>JBBDGP010003103.1:0-492500 GCA_037952835.1 Lithobates septentrionalis | reverse complement strand
GTGCTGTGCACTCTACAATTCGTGGACAAAAACATGTTCCTTTAGGAGCAAAAGCCACAATCCAAAACATCAAAAATGATCATTTACAAAACGAAAATCATGTACAATGACAGTAGCAATGACTCGCCTGGTGAAAGTTCCAGACATTTGTCGCCTGGTAAACATAACTTTGGCCGTGTTAAAATAAGAAAGGGGGAGACGAAATCCATATTTGGTGGTCCTGTCCCTCGCTTTGATTGAATTCTGTTTTTTGGGGCTTCTGTTCACCCTTTTCCACATACCCATCCGCAAGGACGCCAAACTAACATTGCTTCATTGTCCAATCCTCCTTTTCCGATCAGAAGAAATTGGCCACCTACCTATTCATAGCTGCTAAACATACAATAGTGAGGGCCTGGAAGAAACCGTCTGTTTCGTTCGCAGAGGTGAAGAGCTCCTTGACGACTCTCATGATCCACAAAAAAATGTCAAGTATCCTCCAATGATGCTCATGCTAAATACCTTAAAGTGTGGACTCCATGGTGGTCTTACGTCCTTCCAACCCTGTGCCCAACCACCCTAGGCCTCCCAAACCAATCCTCCTCAACCCCCAACCTGGTGGGAACTCCTCTCCCTTTCCTCTGCTCCTCTCCTATGCTAATCTGTCTCTCATCACTCCCCTTTTCCTCTCTGAACTCCCTGTGTGCCACTCTATTCTTCTTGTATTCTATTTGCCTCCTGCTTTACTTAACAGTCCCCCCCCCCTTTTTTTTTCTTTTTTAATTCATTTATTTCCTTTTTGCTTTGGTTTTGGTTATCCCATTTTTGCCGTACATGTCCGCTCCCTTTGCTTACCTTAGCCCCTGAGTCTTACAGCTCACGCATTATGCATTGGTCCCTGAAATCGGTTTCAGGGACAGTAATTGCCACATTATTTAATGCGGTAATTTACTGCATTTCGCTGGTTGCTAAGGAGCGGGCCGGGAAGCCGGCCGCTGCGTCCTTAACAACGGATGACTCATCAGCTGTCAGCGGATTTACGGATGACTCATCAGCTGTCAGCGGGTTTACGGATGACTCATCAGCTCTCAGCGGGTTTACGGATGACTCATCAGCTGTCAGCGGGTTTACGATGACTCATCAGCTGTCAGCAGGTTTACGGATGACTCATCAGCTGTCAGCGGGTTGTCCATCAGAGGACAGCAGGAGAACACTGCCAGGAGTTTCACGGAGGCAGCCAGGTGGCCTGGTGAATGACACACAGTCAGGAGGACTGGGAGGTTGCAGTCTAGGATGGGTGCGGAGCCAGTGGAGTGGACTGTGGTGGCAAGGGTAGAGGAGAGAGGCAGCTGCAGCCAGGAGGGCTGGCAGGGCTTGAAGGTGTGGTGCTGGGATCCAGTAGCCATGTGGACAGCTAGCACTAGGACTACCTACATTTTTGCTACACCAAAGGGGTCTGCGGTCCCTACCTGCAAAGGGCATTTGCTAAGGGCAGGCCTAAACTTTAGTGCTAGTTGGTCCTGGAAGTGAGATCAGTAGTCAAGTGATGGTCTGGAGCTGGAAGTGAGGAGGTGTATATACAGAGAGTGTATATAGTTGAAGTCCCAATTCTTTATTTCTTCAATCGACTGGGCATCCCATACTTACCCTTACCCCATCCAAGTTTAATTTCCCTCAATAAAACATAGAAAAACAAAGTACAAGGACTACTTCTTGACTCCTGAGTGTCTGAAGATTGTGTGCCTGGCTGTGTAGGGTGAGAGACGGACCTAAGGGGGTACCGCTACAAGTATACGAGTGGATAATACCGCATCTTTCCATGAGAGATTGGTTGGCTTGAGGGTTTATTTTGTGAAGAGCATTCTGAACAGCTCATTATCCCCGGATCATTTCAGAATTGGGCAGATTCAGCATTTCCACCTATCCAGTGGCTGTTCCTCATTCTATTTGGTATTACCTCCATGATAAAGCAAAGAAGGGGATAAGCGGCATTTCCTTCTTTTATTCCTTGTTGACCACTAGTCCTGCGATGATCGAAGATATTGACACGTTCAAATGGGAAAAGGGTTGTTTCCACAAACTTTTCCTTTAGATCAATAGAGAAAGGCTAGCAGCCTAAGCTATAAGGCCTCGTCATGTATCGACCATTGGAATATATATTGGGGAGGGCCTTCACCCCCACCCCCCGTCGGGTCAGGTCAGGTCGGGTAAAACAGTATGTCACACCCCCCCCGGTCAGTTGGTCGGTAGGACTTACCCCATCACCGGCAGCTTCCCCTGCTTGGCAGCCTCCCATTCTCCTGCTGTTCTCCTGCGGCCTCTCGTTCTCTGGGTCATCACGGCGGTTTCGGGCAATCGGAAAACGTGTCTCAGACCCGCTTCTGTTTGGCCGGGCTGAGGATCAGTGTTTCAACAGCGAATGTTCATTCGCTGTTGTTACACACCTGGGTGGGATTGGAGCGCATCCTCAGTGCCCCGAGCCCACCCGATTTTGAAGCCTATTGGAGCCTCTGGCTCTAATCAGGTGCTTAAAAAAAAAACCACCCCGCCGCTGTAATTAGTGCACCCGGTGCCCTGAAAGGGGCCGGACACATAAATAGGGGGCGGCCACGGCGGCCGTGGATTGATTCATGCTATGCATGAATCTATCCATTGCATATAGGGGGGTGGAGTGGAGAGAGGGGGCGGTGCCCGGGCGCCCCTAATGGACGGGCCGCCACTGGCTGGGTCGGTCTGTGCACTTACCCCATCCATGGCGGACAATCACGGGTGCGGCTTCCCCGGCTCTCCTCCGCGGGCATCATGAGCGGCTTCTCCTTCCCCTACTCAGCGGCTTCTGTCTCCTCCCTTTGCCCTCAGCGGCCAATCAGAACGCTTCTACGTTTGGCAAATCGGGAAAAGGGTCCTGATTGGCGGAGAGGCGATTCAGTGTAAGAATTGGGAATATTCATTCGCTATTCTCACACACCTGGGTGCACTCGGTTCGCATTCTCGGCACTACGAGCCCACCCTGATTTGAAGCACCGTGCTTCAAAATAAAAAACACCCCCCCCCGCATTGGAATCCATGCGCCCGACATCCTGAAAGGGACTAGACACATGGATGAGGGGGGGTGGTGGCGATGGATAGGGGAGGCGGCGCCCTTAATGGACGGGCTGCCTCTGGCATCAGAGCTGCATGATGATGTAACTGGACTGGTAACAATTCTCCTATTACGCCAGAGATGGCGTCTCTGAATCTAGGAGCTGCGATACGGTGGAACCTTGGTTAACGAGCAACGCGGTTAACGAGCGTTTTGAAAGACGAGGAACTTTTTTTTTTTAAATCCTGACTCGGTTTGTGAGTGTTGTCTTGCAAAACGAGCAGAATTCAAGCTAATGGGGCATGCAGTACCGCATTTGGCCAGAGGTGGGGGGCGCCGGTGACACTCGGAACAGTTTGGAGCGGTTCGGAAATACTCCATTCCCGAGTGTTTCTGAGCCTTTCCGAGTTCAGCCGAGCTGCCCCTGAGTATTTCCGAGGCTCTCCAACGCCCCCCCCCACTTCTGGCCACATGCGGTATTGCATGCAATAGACATCAATGCGGAAGGAATTATCTTCGTTTCCATTGACTTCTATGGGGAAACTCGCTTTGATATGCGAGTGCTTTGGATTACAAGCATTCTCCTGGAACGGATTATACTCGGAATCCAAGGTTCCACTGTATATCCCATGCCCCAAAGAATAGCAGTCACTCCTGCATTATTTGCAGCCCAAATTATTATTACTATTCACTGGAAATCTCCTTAGTTTAACTGTACAATGTCAACATGGAAAACGATTGGCCTATAAAAATTTTAAAATATCTCCCTTCCATAAAAAAATTGATAATTTGGTTATTCACTTGCCGGCCGTATAACATATACGGCTCTCCTGTGCTGGATCACGTACTAGGTAAATAATTTCCGAATAGGGGTCGTGCACACGCTGGCTTCAACCCGGCTGTGCTGTGATCTGTGCCGGCCGCTCCATATGGGGTGCAGGGGCACCGCCCCTCCCCCTAATCCATGCACCCGGCCCCCAATCTACATGTAGGGCGCATGGATTTCTATGGATTTTTTTTTTTACGCACATGATTAGAGCTAGAGGCTTTAATTGGTTTCAAAAAAGGACGGGCTTGGGGCGCAGAGGACTGCGCTCTAGCCCACCCACTTGTGTGACAATATCGAATTAAGGGGGTTGTAATCCCTCGGGCATCCTTTGCATTAAGGTGAAAAAACACCTGGCAGTGACTGGCCCCCCTCCCCCCCAGTTTTACTTACCTGAGCCCTGTAATTCCACCCGACGGAGACGCGTTCTTCCCCTGCCCGGGGTTCTCGGCTCTCGATTGGATATATTGATAGCAGCGTAGCCATTGGCTCCCACTGCTGTCAATCAAATCCAATGACGCGGGCGCCAGGGGGCGGGGCCGAATCAAGCATTTGTGTTTATGGACGCCGAATGAAGGAATTGTGAGTGCGCCTGCAAGGTACCCCCCCCCCCCCCCCGGAAGAGCGCTTCTCCTAGGGGGTTATCTGATAAGAGGAGGAGCCACAAGAGCTGCCTGGGGACCCCAGAAGAGGATGTTCGGGGCCACTGTGTGCAAAACGAGCTGCACAGTGGAGGTAAGTATGACATGTTTGTTATTTAAAAAAAAAAACCTTTACAATCACTTTAATATTCGCTTTTGTCTTCCTGCTTCTCCTCTCGGACAATCAGGAAGCTGGTTTTAAGACCTGATTGGATGGGAGGAAAAGCGACCGTATTGGCCGGAAACGTGGGGGAGGGAGGGAGCGCCGAGGAGGAGATGCAGGTGGGGGGGCCACTGAAGCTGCCCACAGCCTGGATGGGGTAAAGGCTAATAGACAGACGGATGATCGACCAAGCGACGAGGGGGGGTTTGACCGCCCAAGTGAGTGATGGGGGAGGTGCTGGGTTTGATGGAGCAACAGGGGGCCCAAAAAATGAGAGCACCAGCCGCCACTGGCTGTGATTATACACAGCAGATAACGGTCATTTGGTGCCGGTGTCTCGCCGAGAAAGTTCCCCCGGCGGATAAGGACCCCCCTGTACTGCGCATGCGCTGCGCTTGCGCAGTACGAACGACTACGGAGCCGCCAAAAGTCTTCCGAAATTGAACAGCTGATCGTCAGCTCTACACGGCACCTGCACACTGAGTCCAGGTTCAAGGCCCACCATCCAAGTGGACATAGAGTTTGAACAAAACTATGCCAAGCCCGCGAGGGGCCCTGTTACAGGCGCCATGTGCAGCTGACTCTCAGCTGTTCAGGTTCGGCTGTTTTCGGCGGCTCGTACTGCGCAAGCGCTGTGCCTGCGCAGTACAGGGGAGTCCTTATCCGCTGGGGGGGAACTTTCTGGGCAGAACACCGGCCAATGGATGACCACCTGCAGATCGTTGGGAAGACACACAGGACAGAGATCTTCTTATGTAAACAAGGCAGAGTTCTGTCCTGTCAGTGAGGAAGTCATGGATTTATCCCCCCCCCCCCCGGAATAAAACCAGCACATCGCTTGGTAAAAGCAGCACACGCAGTACACAAAAACACTGGCTAGGCACACGTTTAACCCTTTGATTGCCTTAGATGTTTAACCCCACCCTCAGCCAGTGTCATTAGTACAGTGACAGTGCATATTTTTAGCACTGATCACTGTATTAGTGTCACTGGTTCCCACAAAGTGTCACTTACGGGGCTATTTACTAAAGGCGAATCCACTTTGCACTGCAAGTGCACTTGGAAGCACAGTCACTGTAGATCTGAGGGGGGCATGCAAGGAGAATAAAAAACAGCATTTTAGCTTGCACATGATTGGATGATAAAATCAGCAGAGCTTCCCCTCATTTCAGATCTACCCCTCAGATTTACAACAACTGAACTTCCAAGTGCACTTGTAGTGCAAAGTGGATTTGCCTTTCGTAAATTACCCCCTTAGTGTCAGTTAGTGCCTGATTTGTCTGCCGCAATATCACAGTCCCGCCGATCGCCGCCATTACTAGTAAAAAATAAATAAATACATAAATAAATAAATAAATAAAAATTCCAGTTTATATATCCCGTAGTTTGTAGACGCGATACATTTTGTGCAAACCAATCAATATACACTTATTGGAAATTTTTTTTACCAAAAATATGTAGCAAAATACATATTGTTCTAAATTTATGAAGAAATTTTTTTTTTTTTATTTCATTGCATATGTTTTATAGCAAAAGTAAAAAAATATTGTTTTTGTTTTTCAAAATTGTCGCTCTTTTTTTGTTTATAGCGCAAAAAATAAAAACCGCAGAGATGATCAAAAAACACCAAAAGAAAGTTCTATTTGTGGGGAAAAAAAGGACATCAATTTTATTTGTCTATAACGTCGCACGATCGCGCAATTGTCAGTTAAAATGATGCAGTGCCGTATCGACAAAAAGTGGCCTGGTCATGAAGGGGGCTAAATCTTCCGGGGGGCAAATGGTTAAATAATCCTAAAGCCTCTAAATGTCTCAGGGAATAATGCAGTGAACAAATCTTCTCTATTTGTTGTGGGATATACAGCATGAATAGTTGGCTATGTATTGTAGTGCAAACCGTAAAAGGTACTAAGATTGTGGAACCCGTTTTGTGCTGGATTCTTATAAAGTCTTACTAAGCCCACAACAGTAAAATCAGTCTGTATATGCAGTAAAGCATGCTTGCTATCAGTGCCGGCTGGTGAAGTTTTAGGATGGAGGGCGCCAGACCCCGCCCTTCCTTTTTGATCCCTTCCATTTGGTGAAAATGGGCATGGTTTCAGCGAAATAGTGGGCGTGGCTCTAAGGTGGTGTCGTTAATGTCTGAGATGAACGAGGGATGGAGGGAGAGGGAGAGAGGGATGGAGGGACAGCAGGCCCAGATCCTACACAACAATAGAAATATGTGTATTCTAGAAAGTTTAACAATCAGCAGATAAAGATAATCATCTCGGCACCATGGTTGTTATGGTGTCAGGATGATTGAAGTGCATTATTTCTATTATTACATTGTAATATAAAAGGAAATCATTCAACTCACTATAATGCCAAATCAGTGGGAGCCCTGAGCGTGTCACCTGCCACGTCGCCTGCCACCAGATGCCATCAGGTCCCTCCTTACATCAGGTGCCCCCAGCGGAGTCCCTCCTTACATGCAGCCTGTGTCACCACCAATTGCAGCAGCATGTGTCACCAAATTGCAGCAGCATGTCTCACCACCAATTGCAGCAGCCTGTGTCACCTCCAATTTCAGCAGCATGTGTCACCACCAAATTTCAGCAGCATGTGTCACCATCAAACCCCCTCCCCCGGTTACTTACCTTGCTGTGTGTTGTCCTCTCCAGCGGTGTCTCCTGTGAAGAGCTCCGTTCCTCTCATACTTCCTGTTTCCTCTCTCCTGGGCCCAATTGGAGAGAGAAACAGGAAGTGACATCATACTCAGATGTCAATCAAACCGCCCGGCCATAGTAATAGATACTAACATCGGGCGGAAGCTACTCGGTGCTTCAGAAAGCACCGGAAGGCGGGCTAAATGCCCGCAAATGAAGCGCCACGTCTGCGATCTTGTGATTGCATAGACTTGGCGCTTCCCATAAGTGCTATGTGTCCGGCGTCTGAACACAGTGCACTTAAGGACATTTTTTGTATTTTTTTTAAAGGGCCAGCTTTAAAAAAAAATGTTTTTATTTTACATTTTTTTTGTGACTGCCTGGAGGGGGGGGGGCGGCGCCCAGGCGCCCCCTATCGACGGGCCGCCACTGCTTGCTATACTCACTGTGGCACCTAAGGGGTTAATCATCTGCATTGTGTAAAAAGGCTGTTTGATCCTGTCGTCTCTGATCCTTCCCTTCTTCCACTGTCCCCAATCCATCTTCTAATAGTACAGGACCTTGGGGGCACTCTGCACATACTCAGTTTGGTGTTTCTAGAGCGTTTTTTTTTTTTTTTGGGGATGGTGCATGTGATCAGCGCTTTCCAGACAGAGGGTCAGGCGTCCTGCAGCCTCATAGGACAGTCAGAGAAGAATAAAAACTCCTCCTACAAGCTTTAACCAGACACTGATAGAAGTCACAGGACCGCTATATACTGCTGATGAGAAAAGGTATTCAGCAGTTTATATTTACTAAAATTATTGCATTTCCATGTTCTGTGTACTGTGGGAGACCAGATATAGTGAATGCAGAGTCCTGGGGAGATCAGATATAGTGACTGCAGGCTCCTGGGGAGGTCAGATATAGTGAATGCAGAGTCCTGGGGAGATCAGATATAGTGAATGCAGAGTCCTGGGGAGATCAGATATAGTGAATGCAGGCTCCTGGGGAGAGCAGATATAGTGAATGCAGGCTCCTGGGGAGGTCAGATATAGTGAATGCAGAGTACTGGGGAGATCAGATATAGTCAATGCAGAGTCCTGGGGAGACCAGACATAGTGAATGCAGAGTCCTGGGGAGACCAGAAATAGTGAATGCAGGCTCCTGGGGAGATCAGATATAATGAATGCAGGCTCCTGGGGAGATCATATATAGTGAATGCAGAGTCCTGGGGAGATCAGATATAGTGAATGCAGGCTCCTGGGGAGAGCAGATATAGTGAATGCAGGCTGCTGGGGAGACCAGATATAGTGAATGCAGAGTCCTAGGGAGATCAGATATAGTGAATGCAGGCTCCTGGGGAGACCAGATATAGTGAATGCAGGCTCCTGGGGAGATCAGATATAGTGAATGCAGAGTCCTGGGGAGATCAGATATAGTGAATGCAGGCTCCCGGGGAGATCAGATATAGTGAATGCAGAGTCCTGGGGAGATCAGATATAGTGAATGCAGGCTCCTGGGAAAATCAGATATAGTGAATGCAGAGTCCTGGGGAGATCAGATATAGTGAATGCAGGCTACTGGGGAGATCAGATATAGTGAATGCAGAGTCCTGGGGAGATCAGATATAGTGAATGCAGGCTCCTGGGGAGATCAGATATAATGAATGCAGAGTCCTGGGGAGATCAGATATAGTGAATGCAGAGTCCTGGGGGGGTCATATATAGTGAATGCAGGCTCCTGGGGAGATCAGATATAGTGAATGCAGGCTCCTGGGGAGACCAGATATAGTGAATGCAGAGTCCTGGAAGAGCAGATAGAGTGAATGCAGAGTCCTGGGGAGATCAGATATAGTGAATGCAGGGTCCTGGGGAGAGCAGATATAGTAAATGCAGAGTCCTGGGGAGATCAGATATAGTGACTGCAGAGTCCTTGGGAGATCAGATATAGTGAATGCAGGCTCCTGGGGGGATCAGATATAGTGAATGCAGGCTCCTGGGGAGATCAGATATAGTGAATGCAGGGTCCTGGGGAGACCAGATATAGTGAATGCAGGCTGCTGGGGAGACCAGATATAGTGAATGCAGAGTCCTAGGGAGATCAGATATAGTGAATGCAGGCTCCTGGGGAGACCAGATATAGTGAATGCAGGCTCCTGGGGAGATCAGATATAGTGAATGCAGAGTCCTGGGGAGATCAGATATAGTGAATGCAGAGTCCTGGGGAGATCAGATATAGTGAATGCAGGCTCCTGGGGAGATCAGATATAGTGAATGCAGAGTCCTGGGCAGATCAGATATAGTGAATGCAGGCTCCTGGGAAAATCAGATATAGTGAATGCAGAGTCCTGGGGAGATCAGATATAGTGAATGCAGGCTCCTGGGGAGATCAGATATAGTGAATGCAGAGTCCTGGGGAGATCAGATATAGTGAATGCAGGCTCCTGGGGAGATCAGATATAATGAATGCAGAGTCCTGGGGAGATCAGATATAGTGAATGCAGAGTCCTGGGGGGGGTCAGATATAGTGAATGCAGGCTCCTGGGGAGATCAGATATAGTGAATGCAGTCTCCTGGGGAGACCAGATATAGTGAATGCAGAGTCCTGGAAGAGCAGATAGAGTGAATGCAGAGTCCTGGGGAGATCAGATATAGTGAATGCAGGGTCCTGGGGAGAGCAGATATAGTAAATGCAGAGTCCTGGGGAGATCAGATATAGTGACTGCAGAGTCCTTGGGAGATCAGATATAGTGAATGCAGAGTCCTTGGGAGATCAGATATAGTGAATGCAGGCTCCTGGGGAGATCAGATATAGTGAATGCAGGCTCCTGGGGAGATCAGATATAGTGAATGCAGGGTCCTGGGGAGACCAGATATAGTGAATGCAGGCTCCTGGGGAGACCAGATATAGTGAATGCAGAGTCCAGGGGAGATCAGATATAGTGACTGCAGGCTCCTGGGGAGATCAGACATAGTGAATGCAGAGTCGTGGGGAGATCAGATATAGTGAATGCAGAGTCCTGGGGAGATCAGGTATAGTGAATGCAGGCTCCTGGGGAGATCAGATATAGTGAATGCAGGCTCCTGGGGAGACCAGATATAGTGAATGCAGAGTCCTGGGGAGATCAGATATAGTGACTGCAGGCTCCTGGGGAGATTAGACATAGTGAATGCAGAGTCGTGGGGAGATCAGATATAGTGAATGCAGAGTCGTGGGGAGATCAGATATAGTGAATGCAGGCTCCTGGGGAGATCAGATATAGTGAATGCAGGCTCCTGGGGAGATCAGATATAGTGAATGCAGGCTCCTGGGGAGATCAGATATAGTGACTGCAGGCTCCTGGGTGGACCAGATATAGGGAATGCAGAGTCCTGGGGAGATCAGATATAGTGAATGCAGAGTCCTGGGGAGATCAGATATAGTGAATGCAGGCTCCTGGGGAGATCAGATATAGTGAATGCAGAGTCCTGGGGAGTCCAGATATAGTGAATGCAGGCTCCTGGGGAGGTCAGATATAGTGAATGCAGGCTCCTGGGGAGGTCAGATATAGTGAATGCAGGCTCCTGGGTTTAGTAACACTTTAAGTGAAGGTGATTTTTTGTCCATCGCCTTTCTGTCTATACTGACCGGTCGGCTCATCCTTTTACCTGGTTGTCTTTTCTCAGAGTCCTGGGCAGATCAGATATAGTGAATGCAGGCTCCTGGGAAAATCAGATATAGTGAATGCAGAGTCCTGGGGAGATCAGATATAGTGAATGCAGGCTCCTGGGGAGATCAGATATAGTGAATGCAGAGTCCTGGGGAGATCAGATATAGTGAATGCAGGCTCCTGGGGAGATCAGATATAATGAATGCAGAGTCCTGGGGAGATCAGATATAGTGAATGCAGAGTCCTGGGGGGGGTCAGATATAGTGAATGCAGGCTCCTGGGGAGATCAGATATAGTGAATGCAGTCTCCTGGGGAGACCAGATATAGTGAATGCAGAGTCCTGGAAGAGCAGATAGAGTGAATGCAGAGTCCTGGGGAGATCAGATATAGTGAATGCAGGGTCCTGGGGAGAGCAGATATAGTAAATGCAGAGTCCTGGGGAGATCAGATATAGTGACTGCAGAGTCCTTGGGAGATCAGATATAGTGAATGCAGAGTCCTTGGGAGATCAGATATAGTGAATGCAGGCTCCTGGGGAGATCAGATATAGTGAATGCAGGCTCCTGGGGAGATCAGATATAGTGAATGCAGGGTCCTGGGGAGACCAGATATAGTGAATGCAGGCTCCTGGGGAGACCAGATATAGTGAATGCAGAGTCCTGGGGAGATCAGATATAGTGACTGCAGGCTCCTGGGGAGATCAGACATAGTGAATGCAGAGTCGTGGGGAGATCAGATATAGTGAATGCAGAGTCCTGGGGAGATCAGATATAGTGACTGCAGGCTCCTGGGGAGATTAGACATAGTGAATGCAGAGTCGTGGGGAGATCAGATATAGTGAATGCAGAGTCGTGGGGAGATCAGATATAGTGAATGCAGGCTCCTGGGGAGATCAGATATAGTGAATGCAGGCTCCTGGGGAGATCAGATATAGTGAATGCAGGCTCCTGGGGAGATCAGATATAGTGACTGCAGGCTCCTGGGTGGACCAGATATAGGGAATGCAGAGTCCTGGGGAGATCAGATATAGTGAATGCAGAGTCCTGGGGAGATCAGATATAGTGAATGCAGGCTCCTGGGGAGATCAGATATAGTGAATGCAGAGTCCTGGGGAGTCCAGATATAGTGAATGCAGGCTCCTGGGGAGGTCAGATATAGTGAATGCAGGCTCCTGGGGAGGTCAGATATAGTGAATGCAGGCTCCTGGGTTTAGTAACACTTTAAGTGAAGGTGATTTTTTTGTCCATCGCCTTTCTGTCTATACTGACCGGTCGGCTCATCCTTTTACCTGGTTGTGTTTTCTCCCGGTGGAACTAGCTATGTCTCATTGTATATTTTCTTTGATAAATCTCAATAAAAAAAATGGTTAAATAAAACATAGAGGGACCACCAACATCATTTGAGTGAAACATATTATTCTCAAACTCCAACAAAGTTTGGAGAACAAAGTTGAACGATTCCAGAGCCAGCCATGGATGATCGCGGTTCGGAGTCTATTTATTGTTTGAAGAAATGATATTAATGATGATTTTGAATCCTCCGGAATGCCGCCTATCCAACAATCTTCAGATTAATGAATGTGCGATGTTAATTTGCGGCTCATTTCACGATTACCTGTCAGCACACATCCAGGAGGACGTTTCTCAGAGTAACAATGTGTTAATGAGAAAGCTTTACACGCAGAAATCCCACTCCGACTTGTCATTGCCGGAGTATGAAACTTTAATTAAGTAGCGAGTGTCAGGAGCTCGTTAGCGGAGTATAGAATGTGTGATAGGTGGGGGAACCGACGAGTCCTACTGGAAGGTGAGGAGCTCCATACACACTATAAGAAAGGAGAAGGACAGTAGATGAATCGAATGACAATGTAACACATGGAGGACGACTAATAGACCAGAAAACAATCTGCTGATCTTACTGATCAAAACAAGAAATCGTAACAGAAAATCAACACATAATATAAATAACAGAAAAGGAAGCCAGACCTAAAGGGAACGTATGACGTGTTCCATATATTTTATTTATTATGATCCGGATTAAATATTTAATTCAGTTAATTTTTTTTCTTAAAGGAGAAGTACGAGGAAAGGTGGTTTGGCTGTACTTCCCCTGTGGACTGCCGTTCGTTCTGCACTCCTGTGATCCGTTTTCAGCAGACAGCGGGTCACAGAGCCGGTCCAGGCTCGGGAAAGATCGCGACCATATGGATCTGCCCACATCATACTGTTTTGGAACAGACCAATCATCTGATGGGTATCTGCCCCTGGTCCTGATTAACCCTTAGTGCATGCACGAGAAAAGATCACACTGAAACTGTGCTCAGATTGATGATACTCTCTTTATTGGTTCCGGGATACATGGGGGTTTTATAGATGAGCGACTAAGCCGGTAAGTTTATGTATCATTAGCACAATGATATCTAGGTATTAGTAGTTTCTGATTGGTTGTGTCCATGTCAGGTGAACTTCCTCCAGGATCTGGGCATCACCAAGTCGGCGTATTCTTGGGTGGAGGCGCCATCTTAGTTTCATATCCCTTTGACACGATGGGAGGGGGTGCTACTGGCTGCCATTTAGAGCAGGAATATTAAAGCAGTTTATATATACAGAAAAAAATATAGACTTTATAGTATAAAAAAGATGCATAGAAAATGGGCATTTTACCTGATCCATCACAATACTTGCCAACGGTCCCGATTTTCCTGGGACAATCCTGATTTTTGGACCCTCGTCCCGATCTGAGGCCGTCCAGATCAAAATCCCGGGATTTTGCTTTTGTCCCAGGAATCGGGACTGTTTTTGGCACTGAAAGCAGCTTCTGGCTCCGAAAATATGTCCGCCACCGTGAGATCTCTTTCCCCGTGTGTTCAGTGGCGAGGGGAAGGGCCTCTGATCCATGCAGCCAATCAGCTTCTATCTTCAGTGTACAAGTAGACAATTCGCTTGTACACTGAAGCCGGTTAGCTGGTTGGATCAGAAGCACCTCCCCTCTTCACTGAACACACGGGGGAAAGAGACCTGCAAATGGAGCTGCCGCCAACCCCCCACCCCCCATGGCCTGCTGCCAATGAGAGTGAGTTTGCTGTCCCCTCAAAATAACTCAACACACAGACATTAATGTCTAAACCACTGGCAACAAAAGTCAGTACACCCCTAAGTGAAAATGTCCAAATTGGGCCCAATTTGCCATTTTCCCTCCACGGTGTCATGTGACTCGTTAGTGTTACAAGGTCTCAGGTGTGAATGGGGAGCAGGTGTGTTAAATTTGGTGTTATCGCTCTCACTCTCTCATACTGGTCACTGGAAGTACAACATGGCACCTCATGGAAAAGAACTCTCTGAGGATCTGAAAAAAAGAATTGTTGCTCTACATAAAGATTGACGTTATCATGTTGGCAATCTTCTTATAGCCTAGGCCATCTTTACAGTATGTAGAGCAACAATTCTTTTTTTCAGATCCTCCGAGAGTTCTTTGCCATTAGGTGCCATGTTGTACTTCCAGTGACCAGTATGAGAGAGTGAGAGCGATAACACCAAATTTAACACAAAGGCTATAAGAAGATTGCCAAGACCCTGAAACTGATCTGCAGCACGGTGGCCAAGACCATACAGCGGTATAACAGGACAGGTTTCACTCAGAACAGGCCTCACCATGGTCCACCAAAGAAGTTGAGGTCACGTGCTCAGCGTCATATCCAGAGGTTGTCTTCGGGAAATAGACGTATGAGTGCTGCCAGCATTGCTGCAGAGGTTGTAGGGGTGGGGGGTCAGCCTGTCAGTGCTCAGACCATACGCCGCACACTGCATCAAATTGGTCTGCATTGACACTTTGGGCCCAATTTGGAGATTTTCACTTAGGGGTGTACTGACTTTTGTTGCCAGCGGTTTAGGCATTAATGGCTGTGTGTTGAGTTATTTTGAGGGGACAGCAAATTTACACAAGCTGTACACTCACTACTTTACATTGTAGCAAAGTGTCATTTCTTCAGTGTTGTCACATAAAGAGAGAAGAAAAGATTTACACAAATGTGAGGGGTGTACTTTTGTGAGATACGGTATATATCCATATATAAATATACATATAGTAGTTATACCAGGATCATGTCTGCAGGTCCCCCCCACCAACCATTGTGGTTCCCAAGCTCTCCCATTCCTCCAGGTAACCCAGGACCATAGTAAGCAGTTGGGACGACTCCTCGCAGAGGAGATGGAGGAACATCCATTCGTTGATCTCCTCAGTGACTTACAATCCTGGAAGTGATGTGGATTTTGGGGGCTAACAAGGCTTGTCAGGAAAGGTGGGGGGATGAGCGAGCACCCCCCTCCCGAACCATACCAGGCCACATGTCCTCAACATGGGGCAGGAGGTTTCTTGTGTTGACGGGGACAAGGGTCTCTTCCCCATGACCCATGTGAATGAGTATGGGGCACATAGTACCCCTACTCATTCACCAAAATAGTGTAAAAAGGAATAAAGACAGTGCACAAGTTTTTGACAATTCTTTTAGTAAAAATAAAAAAAAATGTCCCCCCGATGTAGATCCATCATCAATCATGTGGCCGCTGTCCAGAGCCAAAAAAAGAAAAGAAAAAAACTCTGGCCCCGTTAAAGGCTCCCTGCCGACCGCCTGCTTCTCCGTCTGACATTTCTTAAATAGGTAAGAGGCGGAGTCCCGTTGACGTCAGCCCCCACCCCCTTGTGACGTCACCAACTGCTCTTTCACACAGAATTCAAATTGTTCCAAAAATGTTTAATTCGTTAGAAAGCGAATAAACTAAACAAATTTTAACGAATTTCAATTAAATTCATTACAATTTAATTTGGAGAATTGGATACAAAATTCAAAGCGAATTGCACATGTTTAATTGCAGACTATAAGACTAAATAGCAAGAGAACGCTCTGCTCTGAGCTAAGCTTCTCAGAAACAATCTTTCTGCTGAACTTCAGGATACAGTTCCCCTCGAGAGACTAAGGGAAGGGCAGAGGTAGGGACCCCATGCAAGCAGCTCCCCCCCCCAGAGAGAAAGAGCTACACTGGCACTGATACCCTGATAGTACACAGTCACTAGGATCTTGTATTGCAGTCAGTACTCATAAGGCAATGGGGCAGCTGCTCATTCTTAGCTTCAAATGCCTTCCAGTGAGATTTCTGATGTATGACACGTGTCATACCCGAGAGATGATGTCACCAATCCTCAATGACAGGTGTCATACCCGAAAGATGATGTCACCAATCCTCAATGACAGGTGTCATACCCGAGAGATGATGTCACCAATCCTCAATGACAGGTGTCATACACGAGAGATGATGTCACCAATCCTCAATGACAGGTGTCATACCCGAGAGATGAAGTCACCAATCCTCAATGACACGTGTCATGCCCGGGAGATGATGTCACCAATCCTCAATGACAGGTGTCATATCCGGGGGATGATGGCCTCAAACCTCAATGACACGTGTTATACCCACTTGGGAGATGATGCTACCAATCCTCAATGACATGTGTCATACTCAGGAGATGGTGTCACCAATCATCAATGACAGGTGTCATACCTGGGAGATGATCTCATCAAACCTCAATGACACGTGTCATACCCGGGAGATGATGTCACCAATCCTCTGACACTTGTCATACCAGGTAGATGATGTCACCAATCCTCTATGACACGTGTTATACCCACTCGGGAGATGATGCTACCAATCCTCAATGACACGTGTCATACCCGGGAGATGTCATCAAACCTCAATGACATGTGTTATACCTGGGAGATGATGTCACCAATCCTCAATGGCACGTGTCATACTCAGGAGTAGGGATGAGCTTCGTGTTCGAGTCGAACCCATGTTCGACTCGAACATCGGCTGTTCGGTCGTTCGCCAAATTGCGAACGATATGGGCCGTTCGCGCCAAATTCGTGTGGCGCGTCACGGCCCATAATTCACTGCGGCATCGCAGTGCATTGCTTGCTGATGATTGGCCAAGCATGCACTATGACCCGCATGCTTGGCCAATCACAGCGCCGCCTGAACAGAGAGCCGTAATTGGCCAAAGCCAACTAGGCTTTGGCCAATTATGGTTTAGGGGATTTAGTACACGCCCCACACTATATAAGGCCGCCTGCACGGCGGCCCTGTGCAGTGTGTTCCGGTGTGCTGAGAGATAGAGAGAGAGAGAGACAGTGTCATTTCATTTGAGTTAGCTAGATTAGGCAGGACAGTCAGTCAGTTAGCTGCACTTAAAGTGTATTGTGTATATATATGCATCCCAGGTGTTGCATATATATATATATACACTGTATTCAGTTTAGCTAGATCCGTTCCTGTTATCTTCTAGACTATTTACATTTAGTGCAGTGCGTCCTGCTCACAGTGTTCAGCTAGATCCGTTCCTGTTATCTTCCTACTGACAGGCAGGCTTGTCTTGTTACAGTATATAAAGCTACCTGAAGAAAATTACTGGTGTTCTTTTGATCCTATTAGTACCACGGTCAGGCAGCTAGACTATTTACAGTTAGTGCAGTGCGTCCTGCTCACAGTGTTCAGCTAAACCTACAAGTTAGTGGGGTGCGTCCACCTCACAGTGTTCAGCTAAAGCTACCTGTAGAAGGTTGGTGGTGTTCTCATACTACAGGCAAGCAGCTGATTTTGCTAGCTGCAGTATCAGTACATATATATATATATCCCAGCTTAGTGCAGCTACAGGCCATTAGTATGTCTGGAAGGCCAAGAAGGAGAGGCAGACAGTCACAAGCCAATAAGAGAGGGCAAGCAGGCTCTGTGTCTAGTGCTGGTCGTGGAGACGGTGCATCCTCATCAGCACGTGGCCATGGGACAGGCTTGGCCTTTTTTTCGGCAGCTGGCCGTGTTGAGCCGCAACATGCGGAAGACTTGGTCGAGTGGATGACCAAGCCGTCCTCATCCTCCTCATCCTCTCTCACCCATGCCCAGGGTGCTTTGTCTGGCAAAGCAGCGGCCTCTTCCCTCGGCTCAATGTCATCAGTGACTCTTTCCCTAGCTCCACCATGTCCTCCTGAGGAGTCCCTCGAACTGTTTGACCACAGTGTTGGGTACATGCTCCAGGAGGATGCCCAGCGTTTGGAAGGCTCTGATGATGATACTGAGCTCGATGAAGGCAGTAACATGAGCACGGACAGAGGGGGTGCCCAAGAAGGACAGCAATCTGGCAGTCATGCTCCCCCTGCTGCAGCATACTGCCAGGTTTGCTCCAGTGATGAGGAGGGAGGGGATGATGAGGTCACTGACTCAACGTGGGTGCCTGATAGGAGAGAGGAGGAGGAGGAGGCGGCACATCACCAACGAGGCAGGATGCCCTCCAGGGGCCAGCCTAAGGGCAGCACATTGACTGCATCACACCCCAAAGCTCCACATGTGCAGGGCGCTGCAGTCTCTGCGCGTTATTCAAAAAGTTCTTTGGTGTGGGCCTTTTTTGAGACGAGTGCATCAGATCGCACCGCTGCTATTTGTAACATATGTCTCAAGCGTATCTCACGTGGCCAAAACATCTCCCGCTTGGGTACCACATGCTTGACCAGACATATGTTGACCTGCCATGCAGTTCGTTGGCAAGCGTATCTAAAAGACCCACACCAAAGAACAAAGAGGACCTCTCCTTGCTCCTCATCAGCTGAGAATTCCAACCCCACTAGACCTTCAGTCCTCTCTGAGACCTGCAGTGAGAGGAATGAAGGTGTAGAATTAGGTGTGTCACAGCCAAGTACTTGTGGGCAATCTGCTTTTGGTACACCGACGTCAGATTGTACCAGGCAAATTTCCCTGCCCCAGCTGCTGCACCGCCGAAAAAAGTTTGCTCCCAGCCATCCACATGCCCAGCGGTTGAATGCTAGCTTGGCAAAATTGCTAGCACTTCAACTGCTGCCTTTTCAGTTGGTAGACTCTGCCCCCTTCCGTGAGTTTGTGGAATGTGCGGTTCCTCAGTGGCAGGTACCCAAACGCCACTTTTTCTCATGGAAGGCGATTCCGGCTCTCTACCGGCATGTGGAAGGCAACGTCCATGCCTCGCTGGACAGGGCGGTCAGCGGTAAGGTGCATATTACCGCTGACTCATGGTCCAGCAGGCATGGACAGGGACGTTACCTAAGTTTCACAGCGCATTGGGTGACTCTGCTGGCAGCTGGGAAGGATGCAGGACAAGGTGCAGTAGTGTTGGAGGTTGTTCTGCCACCACGCCTCCAAAATGCTAATGATTGTGACACACCTCTCTCCTCCACCCCCTCCTCTTCTTCCTCCATGGCCTCTTCCTCGGAACCAGCGATGCTCCGTAGTCATTCAAAGGGCTACGCAAGTACGCAGGCCAAAAGATGCCATGCGGTGCTTGAGCTGGTGTGCTTGGGGGACAGGAGCCACACTGGGGCAGAGGTTCTGTCAGCTCTGCAGGGGCAGGTTCAGAGGTGGTTGACGCCACGCCAACTTAAGGCAGGAATGGTGGTTTGCGACAATGGCACCAACCTCCTCTCTGCCCTCTGACAGGGACAAATGACCCATGTGCCCTGTTTGGCTCACGTCCTTAACTTGGTGGTGCAGCGGTTCTTGGGCAGGTACCCGGGCTTACAGGATGTCCTGAGGCAGGCCAGGAAAGTCTGTGTGCATTTCCGCCGGTCATATAATGCCAGTGCTCGGCTGACGGACCTCCAAAAGGAGTTTAACCTGCCCAAGAACCGCCTAATCTGTGACATGCCCACCAGGTGGAACTCAATGTTGGCCATGCTGCAGCGGCTGCACACGCAGCAGAGGGCCATCAATGAGTACCTGTGCGACTATGGCACCAGGACAGGGTCAGGGGAGCTTGGTTTTTTTCCCCACGCCAGTGGGCCATGATCAGGGATGCATGCACTGTCCTGTCACCATTCGAGGAGGCCACGAGGATGGTGAGCAGTGACAGTGCATGCATCAGTGACACTGTCCCCCTTGTCCACCTGTTGGAGCACACGCTGCGTGGAATAATGGACAGGGCACTTGAGGCAGAACAGAGGCAGGAAGAGGAGGACTTCCTTAGCTCTCAAGGCCCCCTTTATCCAGACAGTGTTCCTGCGTGCCCGCCGATCACACAGGAAGAGGACGAGGAGGAGGAGGAGGAAGATTGTGTCAGTATGGAGGTGGAGCCTGGCACTCAGCATCAGCAGCAGTCTTTAAGAGGTCAGTCCCAAGAAACACATGGACTTGTACGTGGCTGGGAGGAGGTGGCTGCGGACGTTGTCGTCCTTAGTGACCCAGAGGACTCCGGACCGAATGCCTCAGCAAACCTACGCTGCATGGCCTCCCTGATCCTGCAAAACCTGCGTAAGGATCCTCGTATTCGTGGTATCAAGGAGAAGGACCAATACTGGCTGGCAACCCTCCTTGATCCACGTTACAAGGGTAAGGTTGCGGACCTTATCTTGCCATCGCAGAGGGAGCAGAGGATGAAACATCTTCGGGAGGCCTTGCAGAAAGGTCTGTGCAACGCGTTCCCAGAGACTGGGAGGTTACAAACTCCTGTTTCTGGACAACGTGTTGCTGAGGCTTCGGTCAGTCAAAGAAGGAGCGGTGGAGAAGGTGGCCGTCTGACCGATGCGTTCAGACAATTTTTTGGTCCGCAGCCCCAAGGTATGATCGGTTCCAGCAACCATCGCCAGCGTCTGTTTTACATGGTGCAGGAATACCTAGGGGCAAGATCAGACTTGGACACCTTTCCCACCGAAAATCCTCTGGGTTACTGGGTCTTGAGGATGGATCACTGGCCAGAGCTTGCACAGTATGCAATTGAGCTACTGGCCTGTCCTGCATCCAGCGTTCTTTCGGAACGCACATTCAGTGCTGCTGGAGGCGTGGTAACCGATCACAGGGTGCGTCTGTCCACCGACTCGGTCGATCGACTGACCTTCATAAAAATGAATCAGTCTTGGATCACCACCAGCTACCAAGCACCTGATGCTGATGTAACCGAATAATTTTTTTTGAAAAATCTCAGATCCCTTCAAAGACTGCCTATGCTGATGCTGAGTGACTATACCTGAGTAATTATCCTCTTCCTCCTCAATCATCACGCTGATAGCTTGTAAGAACATTTTTGGTTCTGGGCGCCACCACCAGTGCCTAAGGCACAATTTTTCAGCCCCTGTTTAACAGGGGCGTGTAATTACAATTTTTGATGCAATACTTTGCAGCAGGGCTCGTTCCTGCGTTCCAACTAGAGTGTCTGTGAGGGGTTGCAGTGTTGTGGCACCAGCACCAGTGCCTAAGGCCCAATTTTTCTGCCCTGTCTAACAGGGGCGTGTAATTACAATTTTTGATGCAATACTTTGCAGCAGGGCTCGTTCCTGCGTTCCAACTAGAGTGTCTGTGAGGGGTTGCAGTGTTGTGGCACCAGCACCAGTGCCTAAGGCCCAATTTTTCAGCCCTTGTTTAACAGGGGCGTGTAATTACAATTTTTGATGCAATACTTTGCAGCAGGGCTCGTTCCTGCGTTCCAACTAGAGTGTCTGTGAGGGGTTGCAGTGTTGTGGCACCAGCACCAGTGCCTAAGGCCTAATTTTTCAGCTCCTGTTCAACAGGGGCGTGTAATTACAATTCTTGATCTAATATTTCACAGCAGGGCCCTGTGAGGGCTTACAGTGTTGTGGCCACAGCAACACCTTATGCCGCGTACACACGAGCGGACATTACGGCGGACTTTGCCCGGCGGACTGGATTTCGTCGGACAATTCGATGTGTGTGGGCTCCAGCGGACTTTGTTTTCTCAAAAGTTCGACGGAATTAGATTTGAAACTTGTTTTAAATTTATCCGTTGAAATCGAGTCCGGTCGAAAAGTCCGCCGTCTGTATGCTAGTTCGACGGACAAAAAGCCACGCTAGGGCAGCTATTGGCTACTGGCTATGAACTTCCTTGTTTTAGTCCGGTCGTACGTCATCACGTACGAATTCGACGGACTTTGGTGGATTGTGTGTAGGCAAGTCCGTTCATTCACAAAGTCCGTCGGAAAGTACGTCGAAAAGTCCGCCGGGCAAAGTCCGCCGTAATGTCCGCTCGTGTGTACGCGGCATAAGGCCCACATTTCTGCTGAGTATATAGGGCAGGACCCTACTTTCAAACATCTAACTTACAAACGACTCCTACTTGCAAACGGAAGGAGACAACAGGAAGTGAGATGAAATCTACCCCTAGGAAGGGAAATTCTCTCATGTAAGAGTTAATATGGGAAAAAAATTTCTCCTTTCCACTGATGCTTTCCAATCCTTGTTCCACAAAAAGACCCAAATTTTCAAAAAAACATTTTTCATTGGGACAAAAAGTGAGGTGAAATCTTCTGAAGAGGAGGAAAGACAGCAAAACAAATGTCACAGGGGTGATAACCCTTCCCTATGTTTTCCAAAAAGCTTAAAAAAGATTTTTTGGCTGGAGCTAAACACGTTAAAAATGTACCCGTTCAAAATTATAAACAGATTCTACTTAACAACAAACCTACAGTCCCTGTCTTGTTTGCACCGCCTGTATACTGCTGTTCAGAGTATATAGGGCCTGGTGGCCCCACACCTTTCCTTATTTTAATTTGGGTGCGGGGTTCCCCTTAATATCCATACAAGACCCAAAGGGCCTGGTAATGGACTGGGGGGGTACCCATGCCGTTTGTCTCACTGATTTTCATCCATATTGCCAGGACCCGACATGACATTAAACCCGCAAGCAGTTTTAAATGAGATTTTTTCCTTTGAAAATGACATTTGGTGCAGGGACTGTTCTAAACATGGGAAACACGCGTCACTTTACAGGCATACTATAGACACCCCCCAGGTACGATATTTAAAGGAATATTTCACTTTTTTTTTTTTTACTTTAAGCATCATTAAAATCGCTGCTCCCGAAAAAACGGCCGTTTTTAAAAGTTTTTTTTGCATTGATACATGTCCCCTGGGGTAGGACCCGGGTCCTCACACCCTTTTTAGGACAATAACATGCAAATTAGCCTTAAAAATGAGCACTTTTGATTTCGAACGTTCGAGTCCCATAGAGGTCAATGGGGTTCTAACGTTCGTGCGAACTTTTGGTCCGTTCGCAGGTTCTGGTGCGAACCGGGGGGTGTTCGGCTCATCCCTACTCAGGAGATGATGTCACCAATCCTCTATGACACGTGTCATACCCAGGAGATGATGTCACCAATCCTCTGACACGTGTTATACCAGGTAGATGATGTCACCAATCCTCTGACACGTGTCATACCAGGTAGATGATGTCACAGGTAATCTACCTGAAAGGGACAGTTTCACCAGCAGGGGGCATATTTCCACGGCAGACATGGTAAAGGTGAAGACGTTCAGACTGCCGCAGAGAAGTCAGGGCACAGTGGTTGCTGTTCACGCCGCTCCTAGCAGTGAATATCAGTCCTGACATACTCCCTTCAGTCTTATCAAATATTTATTTTGCTGATTTATTTCTTTCCGAGAGAAAGAAAATATTTTATAAGGAATTGCAGAGTCGCACGGTGCTGGTGATGAAGTCTCACAAAGGAAAAGTCGTATCGCCGTCATTATTTTGGAAGCGTCCCCCTGCTTGGGGTCTGTGCAGAATTTGTAAGATATCGCCGTCGCAGCATCCGCCCGTTCCATCCGTCACAAAGAAGAGAACTTTCTATTATCTGAGCAACTTTTCTGCCGCTCTGCAGATTATTCTCTGAGTGTTGGTGTCACCCGCGGTTCTGGTGTCGGCCCGCCTCGCTGTGCTGAATAAATCATGAATCCCCGCCGCGGTCAAGCCGCTCGTTCTTTAGGTTTCCTTGCTTGTGGTTATTATCCTTTATTCGTAAAACACCATTTGTATTGTAGAGACTTACAAGAGACACAAAAGAAACACAAAAAAGAAAGCGAAGAAGACAAGTCATCCCAGATACAGCCAGTAAAATAAGTATTGAATACGTGACCATTTTTCTCGGTAAATCTATTGGTAAAGGTGATATTGGCATGAAATGTTCCCCACATGTCGGTGACAACCCATCCAATCCATACATACAAAGACACGAAAACAAATCCCTTCAGAAATGAAGTTCTGTGTAATAAAATGGAAGGACACAGAGAAAAAGTATTGAACCCGCTAACTGAAATTTATTTAATACTCAGTACAAAATCCTTTGTTGGTAATGATGGCTTCAAGACTCCGGCTCCTGTATGGAGGAACGAGTCGCATGCATTGCTCAGGTGTGATTTCAGCCCATTAATCCACACAGTCTTCATATCTTGAAGGTTCCGTGGGTCTCTTCTATGAACTCTGATCTTTAGTTTTTTCCATAGATTTTCTATTGGATACAAGTCATGTGATAGGCTGGGCCATTCTATCTTGGGGTACCCCACTAATAACACTGAACCTTGGGGTACCCCACTAATAACACTGTACCTTGGGGTACACCGCTAACAACACTGAATCTTGGGGGTCACCACTAATAACACTGAACCTTGGGGTACTCCACTAATTTCACTCATCCTTGGGGTACACCCCTAATAACACTGTACCTTGGGGGTCATCACTAATAACACTGAACCTTGGGGTACACCACTAATAAAACTGAACCTTGGGGTCACCACTAATAACACTGAACCTTGGGGTCACCACTAATAACACTGAACCTTGGGGTACACCACTAATAACACTGAACCTTGGGGTCACCACAAATAACACTGAACCTTGGGGTACTCCACTAATAACACTGAGCCTTGGGGTATCACATTAATAACACTGATCCTTGGGGTACCCCACTAATAACACTGAGCCTTGGGGTACCCCACTATTAACAATGATCCTTGGAGTATCCCACTAATAACACTGAACTTTGGGGTAACCCACTAATAACACTGAATCTTGGGGTGCACCACTAATAACACTGAGCCTTGGGGTACTCCGCTAATAACACTGATCCTTGGGGTATCCCACTAATAACACTGAACCTTGGGGTATCCCACTAATAACACTGTACCTTGGGGGTCATCACTAATAACAATGAATCTTGGGGTACACCACTAATAACACTGAACTTTGGGGTACCCCACTAATAACACTGAGCCTTGGGGTACTCCGCTAATAACAGTGATCCTTGGGGTATCCCACTAATAACACTGAACCTTGGGGTACCCCACTAATAACATTGAACCTTGGGGTACCCCACTAATAACACTGAACCTTGGGGTACTCCACTAATACTGTACCTTGGGGTACTTCACTAATAACACTGAACCTTGGGGTACCCCACTAATAACACTGAATTTTGGGGTACTTCATTAATAACACTGAGCTTTGGGGTACACCACTAAAAAGACTGAACCTTGGGGTACACCAGTAATAACACTGAACCTTGGGGTACACCACTAATAACCTTAAACCATTAAGAATCATTTACCACTCCTCTCTGAACTAGGACTTTTAGCGAGTTTTCTATCTAAATTGATAAACTGATTTATTTTTTTGTGGGGAACTGTGTCTAAGTATACCACGTCCACAGCCACCCCTCTTTCCAAGTATACCATATCCACAGCCTCCCCTCTGTCCAAGTATACCACGTCCACAGCCACCTCTTTGTCCAAGTATATCACGTCCACAGCCACCCCTTTGTCCAAGTATACCACGTCCACAGCCACCTCTTTGTCCAAGTATACCACGTCCACAGCCACCCCTCTGTCCAAGTATACCACGTCCACAGCCACCCCTCTGTCCAAGTATACCACGTCCACAGCCACCCCTCTGCCCAAGTATACCACGTCCACAGCCACCTCTTTGTCCAAGTATACCACGTCCACAGCCACCCCTCTGTCCAAGTATATCACGTCCACAGCCACCCCTTTGTCCAAGTATACCACGTCCACAGCCACCTCTTTGTCCAAGTATACCACGTCCACAGCCACCCCTCTGTCCAAGTATACCACGTCCACAGCCACCCCTCTGTCCAAGTATACCACGTCCACAGCCACCCCTCTGCCCAAGTATACCACGTCCACAGTCACCCCTCTGTCCAAGTATACCACGTCCACAGCCACCCCTCTGTCCAAGGTTTTACTTACCTTCTCATAAAAAGAAATCAGATTTGTTTGACAACTTCTGTCTTTCATGAATCCATGCTGTCTGTACAGTACTTTAAATATTTTTTTCCAGCAAGAACTCATCTATGTGGTTTTTCATTAAACTCTCTAATAACTTCCCGACTATAGAAGTTACACTAACAGGTCTATAGTTACTTGGTAAAGACTTTGATCCCTTTTTAATTGTAGGTAAGAGGTTGCAGGTTGGGATCAAGCAGAACTGTAGTTGAAGAACAAGCCAAAGGTTGGTAACCATTCTTAGCGAAGATAAGGACGGCAACAGGAGATACAAGAGATATTGGCTGGAGAGAGCACAATAATCTGGCAAAGAGGACGTGCAAAGACATGGTTTATATAGGAAGTTCATGGGAGGAGCAAAGAGTTCAAGGTTCACCTGAAGCAATTTACAAGGCAAGATTGTCCAAGGAATTGTCCAAGGAGTGTTGTCCAGCATCTCAGGTGGCTCAGAAAGAAGAGATACTGCCAGACACAGCAGAGGTTGCATGTTCAGGTCCAGGTCCTGACACTGTCAGAAGCGACTCATGCAAGGTGCTATGGATTGAGGCAAGTACACACTATATGAGGATATGCCTTGTTCATTTTTCCTTTCAAAGGTTTGCAACCACTTTAAGGCACTTAAAGCAGAGTTCCACCCAAAAATAGAACTTCCGCTTTTCGGAATCCCCCCCCCCCCTCCGTTGTCACATTTGGCACCTTTCAGGGGGGACGGAGGAGAAGATACCTGTCTAATGCAGGTATTCGCTCCCACTTCCGGGCATAGCTATATACGCAATGTCCGGCCCCTCCTCCGCCCCCCCCCCCCCGCTGTCTCTTGGGAGACACACAGGTCCGCGAAGACACCACTGACCACTGATTCCCTTACCGAAGATGGCGGCGCCTCCACCCGAGAGCCGACGGACAGATCGGCTTTGGGCGAGGACATCGCGGGCGCCCTGGACAGGTGAGTGTCCTTATGTTAAAAGTCAGCAGCTGCAGGATTTGTAGCTGCTGACTTAAAAAAAAAAAATTGGCGGAACCCCGCTTTAATAAATAGCAGATTGATTACTTAACTGTACAGATTTTCTTCTACAGATTTATTTTCCCTAACTGAAGTTTTGTGACATTGTTTTTTTTTTGTGTGCTCCTCCAGCTACATTAGTATCACTATTATATAAATGAAACCCCAGCATGGACCTTGGGAACACCTCGGAGGTCTCTAATACTGGCACTTGGTCAATTCTGAGTTCTGTCTGTGCCACGTTCCGCTCTTGGGTGAAGATCAGATTATTCGCTGGTAATTAGTCTCTGGGTATCTCTCTTTGTTTTATCTGTGTCCAAATTTGTGTTTAGATTTTCTGCCATCAGAGCGCCTTCTAACCCAACGCTTCTCCAATAACCGAGATCAATTGTAATCATGCAACTTTGTTAAACGTAACACGTAGAAGAGCCGCTGTCAGGTGCCGAGGTCTGCAGGTTCCAGAAGGGTGGAGAATTTGTATAGGATGCATATAAGACCAGTCTAATGCAGCCGTGGCTCATTTATGAGGTATGGGGGCCTCACCAGTGGCCCCTGACATCACCAAAGGGCCACTGTCACATACCTGATTGCAGGGCCGGTGCAAGCATTTTTGTCTACACAGGCGAAGGTGCATTTTGCCATAACAGGTAGGGGGCACTGTGAAAAGAAGAGGAGCAGTATGACAGGTGGGGGGCAGTATGACAGATGGGGGGCACTGTGAAAAGAAGAGGGGCAGTATGACAGGTGGGGGGCAGTATGACAGGAGGGGGGCAGTATGACAGGTGGGGGGCAGTATGACAGGTGGGGGGCACTGTGAAAAGAAGAGGGGCAGTATGACAGGTGGGGGGCAGTATGACAGGAGGGGGGCAGTATGACAGGTGGGAGGCAGTGTGAAAGGAGGGTGGCAGTATGAAAGGTGGGGGGCAATTTGACAGGAGGGGGGTAGTGTGAAAAGAAGGGGGCAGAGTGACAGGTGACACCATGACAGGAGGAGGGCACTGTGAAAGGAGAGAGCAGGGTGACAGGTAATGGGACAGTGTGACAGGAGGGTGGCAGCATGACAGGTGGGGGGCAATGTGACAGGTAGGGGGCAGTGTGACAGGTAAGAGGCAGTGTGACAGGTAGGGGGCAATGTGACAGGTAGGGGGCAGTGTTACAGGTAGGGGGCAGTGTGACAGGTAGGGGGCAATGTGACAGGTAGGGGGCAGTGTGACAGGTAGGGGGCACTGTGACAGGTAGGGGGCAGTGTGACAGGTAGGGGGCAGTGTGAAAAGAAGGGGTCAAAGTGACAGGAGGAGGGCACTGTGAAAGGAGACAGCAGGGTGACAGGTGGGGGACAGGGTAAAAGAAGGGTGGCAGTATGACAGGCAGGGGGCAGTGTGACAAGTGGGGGGCAGTGTGAAAGAAGGGTGGCAGTATGACAGGAGGGGGGCAGTGTAAAAAGAAAGAGGCAAAGTGACAGGTGGGGGGCAGTGTGACAGGAGGAGGGCACTGTGACAGGTGGGGAGCAGTGTGAAAGAAGGGTGGCATTATGACGGGTGGGGGGCAGTATGACCGGTGGGGAGCAGTATGACAGGAGGGGGCAATTTGACAGGTGGGGGGCAGTGTGAAAAGAAGGTCACAGTGAGACAGGTGGGGGCACCATGACAAGAGGAGGGCACTGTGAAAGGTGAGAGCAGGATGACAGGTAGGGGGCAGTGTAAAAGAAGGGTGGCAGTATGACAGGTAGGGGGCAATGTGACAGGTGGGGGGTAGTGTGACAAGTGGGGCAGTGTGAAAAAAGGATGGCAGCATGACAGGAGTGGGGGCAGAGTGACAGGTGTGGGCACCATAACAGGAGGAAGGCACTGTGAAAGGAGAGAGTAGGGTGACAGGTAAGGGGGCAGTGTGACAGGAGGGTGGCAGCATGACAGGTGGGGGGCAGTGTAACAGGTAGGGGGCAGTGTGACAGGTAGGGGGTAGTGTGAAAAGAAGGGGTCAAAGTGACAGGTGGGGGCACCATGACAGGAGGAGGGCACTGTGAAAGGAGACAGAAGGGTGACAGGTAGGGGGAAGGTGTAAAAGAAGGGTGGCATTATGACAGGTAAGGGGCAATGTGACAGGTGGGGGGCAGTGTGATAAATGGGGGGCAGTGTGAAAGAAGGGTGGCAGTATGACAGGAGGGGGACAGTGTAAAAAGAAAGCGGCAAAGTGACAGGTGGGGGGCAGTATGACAGATGTGGGGGCAGTGTGAAAGGAGGGTGGCAGTATGACAGGTAGGACCTGTCACCACCTATCACTGTCACATGGGATGTTTACATTCATTATAGACCCCAGATCTCTCCATAAAGAGGACCTGTCACCTCCTATTACTGTCACATGGGATGTTTACATTCATTATAGACCCCAGATCTCTCCATAAAAAGTACCTGTCACCACCTATTACTGTCACATGGGATGTTTACATTCATTATAGACCCCAGATCTCTCCATAAAGGGGACCCATCGCCTCCTATTACTGTCACATGGGATGTTTACATTCATTATAGACCCCAGATCTCTCCATAAAGAGGACCAGGTCACCGTCTATTACTGTCACATAGGATGTTTACATTCATTATAGACCCCAGATCTCTCCATAAAGGGGACCCGTCACCTCCTATTACTGTCACATGGGATGTTTACATTCATTATAGACCCCAGATCTGTCCTTAAAGAGGACCTGTCACCTTCTATTACTGTCACATGGGATGTTTACATTCATTATAGACCCCAGATCTCTCCATAAAGAGGACCTGTCACCTCCTATTACTGTCACATGGGATGTTTTCATTCATTATAGACCCCAGATCTCTCCATAAAGAGGACCTGTCACCTCCTATCACTGTCACATGGGATGTTTACATTCATTATAGACCCCAGATCTCTCCATAAAAAGGACCTATCACCACCTATTACTGTCACATGGGATGTTTACATTCATTATAGACCCCAGATCTCTCCATAAAGAGGACCTGTCACCGTCTATTACTGTCACATGGGATGTTTACATTCATTATAGACCCCAGATCTCTCCATAAAGGGGACCCATCGCCTCCTATTACTGTCACATGGGATGTTTACATTCATTATAGACCCCAGATCTCTCCATAAAGAGGACCTTGTCACCGTCTATTACTGTCACATGGGATGTTTACATTCATTATAGACCCCAGATCTGTCCTTAAAGAGGACCTGTCACCTCCTATTACTGTCACATGGGATGTTTACATTCATTATAGACCCCACATCTCTCCATAAAGAGGACCTGTCACTGTCTATTACTGTCACATGGGATGTTTACATACATTATAGACCCCAGATCTCTCCATAAAGAGGACCTGTCACTGTCTATTACTGTCACATGGGATGTTTACATTCATTATAGACCCCAGATCTCTCCATAAAAAGTACCTGTCACCACCTATTACTGTCACATGGGATGTTTACATTCATTATAGACCCCAGATCTCTCCATAAAGAGGACCAGGTCACCGTCTATTACTGTCACATGGGATGTTTACATTCATTATAGACCCCAGATCTGTCCTTAAAGAGGACCTGTCACCTCCTATTACTGTCACACGGGATGTTTACATTCATTATAGACCCCACATCTCTCCATAAAGAGGACCTGTCACCGTCTATTACTGTCACATGGGATGTTTACATTCATTATAGACCCCAGATCTCTCCATAAAGGGGACCCGTCACCTCCTATTACTGTCACATGGGATGTTTACATTCATTATAGACCCCAGATCTCTCCATAAAGAGGACCTGTCACCGTCTATTACTGTCACATGGGATGTTTACATTCATTATAGACCCCAGATCTGTCCTTAAAGAGGACCTGTCACCTCCTATTACTGTCACATGGGATGTTTACATTCATTATAGACCCCAGATCTCTCCATAAAGAGGACCTGTCACCTCCTATTACTGTCACATGGGATGTTTACATTCATTATAGACCCCAGATCTCTCCATAAAGAGGACCTGTCACCTCCTATCACTGTCACATGGGATGTTTACATTCATTATAGACCCCAGATCTCTCCATAAAAAGGACCTGTCACCACCTATTACTGTCACATGGGATGTTTACATTCATTATAGACCCCAGATCTCTCCATAAAGAGGACCTGTCACCGTCTATTACTGTCACATGGGATGTTTACATTCATTATAGACCCCAGATCTCTCCATAAAGGGGACCCGTCACCTCCTATTACTGTCACATGGGATGTTTACATTCATTATAGACCCCAGATCTCTCCATAAAGAGGACCTGTCACCGTCTATTACTGTCACATGGGATGTTTACATTCATTATAGACCCCAGATCTGTCCTTGAAGAGGACCTGTCACCTCCTATTACTGTTACATGGGATGTTTACATTCATTATAGACCCCAGATCTCTCCATAAAGAGGACCTGTCACCTCCTATTACTGTCACATGGGATGTTTACATTCATTATAGACCCCCAGATCTCTCCATAAAGAGGACCTGTCACCTCCTATCACTGTCACATGGGATGTTTACATTCATTATAGACCCCAGATCTCTCCATAAAAAGGACCTGTCACCACCTATTACTGTCACATGGGATGTTTACATTCATTATAGACCCCAGATCTCTCCATAAAGAGGACCTGTCACCGTCTATTACTGTCACATGGGATGTTTACATTCATTATAGACCCCAGATCTCTCCATAAAGGGGACCCATCGCCTCCTATTACTGTCACATGGGATGTTTACATTCATTATAGACCCCAGATCTCTCCATAAAGAGGACCTTGTCACCGTCTATTACTGTCACATGGGATGTTTACATTCATTATAGACCCCAGATCTGTCCTTAAAGAGGACCTGTCACCTCCTATTACTGTCACATGGGATGTTTACATTCATTATAGACCCCACATCTCTCCATAAAGAGGACCTGTCACCATCTATTACAGTCACATGGGATGTTTACATTCATTATAGACCCCAGATCTCTCCATAAAGGGGACCCATCACCTCCTATTACTGTCACATGGGATGTTTACATTCATTATAGACCCCAGATCTCTCCATAAAGAGGACCTGTCACCGTCTATTACTGTCACATGAGATGTTTACATTCATTATAGACCCCAGATCTGTCCTTAAAGAGGACCTGTCACCTCCTATTACTGTCACATGGGATGTTTACATTCATTATAGACCCCAGATCTCTCCATAAAGAGGACCTGTCACCTCCTATTACTGTCACATGGGATGTTTATATTCATTATAGACCCCAGATCTCTCCATAAAGAGGACCTGTCACCTCCTATCACTGTCACATGGGATGTTTACATTCATTATAGACCCCAGATCTCTCCATAAAAAGGACCTGTCACCACCTATTACTGTCACATGGGATGTTTACATTCATTATAGACCCCAGATCCCTCCATAAAGAGGACCTGTCACCGCCTATTACTGTCACATGGGATGTTTACATTCAATATAGACCCCAGATCTCTCCATAAAGAGGAGCTGTCACCCCCTATTACTGTCACATGGGATGTTTACATTCATTATAGACCCCAGATCTCTCCATAAAAAGGACCTGTCACCACCTATTACTGTCACATGGGATGTTTACATTCATTATAGACCCCAGATCCCTCCATAAAGAGGACCTGTCACCGTCTATTACTGTCACATGGGATGTTTACATTCATTATAGACCCCAGATCTCTCCATAAAGGGGACCCATCACCTCCTATTACTGTCACATGGGATGTTTACATTCATTATAGACCCCAGATCTCTCCATAAAGAGGACCTGTCACCGTCTATTACTGTCACATGGGATGTTTACATTCATTATAGACCCCAGATCTGTCCTTAAAGAGGACCTGTCACCGTCTATTACTGTCACATGGGATGTTTACATTCATTATAGACCCCAGATCTGTCCTTAAAGAGGACCTGTCACCTCCTATTACTGTCACATGGGATGTTTACATTCATTATAAACCCCAGATCTCTCCATAAAGAGGACCTGTCACCGTCTATTACTGTCACATGGGATGTTTACATTCATTATAGACCCCAGATCTCTCCATAAAGAGGACCTGTCACCGTCTTTTACTGTCACATGGGATGTTTACATTCATTATAGACCCCAGATCTCTCCATAAAGAGGACCTGTCACCTCCTATTACTGTCACATGGGATGTTTACATTCATTATAGACCCCAGATCCCTCCATAAAGAGGACCTGTCACCTCCTATTACTGTCACATGGGATGTTTACATTCATTATAGACCCCAGATCTCTCCATAAAGAGGACCTGTCACTGTCTATTACTGTCACATGTGATGTTTACATACATTATAGACCCCAGATCTCTCCATAAAGAGGACCTGTCACCCCCTATTACTGTCACATGGGATGTTTACATACATTATAGACCCCAGATCTCTCCATAAAGAGGACCTGTCACCCCCTATTACTGTCACATGGGATGTTTACATTTATTATAGACCCCAGATCTCTCCATAAAGAGGACCCGTCACCGCCTATTACTGTCACATGGGATGTGTACATTCATTATAGACCCCAGATCTGTCCTTAAAGAGGACCTGTCACCTCCTATTACTTTCACATGGGATGTTTACATTCATTATCGACCCCAGATCTCTCCATAAAGAGGACCTGTCACCGTCTATTACTGTCACATGGGATGTTTACATTCATTATAGACCCCAGATCTGTCCTTAAAGAGGACCTGTCACCTCCTATTACTGTCACATGGGATGTTTACATTCGTTATAGACCCCAGATCTCTCCATAAAGAGGACCTGTCACCGTCTATTACTGTCACATGGGATGTTTACATTCATTATAGACCCCAGATCTCTCCATAAAGAGGACCTGTCACCGTCTATTACTGTCACATGGGATGTTTACATTCATTATAATCCCCAAATCTCTCCATAAAGAGGACCTGTCATCGTCTATTACTGTCACATGGGATGTTTACATTCTTTATAGACCCCAGATCTCTCCATAAAGTGGACCTGTCACCTCCTATTACTGTCACATGGGATGTTTACATTCATTATAGACCCCAGATCTGTCCATAAAGAGGACCTGTCACCATCTATTACTGTCACATGGGATGTTTACATTCATTATAGACCCCAGATCTGTCCTTAAAGAGGACCTGTCACCTCCTATTACTGTCACATGGGATGTTTACATTCATTATAAACCCCAGATCTCTCCATAAAGAGGACCTGTCACCGTCTATTACTGTCACATGGGATGTTTACATTCATTATAGACCCCAGATCTCTCCATAAAGAGGACCTGTCACCGTCTTTTACTGTCACATGGGATGTTTACATTCATTATAGACCCCAGATCTCTCCATAAAGAGGACCTGTCACCTCCTATTACTGTCACATGGGATGTTTACATTCATTATAGACCCCAGATCCCTCCATAAAGAGGACCTGTCACCTCCTATTACTGTCACATGGGATGTTTACATTCATTATAGACCCCAGATCTCTCCATAAAGAGGACCTGTCACTGTCTATTACTGTCACATGTGATGTTTACATACATTATAGACCCCAGATCTCTCCATAAAGAGGACCTGTCACCCCCTATTACTGTCACATGGGATGTTTACATACATTATAGACCCCAGATCTCTCCATAAAGAGGACCTGTCACCCCCTATTACTGTCACATGGGATGTTTACATTTATTATAGACCCCAGATCTCTCCATAAAGAGGACCCGTCACCGCCTATTACTGTCACATGGGATGTGTACATTCATTATAGACCCCAGATCTGTCCTTAAAGAGGACCTGTCACCTCCTATTACTTTCACATGGGATGTTTACATTCATTATCGACCCCAGATCTCTCCATAAAGAGGACCTGTCACCGTCTATTACTGTCACATGGGATGTTTACATTCATTATAGACCCCAGATCTGTCCTTAAAGAGGACCTGTCACCTCCTATTACTGTCACATGGGATGTTTACATTCGTTATAGACCCCAGATCTCTCCATAAAGAGGACCTGTCACCGTCTATTACTGTCACATGGGATGTTTACATTCATTATAGACCCCAGATCTCTCCATAAAGAGGACCTGTCATCGTCTATTACTGTCACATGGGATGTTTACATTCTTTATAGACCCCAGATCTCTCCATAAAGTGGACCTGTCACCTCCTATTACTGTCACATGGGATGTTTACATTCATTATAGACGCCAGATCTGTCCATAAAGAGGACCTGTCACCATCTATTACTGTCACATGGGATGTTTACATTCTTTATAGACCCCAGATCTCTCCATAAAGTGGACCTGTCACCTCCTATTACTGTCACATGGGATGTTTACATTCATTATAGACCCCAGATCTGTCCATAAAGAGGACCTGTCACCATCTATTACTGTCACATGGGATGTTTACATTCATTATAGACCCCAGATTTCTCCATAAAGAGGACCTGTTACCGTCTTTTACTGTCACATGGGATGTCTACATCCATTATAGACCCCAGATCTCTCCATAAAGAGGACCCGTCACCATCTATTACTGTCACATGGGATGTTTACATTCATTATAGACCCCAGATCTCTTCATAAAGAGGACCTGTCACCATCTATTACTGTCACATGGGATGTTTACATTCATTATAGACCCCAGATCTCTCCATAAAGAGGACCTGTCAACTCCTATTACTGTCACATGGGATGTTTACATTCATTATAGACCCCAGATCTCTCCATAAAGAGGACCTGTCACCATCTATAACTTTCACAAGGGATGTTTACATTTCTTGTGACAGCAATAAAAGTGATCAAAACTTTTTATTTTTTTATTTTTAAAGGGGCAGTGTAGAAAAAAATAAAGGACGTTTATATTCCTTGTAATAGGAATAAAAGTGATCCCATTTTTTTTTAAAAAGATAGTGTAAAAATAATAAGTAAAATAAATAAGAAAAATAAAAATAAAAAATTGAAAGCACCCCATCCCTCCGAGCTTGCGCGCAGAAGTGAACCCATGAGTAAGTCGCGCCCGCAAAAGTAAACAGCGTCCAAACCACACATGTCAGGTATTGCCGCGATCGATAGAGCGAGAGCAATAATTCTAGCACTAGACCACTTCTGTAAGAGCCCTTTCACACTGGGGCGGTTTGCAGGTGCTATTGCGCTAATAATAGCGCCTGCAAACCGACCCGAAACAGCCGCTGCTTTAATTCCAGTGTGAAAGCCCCGAGGGCTTTCACACTGGAGCGATGCGCTGGCAGTCCTGCCAGCAGCATCTTCGGAGCGGTGAAGGAGTGGAGTGTATACTGCTCCTTTACCGCTCCTGCCCATTGAAATCAATGGGACGGCGCGGCTATACCGCCGGCAAAGCGCCTCCGCAGAGGCGCTTTGCGGTGTAATTTAACCCTTTCTCAGCCGCTAGCGGGGGTAAAACCGCCCCGCTAGCGGGCCCATACCGACGGTAAAACACCGCTAATAATAGCAGCGTTTTACCGCCGACGCCGCCCCCGCCCCCGCCCCAGTGTGAAAGGGCTCTAACTCTAAACTGGTAACCGTTAAAAAAAATGTAAAGCGTCGCCTATGGAGATTTTTAAGTACTGTTGTTTGTCGCCATTCCACGAGCGTGCACAATTTCAAAGCGTGACATGTTAGGTATCAATTTACTCGGCGTAACATCATCTTTCACAATATACAACAAAACTGCGTTTACTTTACTGTTTTTTTTTTCTAATTCATGAAAGTGTATGTCTTTGAAAACAAAAATTACATTTGAAAGACCGCTGCGCAAATACTGTGTGACATAAAATATTACAATTTTATTCTATAGGGTCTCTGCTAAAATATATATATATATATATATATATATATATATATATATATATATATATATATATATATATATATATATATATATATATGTTTGGGGGGGTTCTAAGTAATTTTCTAGCAAAAAATACAGATTTTAACTCGTAAGCAGCAACAAGTGCCGGAAAAAGGCCTGGGCATGAAGAGGTTAAACCCACAAGGGTTTTATTTTTTTTTCAGTACTATTCTTCTATATTGACTTTTGAAATGTACAAATGCAGCAATTTAGAAATCAGATGAAAGGTTAATCACTGGGAGACACTTTTTGATAGATAAGAAGTGCATTTTATATACAACTCTATAGATCAGAGCAAAATGAGGGACAAATGAGGAGGAAAGAGGAACAGAGGGACATTGTATCAAATTAGGGACAGTCCCTCGAAATCCGGGACAGGTAGGAGCTATGCGGACAGTTCTGGGATCCCGGGGAAGATGACACATTGACCAGGTGAATATATGCGGCCGCAGCAAACGAGGATTTTGGGCAGTTGGAAGGCAGAGCGGTCTCAGACGGATCGCACTGCAGACCTGTCATTGCCTCCATGTTTTAAAAAGGCCAATCTTGTCTATTTCCGGCGATTTTTACCGGGAATCACTTGTTACACGCAGAGGAGGAATCGTGTAGAGATGGTTTTGTACTTTATTAGAGAATATTCGACTTTGCTGAGACGAGACGCAGAACAAGGACATTTTTGCTGCAATTAGGGTGATGATGTGGCTGTTTCTGTGCAGTTACTGGTGATTGGACAGTAGGGGGCACTGTGCTTCTACGATAAATCTCTAGAATGTCAGAACCTAACAAGGCGCTCCGCAGTCACTGTACTGTATTATATGTACAGCACATCTAGCATGCAACACACATCCTACAGATGTCAGAGAAGTTCCAGAATACTGTGTCACCTATAGGTACATGAGAAAAATGGAATTTAAATCTGTACTGAGTAGTAAATAACAATCACCTCCCGTGACAAATTAAATTGTGGCGCTATTCCAACGCATCTAAATCACCCCCTACGGTGAAAAATAAAAAATCTAACCTCCACCTTTTACTGGTGTATATCTACATTTAGTGCAACTCAACTTACAGAAAAATAAACCAATTATTAATTTTGTGAGAATATGTGCAATAAGTATCCTAATGATACCCATACAGCATATTCAGTAAAAAAATTAATTAAATTGTAAACACCATAATAACTAATACATATCGTGACTTCAGTGCTAATATTACTCAGATGTTTGCTATACACAATTCCCTTGCGGCAAAAATTAATATACAGTCTATAACATGAAAGTGCAACCAATAGTGTCCGTGATAGTGATCATAAACAGCATAAATTGTGCCACAGCAAGTCCTTCTGTTATAGGAATGTGAGTTCTTCTAATATAATCTTCCACCACACCTCTGTGTTCAGTGACCACTCTCCCTATGGGCAGCCACTCACCAGCTCCTCATGCCTCCACTTTCGTATGAGGCTAAAAGGCATAGATGATTGTTGCTACTGGCAAGGGTTAAACCATGTTCATCCAGGAGGCTCGTTCCATATAAAATTAGAAAAAAACTCCCAATAGTGTAATACCGTAAAACACTTTAATGATTCACACTGCAAAATACACTTCAACAGTTCCACTCACATAGTGTATATCTAGTATAGGGTGGATTTTATCTAGGAATAACCACCTATAGGCAGGGGCGGACTGACCATTCGGTCGATCGGACGCCGACCGAGGGCCCGCAGCCAGTAGGGGGCCCGGGAGACATGCTCGTCGGATCAGGGGTATGCTGCTGGGCGTGCTGCGGTGGAGCCGCTCTGCCGACTGCCGCGCGGGGGGGGGGGGGTGCGCGGGGGGATGAGGCGGGCATCTCCTCTTTCAGTTTGGGATGTAGTGAGGGGAGTGGGAGGCGGCGATCAGCAGCTCTATGGTGCTCGCAGCATCTCCCGGGGATTGTAGAGTGGAAAGGGGAGGGGCCTCTGACCCGGGCAGCTACAAGTTTCACTCTCTGCTTGTACGCTGTTGCCGACTGCTGCCCGGGTCGGAGGCCCCTCCCCTATCCACTGTACAGAATCAGAAGGAGGACTACAAGCCCCAGTGAGATCCACAGGCACCATAGAACTGCCGATCGCCACCTCCCACCTCTCCCTTGGGTTGGAGGTGCACAGCCAGGTACAGGGGAACCTCTGGGGGGGTTCAGTCTGGGGACCCTGATGTATGGGGGGTTCTCTGGGGACCCTTATGTATGGGGGGGGCTCTCTGGGGACCCTGATGTATGGGGGGGGGCTCTCTGGGGACCCTGATGTATGGGGGAGCTCTCTGGGGACCCTGATCTATGGGGAGGGCTCTCTGGGGACCCTGATGTATGGGGGGGGCTCTCTGGGGACCCTGATGTATGGGGGGGGGCTCTCTGGGGACCCTGATGTATGGGGGGGCTCTCTGGGGACCCTGATGTATGGGGGGCTCTCTAGGGACCCTGATGTATGGGGGGGGGGGCTCTCTGGGGACCCTGATGTAAGGGGGGGGCTCTCTGGGGACCCTGATGTATGGGGGGGCTCTCTGGGGACCCTGATGTATGGGGGGGGCTCTCTGGGGACCCTGATGTATGGGGGGCTCTCTGGGGACCCTGATGTATGGGGGGGCTCTCTGGGGACCCTGATGTATGGGGGACTCTCTGGGGACCCTGATGTATGGGAGGCTCTCTGGGGACCCTGATTTATGGGGGGCTCTCTGGGGACCCTGATTTATGGGGGGCTCTCTGGGGACCCTGATGTATGGGGGGGGCTCTCTGGGGACCCTGATGTATGGGGGGGGGGCTCTCTGGGGACCCTGATGTATGGGGGGGCTCTCTGGGGACCCTGATGTATGGGGGGAGGCTCTCTGGGGACCCTGATGTAAGGAGGAGGCTCTCTGGGGACCCTAATGTAAGGACGAGGCTCTCTGGGGACCCTGATGTATGGGGGAAGGCTCTCTGGGGACCCTGATGTATGGGGGGAGGCTCTCTGGGGACCCTGATGTAAGGAGGAGGCTCTCTGGGGACCCTGATGTTTGGGGGGGCTCTCTGGAGACCCTGATGTATGGGGGGGCTCTCTGGGGACCCTGATGTATGGGGGGGGCTCTCTGGGGACCCTGATGTATGGGGGGGCTCTCTGGGGACCCTGATGTATGGGGGGGCTCTCTGGGGACCCAGATCTTTGGGGGGCTTTCTGGGGACCCAGATCTATGGGGGGCTCTCTGGGACCCTGATGTATAGGGGGGCTCTCTGGGGAGTTGATCCTGATGTATGTGGGGCTCTCTGGAGACCTTGATGTATGGGGGGGCTCTCTGGAGACCTTGATGTATGGGGGGGCTCTCTGGGGACCTTGATGTATGGGGGGGCTCTCTGGGGACCTTGATGTATGGGGGGGCTCTCTGGGGACCTTGATGTATGGGGGGGCTCTCTGGGGACCCTGATGTAAGGGGGGTTTCTCTGGGGACCCTGATGTAAGGAGGGGGCTCTCTGGGGACCTTGATGTAAGGAGGGGGTTCTCTGGGGACCCTGATGTAAGGAGGGGGCTCTCTGGGGACCCTGATGTAAGGAGGGGACTCTCTGGGAACCCTGATGTAAGGAGGAGGCTCTCTGGGGACCCTGATGTAAAGAGGAGGCTCTCTGGGGACCCTGATGTTTGGGGGGGCTCTCTGGAGACCCTGATGTATGGGGGGCTCTCTGGGGACCCTGATGTATGGGGGGGGGGCTCTCTGGGGACCCAGATCTATTGGGGGCTCTCTGGGGACCCAGATCTATGGGGGGCTCTCTGGGGACCCAGATCTATGGGGGGCTCTCTGGGGACCCAGATCTATGGGGGGCTCTCTGGGGACCCAGATCTATGGCTCTCTGGGACCCTGATGCATGGGGGGGCTCTCTGGGGAGTGGACCCTGATGTATGTGGGGCTCTCTGGAGACCTTGATGTATGGGGGGGCTCTCTGGGGACCTTGATGTAAGGGGGGCTCTCTGAAGACCTTGATGTAAGGGGGGGCTCTCTGAAGACCTTGATGTAAGGGGGGCTCTCTGGGGACCCTGATGTATGGGGGGTTTCTCTGGGGACCCTGATGTAAGGAGGGGGCTCTCTGGGGACCTTGATGTAAGGAGGGGGCTCTCTGGGGACCCTGATGTAAGGAGGGGGCTCTCTGGGGACCCTGATGTAAGGAGGAGGCTCTCTGGGGACCCTGATGTAAGGAGGAGGCTCTCTGGGGACCCTGATGTAAGGGGAGGCTCTCTGGGGACCCTGATGTAAGGAGGAGGCTCTCTGGGGACCCTGATGTAAGGGGAGGTTCTCTGGGGACCCTGATGTAAGGGGAGGCTCTCTGGGGACCCTGATGTAAGGGGAGGCTCTCTGGGGACCCTGATGTAAGGGGAGGCTCTCTGGGGACCCTGATGTAAGGGGAGGCTCTCTGGGGACCCTGATGTAAGGGGAGGCTCTCTGGGGACCCTGATGTAAGGGGAGGCTCTCTGGGGACCCTGATGTAAGGGGAGGCTCTCTGGGGACTTGTTTACATAGGCAGACCACAGTTCTGCCTCTGTTGGAAACGATCGTCGGGGCCTGGCGGACATGGGGTCCTCCGGACCCGCTGGTTAGCTCTCGGTGTGTCCAATCACAGCGGCAGCAGGTCAAACAGCATGCAGACCCGCAAGTGCAGAATCAAGTACCTGTACATGATTCTGCTCACAGGAGACGCAGCCCTGCAGTAAATGTATGTGGTTAAAGTGAGTTTATTTTTCTTTAATCTTTAAACATTTATTTTGAACATGAAGTAGAGAAATTCTGTGACCAATGCATGTAATGTAGCAGTGCAATATATACGTGGGGCTTTGTGAGGGTGTGGCTTGTGTGTGGGTGGGTGGGGACTAAGGGGGCCCCATGAGCCCCTATTGCCCGGGGGCCCCATGAGTTGTCAGTCCGCCCCTGCCTATAGGTACATACCTGCACAAAAATACAACCTTACAGCTCAACTCCGGGATGAATAAATACCGTCTATATCCATCGGTCATGTGTCTTCTTCTGGAATCTCGTGATCTTTGTGTATTTCTTCCATATCTGTTGTCACAGGAGCCACGTACCTGATGTGAGACTGAAGTAGTGGGGAGGCCTCCCTTGCACCTCGGGTCCTTGAAGCCTCTGGAGATGGAGACAGAGACTTGGTGGACACCGAGTGGCAGGGGTGCCAGGGGTCTGAGATCCGAGCCGAGGTCCAGTCCAGTTTGGCAATGAAGTATAAAAAGGTTAATCAGAAGAAGAAAGGTACAAATCCGAGGTCAATGGGAAGCAGCAATCAAGAGCAATCAAATAGGTTTCCAGGTCACAACAGGTTCAGACAGATCACACACTAGCACAGGAACAAGGGGGGACTGAAGATAATCCAGCAATTTGGCTGCGTCTGGGCTGGGCTTATATAGGGAAGTTTGAGGTCACTTCCTGTGCGCCTCCTGGGTATTTTCCCGCCTTTTTCCATCAGGTCTTCTGCGCAGGTGCAGGTTGGCGCCCTGAGGCATCTTTGGTGCATGCTCAGTTGGCACAGATTTCCTCTTGCGGCAACGCGCCATTGGTGCATGCGTAGTAAGCCCTGGACTCTTACATCTGTGTAGTAATCTGGTGTGAGACTTCCTGTAATAAAGACCGCTCACTGCTGCTCCCTCTCCTTGTGCAGGGGGACTGGTCTTGTCTCCGCCCCCTCCTGTAGTGGGAGGAGCCTGCTGGGCCCCTCCAACAGCTCCGCTCTCTTTCCTTGTGTGGGTGGACTGGTCTTGTCTCCACCCCCCCCTTGTAGTTTTCTGCAGGTAGCCTGTAGTGGGTGGGACCTGCTATCCCCGCCCCCCCAGCTCTGCTCTCTCTCTCGTTGTGCAGGGAGACTGGTCTTGTCTCCGCCCCTCCTATATCGGGTGGAGCCTGCTGGGACCCTCCCACAGCTCTGCTCTCTCTTCTTCTACAGGGTGACTGGTCTTGTTTCCGCCCCTCCTGTAGTTTTCAGCAAGTAGCTTGAAATAGGTGAAGCCTGCTGCCCCCCCCCCCCCCCCCACACACACACACACCTCTGCTTCCCCTCTCTCACCTTGTTTAGGGTGACTGGTCTTGTCTCCACCCCCCTGTAGTTTTCTGCAGGCAGCCTAAAGTAGGTGGAGCCTACCAGGCCCCTCCCACAGCTCTGCTTTCCCTCTTTTACCTTGTTCAGGGTGACTGGTCTTGTCTCCTTCCCCTGTAGTTTTCTGCAGGCAGCCTAAAGTAGGTGGAGCTTACCAGGCCCCTCCCACAGCTCTGCTTTCCCTCTTTCACCTTGTTCAGGGTGACTGGTCTTGTTTCCGCCCGCCTGTAGTTTTCTGCAGGCAGCCTAAAGTAGGTGGAGCTTACCAGGCCCCTCCCACAGCTCTGCTTTCCCTCTTTCACCTTGTTCAGGGTGACTGGTCTTGTTTCCGCCCGCCTGTAGTTTTCTGCAGGCAGCCTAAAGTAGGTGGAGCCTACCAGGCCCCTCCCACAGCTCTGCTTTCCCTCTTTCACCTTATTCAGGGTGACTGGTCTTGTCTCCGCCCCCCTGTAGTTTTATGCAGGCAGCCTAAGGTGGAGCCTACTGGGCCCCTCCCACAGCTCTGAGCCCCCTCTCTCCCCCAGTAGTAAAATAGTTTAAAAATGTTCCATCAACATGGGGACAAGGTGCTTTGGGGTGGAGAGACAGAACTCGCTCCCCCCCCTTTCCTGACCTGCCAGACTGCATGCCCAGATAAAGGTCTGGTATGGATTTGGGGGGGGGGGGAGCCGTTTTTTTCTTAATTTTTTCAATAGCCGGTTGCCGGCAATTGTAACCACCAGTCATTTTAAATGGGATTTGACTCGTTTTTTTTTCTTTAGAAATTAAATTTTTGCTGCAGCAGGTTCTATGCATGCTACAGGTCTGCCGCTTTACATGCAGACTTAGGGGACCCCCCAGGCACTATATTTAAAGGGATTTTTCATTTTTATTGTTGCACTTTAAGCATAATTAAAATCACTGCAGTACCCAGACCCTATAGCCAAATATTTGCATATAGGCCTTTAAAATGGGCACTTTTGATTTTTTCTGTTCGGCTCCCATAGACTTCAATGGGGTTCACCATTCAGGTTAGAACTTTTCAGGGGGATGTTCGACCCATGTCTAGTGACCACTAATGTAAGGAACATTTTTGCCATTGACCCCCCCCCCCCATGAATTTGTTTTAGTAAGGGTTTCCCCCAAGACCTGAACATTATTTTAGAGCAGGGGTCTCAAACTGGCGGCCCTCCAGCTGTTGCGAAACTACAAGTCCCATCATGCCTCTGACTGAGGGAGTTATGCTTGTAACTGTCAGCCTTGCAATGCCTCATGGGACTTGTAGTTTCTCAACAGCTGGAGGGCCGCTAGTTTGAGACCCCTGTTTTAGAGGTTCCTCTGGGGTAAAAAGGATGAGAAAGGCTGCTGTAGCCTAATGAGGAGACAAATAGACAAGTGCAAAACTATTTTTTATTTAACAAATGTTGTTCAGTTGGATTTGTTAAATTCTTTTAATTCTTTTTTTGGAATTTGTTTTGTTTATTCGCATTCAAATTCAAATAAAAATTTTGAATTCAACCGAATTAGAAAAAATTGGATCGCATTCGAAAACATTTCAACCGCATTCAAAAAATTTCAACTGAATCTGTGTGTGACAGATGTTGTTGGGACACACTGTGGCAGATGTTGTTGGGACACTAGTTCTACAGATGTTTTTGCATAGTATTAGTAGTATTTATTCTTTTTTTTCTATTCTATCATTTCTATTTGAAATTCGAATTTCAGAAGATTTCTAATCTATTCTATTCCTTTATTTTCTATTCTATTACATTTTGTTCTGTTTTACTCTATTCTTTTCTATTCTTTATTTTCTATTCTACAGTGCCTTGAAAAAGTATTCATACCCCTTGAAATTCCCCACATTTTGTCATGTTACAACCAAAAACGTAAATGTATTTTATTGGGATTTTTTGTGATAGACCGACACAAAGTGTCACATAATTGTGAAGTGAAAGGAAAATGATAAACGATACAAATAAATATGTGAAAAGTGTGGGGGGGGGAATTTGTATGGCGCCTCCCGGAGTCAATACTTTGTAGAACCCCCTTTCTCTACAAGTCTTTTTGGGGATGTCTCTACCAGCTTTGCACATCTAGAGAGGGACATTTCTGCCCATTCTTCTTTGTAAAATATCTCAAGCTCTGTCAGATTGGATGGAGAGCGTCTGTGAACAGCAATTTTCAAGTCTTGCCACAGATTCTCAATGGGATTTAGGTCTGGACTGTGACTGGGCCATTCTAACACATGAATATGCTTTGATCTAAACCATTCCATTGTAGCTCTGGCTGGATGTTTCGGGTCGTTGTCCTGCTGGAAGGTGAACCTCCGCCCCGGTCTCAAGTCTTTTGCAAACTCTAACAGGTTTTCTTCTAAGATTGTCCTGTATTTGTCTCCATCCATCTTCCCATCAACTCTGACCAGCTTCCCTGTCCCTGCTGAAGAAAAGCATCCCCCCCACATGATGCTGCCACCACCATGTTTCACAGTGGGGATGGTGTGTTCAGGATGATGTGCAGTGTTAGTTTTCTGCCACACATAGCATTTTGCTTTTAGGCCAAAAAGTTGAATTTTGGTCTCATCTGACCAGAGCACCTTCTTCCACATGTTTGCTGTGTCCTCCACATGGCTTCTCACAAACTACAAACAGGACTTCTTATGACTTTCTTTCACCAATGTCTTTCTTCTTGTCACTCTTCCATAAAGGGCAGATTTTTGGAGAACACGACTAATAGTTGTCCTGTGGACAGATTCTCCCACCTGAGCTGTGGATCTCTGCAGCTCCTCCAGAGTTACCATGGACCTCTTGGCTCTTCTCTGATGAATGCTCTCCTTGCCCGGCCCGGTCAGTTTAGGTGGACGGCCATGTCTTGGTAGGTTTGCAGTTGTGCCTTACTCTTTGCAATAAAATTTGGAAATTCGGAAACATCCGTATTTCCAAATAAGGTAAAATTTGTCTGAATTTCGATTTGGAACGAAAATAACTGCACATGTCTAGTGACAAAGCTCTGAGTAGCAAGAGAATTAAAGCATACATATAGCTTATCCCTGACAGTGCCTTCTCCGTACTTGACCTGTTTTTATAGTTGCGTTGCTGTCCCAGTTCCTAGAAGCTGACAATTTGTTTCCAAAGTCTGTGTGCCAAAAGCTGCAGTATTACGACTCTAAACAGAGTTACTTTCTGACAAAATACCGCAATTGTGATCTTCAAAGCTCTGCCAATCTCTGTCCACGTTCAGCGTGCCAAAAGGTTTGTGCTGACAAAATATGTTATTTTGTATTCTAAAGCTGAAAACAATTTCTCAGCTCAGTGTACTGTAGGCAGCATTTATTTGTGAACAGAAATATAGTTCTATTTGCCAAAAAAATTGCTAATTTTCCCAAGAACTGACAATCTATTTTCACAGTAGATGTTGGACATGAATGCCCCATCTACAGTCTACAAGTCCTCCCGGGGTTCATTGACCTCTATGACCACTGCTGTGTTTGTTCTGCTTGTGTTTGCCAATCTAAGGATCTGAGTCGAATGGGCAAACAGGAGGAATCAAGACCTCCTTCCTCCTGCTGGTGACCCCTCTAGTGACATAAAGATCTATATAGAGGAATCAGGACCTCCTTCCTCCTGCTGGTGGCCCCTCTAGTGATATAAAGATCTATATAGAGGAATCAGGACCTCCTTCCTCCTGCTGGTGACCCCTCTAGTGATATAAAGATCTATATAGAGGAATCAGGACCTCCTTCCTCCCATTGGTGACCCCTCTAATGATATAAAGATCTATATAGAGGAATCAGGACCTCCTTCCTCCTGCTGGTGATCCCTCTAATGATATAAAGATCTATATAGAGGAATCAGGACCACCTTCCTCCCATTGGTGACCCCTCTAATGATATAAAGATCTATATAGAGGAATCAGGACCACCTTCCTCCCATTGGTGACCCCTCTAATGATATAAAGATCTATATAGAGGAATCAGGACCACCTTCCTCCCATTGGTGACCCCTCTAGTGACATAAAGATCTATATAGAGGAATCAGGACCTCCTTCCTCCTGCTGGTGGCCCCTCTAGTGATATAAAGATCTATATAGAGGAATCAGGACCACCTTCCTCCCATTGGTGACCCCTCTAATGATATAAAGATCTATATAGAGGAATCAGGACCACCTTCCTCCCATTGGTGACCCCTCTAGTGACATAAAGATCTATATAGAGGAATCAGGACCTCCTTCCCCCTGCTGGTGGCCCCTCTAGTGATATAAAGATCTATATAGAGGAATCAGGACCTCCTTCCTCCCATTGGTGACCCCTCTAGTGACATAAAGATCTATATAGAGGAATCAGGACCTTCTTCCCCCTGCTGGTGGCCCCTCTAGTGATATAAAGATCTATATAGAGGAATCAGGACCTCCTTCCTCCTGCTGGTGGCCCCTCTAGTGATATAAAGATCTATATAGAGGAATCAGGACCACCTTCCTCCCATTGGTGACCTCTCTAGTGATTAGGAATGATCCGAACACCCCCCTGGTTCGGTTCGCAGCAGAAAATGCGAACAGGCAAAAAATTTGTTCGAACACGCGAACACCGTTAAAGTCTATGGGACACGAACATGAATAATCAAAAGTGCTAAAAGTTCCTCTATATAGATCTTTATATCACTAGAGGGGTCACCAGCAGGAGGAAGGAGGTCCTGATTCCTCCTGTTTGCCCGTTCGCCAAATAGCGAACAATTTGGGGTGTTCGCGGCAAATTCGTAAGCCGTGGAACACCCTTTAAAAGTCTATGGGAGAAATCAAAAGTGCTAATTTTAAAGGCTTACACTACCGTTCAAAAGTTTGGGGTCACCCAAACAATTTTGTGTTTTCCATGAAAAGTCACACTTATTCACCACCATACGTTGTGAAATGAATAGAAAATAGAGTCAAGACATTGACAAGGTTAGAAATAATGATTTGTATTTGAAATAACATTGTTTTTACATCAAACTTTGCTTTCATCAAAGAATCCTCCTTTTGCAGCAATTACAGCATTGCACACCTTTGGCATTCTAGCTGTTAATTTATTGAGGTAAGCTGGAGAAATTGCACCCCACGCTTCTAGAAGCAGCTCCCACAAGTTGGAATGGTTGGATGGGCACTTCTGGCGTACCATACGGTCAAGCTGCTCCCACAACAGCTCAATGGGGTTCAGATCTGGTGACTGTGCTGGCCACTCCATTACCGATAGAATACCAGCTGCCTGCTTCTGCTGTAAATAGTTCTTGCACAATTTGGAGGTGTGTTTAGGGTCATTGTCCGGTTGTAGGATGAAATTGGCTCCAATCAAGCGCTGTCCACTGGGTATGGCATGGCGTTGCAAAATGGAGTGATAGCCTTCCTTAGCTTTTACCCTGTACAAAGCTCCCACCTTACCAGCACCAAAGCAACCCCAGACCATCACATTACCTCCACCATGCTTAACAGATGGCGTCAGGCATTCTTCCAGCATCTTTTCATTTGTTCTGCGTCTCACAAACGTTCTTCTTTGTGATCCAAACACCTCAAACTTGGATTCATCTGTCCACAACACTTTTTTCCAGTCTTCCTCTGTCCAATGTCTGTGTTCTTTTGCCCATCTTAATCTTTTTCTTTTATTGGCCAGTCTCAGATATGGCTTTTTCTTTGCCACTCTGCCCTGAAGCCCAAAATCCCGCAGCCGCCTCTTCACTGTAGATGTTGACACTGGTGTTTTGCGGGTACTATTTAATGAAGATGCCAGTTGGGGACCTGTGAGGCGTCTGTTTCTCAAACTAGAGACTCTAATGTGCTTATCTTCTTGCTTAGTTGTGCAACGCGGCCTCCCACTTCTTTTTCTACTCTGGTTAGAGCCTGTTTGTGCTGTCCTCTGAAGGGAGTAGTACACACCGTTGTAGGAAATCTTCAATTTCTTTGCAATTTCTCGCATGGAATAGCCTTCATTTCTAAGAACAAGAATAGACTGTCGAGTTTCAGATGAAAGTTCTCTTTTTCTGGCCATTTTGAGCGTTTAATTGACCCCACAAATGTGATGCTCCAGAAACTCAATCTGCTCACAGGAAGGTCAGTTTTGTAGCTTCTGGAAGGAGCTAGACTGTTTTTAGATGTGTGAACATGATTGCACAAGGGTTTGCTAATCATCAATTAGCCTTCTGAGCCAATGAGCAAACACATTGTACCATTAGAACACTGGAGTGATAGTTGCTGGAAATGGGCCTCTATACACCTATGTAGATATTGCACCAAAAACTAGACATTTGCAGTTAGAATAGTCATTTACCACATTAGCAATGTATAGAGTATATTTGTTTAAAGTTAGGACTAGTTTAAAGTTAGCTTCATTTAAAAGTACAGTGCTTTTCTTTCAAAAATAAGGACATTTCAATGTGACCCCAAACTTTTGAACGGTAGTGTATATGCAAGTTATTGTCATAAAAAGTGTTTGGGGACCCGGGTCCTGCCCCAGGGGACATGTATCAATGCAAAAAAAAGTTTTACAAATGGCCGTTTTTTCGGGAGCAGTGATTTTAATAATGCTTTATGGTTCAGGAGGGGGGGGGGGCGCTCTCTCGTCCCCCCCCTCTTTTCCTGCGGCCTGCCAGGTTGCGTGTTCGGATAAGGGTCTGGTATGGATTTTGAGGGGGGCCCCCCACACCAATTTTTTTTTAAATTTTGGCGTGGGGTTCCCCTTAATATCCATACCAGACCAGAAGGGTCTGGTATGGATTTTGAGGGGGACCCCCACGCCATTTTTTTTTAAATTTTGGCGTGGGGTTCCCCTTAATATCCATACCATACCTGGAGGACCTGGTATGGAATTTTTGGGGGACCCCCACGCATTTTTTTTTTTTTACATTTTGGTTCGGGGTTCCCCTTAATTTTCCTACCAGACCCATAGGGCCTGGTAATAGACTGTGGGGGAATCCCATGCCGTTTTTAATCAATTAACTTTTATGTGTATTGCCGGGACCGACAATTCATTATAGCCGCGGCCCGCGAGTACTTTTAAATTATTTTTTTTCCTTTAGAAATGTAATTTTGCTCTTGGACTGTTGTAAACACGGGAAACATGCGCCACTTTACAGGCATATTATAGACACCCCAGGTATGAAATTTAAAGGAATATTTCACTTTTATTGTTTCACTTTAAGCATTATTAAAATCACTGCTCCCGAAAAAATGTCCGTTTTTAAAACTTTTTTTTTGCATTAATACATATCCCCTGGGGCAGGACTCGGGTCCCTAAACACTTTTTATGACAATGCCATGCATATAAGCCTTTAAAATGATCACTTTTGATTTCTCTCATAGACTTTTAAAGGGTGTTCCGCGGCTTTCGAATTTGCCGCGAACACGCCAAATTGTTCGCTATTCAGCGAACGGGCAAACAGCCAATGTTCGAGTCAAACTCATGTTCGACCCGAACATAAAGCTCATCCCTACTAGTAATATAAAGATCTATATAGAGGAATCAGGACCCCCTTCCTCCCCTTGGTGATCCCTCTAGTGATATAAAGATCTATATAGAGGAATCAGGACCTCCTTCCTCCTTCTGGTGATCCCTCTAGTGATATAAAGATCTATATAGAGGAATCAGGACCTCCTTCCTCCTGCTGGTGACCCCTCTAGTGATATAAAGATCTATATGGAGGAATCAGAACCTCCTTCCTCCTTCTGGTGGTCCCTCTAGTGATATAAAGATCTATATAGAGGAGTCAGGACCTCCTTCCTCCTGCTGGTGGTCCCTCTAGTGATATAAAGATCTATATAGAGGAATCAGGACCTCCTTCCTCCTGCTGGTGACCCCTCTAGTGATATAAAGATCTATATAGAGGAATCAGGACCTCCTTCCTCCTGCTGGTGACAATAAAGATCTATATAGAGGAATCAGGATCTCCTTCCTTCTTCTGGTGATCCCTCTAGTGTTATAAAGATCTATATAGAGGAATCAGGACCTCCTTCCTCCTGCTGGTGATCCCTCTAGTGATATAAAGATCTATATAGAGGAATCAGGACCTCCTTCCTCCTTCTGGTGGTCCCTCTAGTGATATAAAGATCTATATAGAGAAATCAGGACCTCCTTCCTCCTTCTGGTGGTCCCTCTAGTGATATAAAGATCTATATAGAGAAATCAGGACCTCCTTCCTCCTTCTGGTGGTCCCTCTAGTGATATAAAGATCTATATAGAGGAATCAGGACCTCCTTCCTCCTGCTGGTGACAATAAAGATCTATATAGAGGAATCAGGATCTCCTTCCTTCTTCTGGTGATCCCTCTAGTGTTATAAAGATCTATATAGAGGAATCAGGACCTCCTTCCTCCTGCTGGTGATCCCTCTAGTGATATAAAGATCTATATAGAGGAATCAGGACCTCCTTCCTCCTTCTGGTGGTCCCTCTAGTGATATAAAGATCTATATAGAGAAATCAGGACCTCCTTCCTCCTTCTGGTGATCCCTCTAGTGATATAAAGATCTATATAGAGAAATCAGGACCTCCTTCCTCCTGCCAGTAATCCCTCTGGTGATGCATCGTAGAATTCTATTTGCTTTTCCCATTGCCTGGTCACACTGTTTATTATCTAAATTACTGAATGTAGTCTTGTTGGGAGGTAGTCAGCCCAAACTGATTCATAGTCTATATATTCATTTTCTTTTTGTGATATAAGTGGGAGGAGGGACTGTGTCTTATTCAAAATATCTGACATTATCCCCTATTTAATTGTTATAGACATAAACAGGGAAGAAAACTCCAAATCTCCAAACAGTGAGATTGGAGTAGGGGGGTGTCATACAATACACAAAAATTATATAGTATTATAAAAATGAATACATCTTTATTTGTACATAAAATAGTTATCTTGTTAAAAAATGTGTCCATATGTACATGCTAGAAGTATACAAATATAGAGTCTAGTGGACCGATGTGTTTCGCATAGATCCAGTGCTTCTTCAGGATCCACAAGCTCTCTATATCAAGATAGGGATACACTAAAAACACCAATAAATATCAACCTGCCGGTGCATCTAGGGTTTTCCAGGTCATCTACCAATGAATTGTAGAGGTATATTAAGCCAGGGGCGGATCCAGAGCCTAGTCTCGGGAGGGGCACTGCCAGAAAATACTTTTTTTGGGTAAATTTAATGGGGAAATGGCTGGTGTTAACGCTTCAATCATCACGGCACCATGGTTGTTATGGTGTCAGGATGATTGAAGCGCATTATTACTATTATTACATTGTTATAAAAAAAGAAATAGTTCAACTCACCATAATGCAGAATCAGTGGGAGCCCTGAGCGTGTCACTTGCCACCGTTGCCTGCCACACGTTGCGGATTGCCACTTGCCATGTCGCCTGTCACTAGATGCAGATTGTCACTTGCCACGTCCCATGCCAGACGTTGCGGATTGTCACTTGCCACGTCCCATGCCACACGTTGCAGATTGTCACTTGCCAGTTCCCATGCCACACGTTGCAGATTGTCACTTGCCACGTCCCATGCCACACGTTGCAGATTGTCACGTCCCATGCCACACGTTGCGGATTGTTACTTGCCACGTCCCGTGCCACACGTTGCGGATTGTCACTTGCCACGTCCCATGCCACACGTTGCGGATTGTCACTTGCCACGTCCCATGCCACTCGTTGCGGATTGTTACTCGCCACGTCTCATGCCACACGTTGCGGATTGTTACTTGCCACGTCCCATGCCACACGTTGCGGATTGTTACTTGCCACGTCCCATGCCACACGTTGCGGATTGTTACTTGCCACGTCCCATGCCACATGTTGCGGATTGTTACTTGCTACGTCCCATGCCACACGTACTTGCCTGCTATAATCGTCTCTTGCTGTGTCCCAGTCAAGCAGCAGAGAGATGATGTAATCTCTCTGCTGCCACGGCTGCCTGCGCACTGCACACACAGTGAGGGCGGAACTGCAGGGCGGGCCCTGGGCGGTGAGAGATGGTGTTATCTCTCTGCTCCTCCACTCGCCGGCTCCCTGATTGGCCAGCAGCCGCTCACGCTGTCACTGAGAGGCACAGCTGTCTCTCCCCACCGGGGCCGCCCGTGCCTTCAGCCGCGGAGCCGCCCACCGGCTCTCTCACCCACAGCGACGTCTGCCCGCACATTTACTGACCCACATTCTCGGAGGGGGCAATTGCCCCGTTGCCCCCCCTGGATCCGCCCCTGTATTAAGCCCAGAAATGTAACCCAGTGGCAAAATTCTATCAAATATAAAGGGTGCCATTATAAATCAGACAGGTACAGCAAATCCCAAGGTACAATGTTCCATAACTCCGTCAGGCAGTAGCTAGCATGCACCGGCTGTTGACCACACCACAAATGGCTGAGGGCTTTAAGAAGTGCGACAATACTGGACAGGAAGGTGTCTTGCACCAAGCACATCCAAAAGCCAAGCTGATTGCTGAAAATGCACCCAACTCCCCCAAGGCCACAGCCTAGTGGAAAGAGATTTCACATGTTCCATCCCAAATACTGATGCCCTTTCCCAGCATGCATCAGTAGCAATAAACAACCTAGTGGATGGCTAGAGGAAACAAGTGTAGCACCCTCTAGTGTGTGCTAGAAGTAGTTGTGTAGGAAATGTTTAGCTTGGTTGAGAGCAAGGCTTGGGTTGTGAATGTGGGTCAGGGTTCAGTGACTCAGGTGCTGGATGATTCACCTGGTAAATCTCCCTGAAACATCCCCTGGTCTCAAAGCTTGTGGCAACTTACAGAGCTGGAGGGAGGGAGTAAAGAGGGGTTGCCATGCATAATTATGAGGCGTCAGTCAAACCCCAGCTTTGGGCTGCCAAGGGGCAGAGCTTACCTCATAGAGATGAGCCATGCCAGCAAGAGCAGTCAGATGGAAGATGGAGATGTAGTGCTGAGGAGGCTGTCAGTGGCCCTTGATGGTGCCCCCTTGTCTGGGGGGGTTGACTTCGGGCATGGGGCTTGGGTACTGGAAGATTCCCCCTAAAACGCATGGAGGAAACCCTTCCTGGAGGCACAGAAACAAGGAGAGGACAGCGGGAGCAGGTCAGCATGTCTGAGAGATCTCTTGAGAGCCAGCCAGGTGGGCTGGTGAGTGTCATTCTGGAGGACTGTGGGGAGAAGTTAGTCTGGAGGGCTACTGAAAGGGGAAGCTGCTGCCAGGTGGGTTGGCAGTGCTTGAAGAGGCAGTGCTGGGATCAGTAGCCACAGAAGAAATGTAAGCTGGACACTGAACTTACTACACACCCAAGGGGTCTCGGGTTCCTGCCTATAATGGGCTATTGCTTTATTTTGACTGAGTGACTGTCAGACATACACAGTGTACCAGCTGGGTTCTGCAAGTGAGTGCTGGATACAGAAGAGGAGCTGTATATAGCGACTATGCATAGGAAGAGATGGTCAGTTGAGCATTGCACCCTGAGCCCACCCAGTTGTGTGACAATAAAGAATTAATATTCGCTATTGTCTTCCTGATTCTCCTCATCAGGAAGCGGGTCTTAAGACCCAATTGGCTGAGAGGAGAAGTGATCATATTGGGCGCTGAGGGATAAAGAAGGGAAGCCGCTGAGGGAAGGAGGACGGAAGCCGCCGAGGTCGAAGCCACCCTGAAGCCGGAGACGCAGGGTGTAAAGCCACCGAGGAGAAAGCCACCATGAAGAAGTCGGAGACGTAGGGTGAAAAGCCACCAAGGAGGAAGCCTCCGTGAAGTCAGAGACGCAGGGTGAAAAGCCACCAAGGACGAAGCTACCGTGAAGAAGCCGGAGACGCAGGGTGAAAAGCCACCAAGGACGAAGCCACCGTGAAGAAGCCGGAGACGCAGGGTGAAAAGCCACCAAGGACGAAGCCACCGTGAAGAACCCGGAGACGTAGGGTAAAAAGCCACCGAGGTGGAAGCCACCGTGAAGCCGGAGATGTAGGGTGAAATGCCACCGAGGAGGAAGCCGCCATGAAGCTGGAGACATAGGGTGAAAAGCCACCGAGTAGGAAGCCATCGCCATGGAGAAGGAGACGCAGCTGCTAGATGGGGTAGGTGCGGGACGAGCGAGCGACTGACCAACGGGGGGGGGGTGACGATGGGTGTCGTGTTTGCCCCCCCCCCCCAAAATATAGAGCACCAGCCACCACTGAGTGACAGGAAAGAAAAAAAAAACATTCAGAGAGTTCACTGGCTGAGGTTAGAGTGCTCACAACGGGCAGGGCTATCCTCCAATGGGAACCCAGCAGGTTACCAGAAAAAAACAATAGAAGGAGAGCCGGAACAAATTATGAAAAAGTTCAAATGAATGTATTTGTTTCCATTAAAAAAAAGCCCCCCCCAAAAAAAAGGGAAAGCCCTGATGAAGGGGGAGTATTTTTTGGCCCCCGAAACACATTAACGTTTTATATAGAAAAGCAATACATTCATTGGAACTCTTTTATCATTTGGTTTGTGCTCCTTCCATTCCTCTACAATAGAAAACAAAGCTGAACTTTCATGAGACGAGGATCAGGAAAAGACATGCAAATAATCATGATCTTAGGGGGAAAAAAATCAGTTCAGCTAAAAGCTCTCTATTGAAGATGATTTTATCAAACGCGGCCCGATGTTTTTCACATGATTGGAAAGGTTGAAAGAAAAGCGTCTGTCACTGTCTGATTATTTAGTGCTGTATACTCCCAGCATGCTCTGCCAGAGACACTTTTTTTTTTACAGTGCTGAAACTTTTAATAAATGTGCTTGATTAGCTGGAAGAATGCGCGCCCTTGATTTTCTTTTTCTGTCTCATTGACGGTTGGCTGTTTTGCAGCTGACACCTGCTGAAAAGTTCGGGGGTTGGAACGCGCGGTTCTTATCTCTATACCGGTAATCACACACCACGAACGAACGCAGAACTGTGCGCTTGGCGGTTAATCGTGTTTTTTTTTTAAAACTCACCAGCTAGGACTAGGTCTAAAAAATGATGCTCTAGGTCAGGGGGGGTCTCCAAACTTTCTAAACGTAGGGCCAGTTTACTGTCCTTCAGACTTTAGGGGGGACCAGACTGTGGAAGTAGAAAATGTCCCGCTGGAGGCAGCCTAGAAGGTAGCCTTTCTCAACCTTTTCACCACAGAGGAACCCTTGAAATAGTTCTCGGGACTCGAGGAACCCCTGCTAAAAATGTGAAATCTACAACTCATGATACATTAGTGTGATGGTCAGTGAGAGGAATGGTCCTTACACTTGTGGTCATTGGGAAGTATTACCTCCTTACAGATAGATAAAAAGATCAATGGTGTCAGCTGGAACTTTTCTGAGAGGCAGTAAGTGCCCAATTCTGATGGAACCCCTAGCAACCTCTGGAGGAACCCTAGGGTTCCACGGAACCCTGGTTGAGAATCGCTGCTATAAGGTCTTCCTTTAGTAGTACTGGGTCCCGGCACCGCATAGCCAAGTCAAACCCATCCTATAGTGACAGATGCTTCCGGGGCTGGGGTCAGAGTGGTGGCGAAATCCATATTTGGTGGTTCTGCCCTCCTGTCTTGTGGGTTGTTGGTCAAGGGTTTTAGGACTCCTGTTCACCCACTTCCGCAAGGATGGCAAATTTACCTCGCTCCATTGACCCGATCCCGGGCCTCTTCTCCTACCAGCAGAATTTAGATGCTTATCTCTTTATCGCAGCTAAACACGCAATCGCCAGGGCCTGGAAAAAGCCGACTGTTCTGTTTGCAGAGGTAAAGAGTGCCTTGACGACCCTCATGATTCATGAAAAAATTACGAGTGTCCTCCACGATACTTATGCTAAATTTCTCGAAATGTGGGCCCCGTGGTGGTCTTATGCTCTCCCAACCTTACACTCGACCAGCTTAGGCCTCTCAAATTGACCTAGCCCTATTCTCAGCCTAGGACAACCCTTCTCCCCCTTCCTTTTCATTCTCTTCCCCCTCCGACTACCCTTCCTTTCTTCCTGTTTCTCCAATCTCCCTCCATTCTCTCCCTATACTATTCCCCCCTCCCCCATTTTTTTTTCATCTTCCTATGTTTAGTCTGGTTTTGTTATTTCCTTTTTAGAGGGTGAATCCACTCCCTCCACCCACCTTTTGCCCCTGAGCCTGTGGGCATTTAGCCTTGACAGCCAGCCTTGGCTGGAAGGGTCTCTGTTAGTTCATAGTTCACAGCCTATGACTCCTTATCTTCTGTGTCTAATGCTCATATCCCCTGCGTGGGAACTTTGCATTTGTTCTCTTTGAATTTCAATAAAAAACATTTTACCGTAAATGTCCCGGCATCAGTGAAAGTAAACAAATCCCCATCTTTGGTGTCAGTGAGAGGAATTGTGCCCCATTGTTGGTGATATTAGGAGGAATTGTGCCCCATTGTTGGTGATATTAGGAGGAATTGTGCCCCGTTGTTGGTGATATTAGGAGGAATTGTGCCCAAATGTTGGTGATATTAGGAGGAATTATAACCCATTGTTGGTGATTAGGGATGAGCCGAACACCCCCCTGTTTGGTTCGCACCAGAACATGCGAACAGGCAAAAAATTTGTTCGAACACCGTTAAAGTCTATGGGACACGAACATGAATAATCAAAAGTGCTAATTTTAAAGGCTTATATGCAAGTTATTGTCATAAAAAGTGTTTGGGGACCCGGGTCCTGCCCCAGGGGACATGGATCAATGCAAAAAAAAGTTTTAAAAACCGCAGTTTTTTCGGGAGCAGTGATTTAATAATGCTTAAAGTGAAACAATAAAAGTGTAATATTCCTTTAAATTTCGTACCTGGGGGGTGTCTATAGTATGCCTGTAAAGGGGCGCATGTTTCCCGTGTTTAGAACAGTCTGACAGCAAAATGACATTTCAAAGGAAAAAAAGTCATTTAAAACTACTCGCTGCTATTAATGAATTGCCGGTCCAACAATACACATGGAAGTTCATTGATAAAAACGGCATGGGAATTCCCCACAGGGTAACCCCGAACCAAAATTAAAAAAAAAAATATGATGTGGGGGGTCCCCCTAAATTCCATACCAGGCCCTTCAGGTCTGGTATGGATATTAAGGGGAACCCTGGCCAAAATAAAAAAAATGGCGTGGGGTCCCCCTCAAAATCCATACCAGACCCTTCAGGTCTGGTATGGATTTGAAGGGGAACACCGTGCCAAAATTTAAAAAAAAATGGCGTGGGGTCCCCCCAAAAATCCATACCACACCCTTATCCGAGCACACAACCTGGCAGGCTGCAGGAAAAGAGGGAGGGCGAGAGAGCACCCCCCCTCCTGAACCGTACCAGGCCACATGCCCTCAACATTGGGAGGGTGCTTTGGGGTAGCCCCCCAAAACACCTTGTCCGCATGTTGATGGGGACAAGGGCCTCATCCCCACAACCCTTGCCCAGTGGTTGTGGGGGTCTGCGGGTGGGGGGCTTATCGGAATCTGGAAGCCCCCTTTAACAAGGGGACCCCCAGATCCTGGCCCTCCCCCCTGTGTGAAATGATAAGGGGGTACAAAAGTACCCCTACCATTTCACAAAAAAAGTGTCAAAAATGTTAAAAATGACAAGAGACAGTTTTTGACAATTCCTTTATTTAAATGTTTCTTCTTTCTTCTATCTTCTTTCTTCTATCTTCCTTCGGTTTATTCCTCCATCTTCTTCTTCTTCTGGTTCTTCCTCCGGTGTTGTCATCCGGCATCTTCCCTGCCCCCCTCTGACGCATGGGGACTTGACGGGGACTTCCCTGTGGCATTCTCCGTGACGATAGAGGGGGCGGGGTCACCCGTTATTTAAGAACTGTCAGAAGATGAGAAGCGTCACACAGCAGGAGCCTCCCATCATGGTGGATGTGGAGCGGCCCGAGAAAAAGAAGGGAAGAAGACGCCGCGGAGGAAGATGCCGGATGCGAACACCGGAGGAAGAACCAGAAGAAGTTGGAGGAAGAAACCGAAGGAAGATAGAAGATAGAAGATAGAAGAAGCATTTAAATAAAGGAATTGTCAAAAACTGTCTCTTACCATTTTTAACATTTTTGACACTTTTTTGTGAAATGGTAGGGGTACTTTTGTACCCCCTAACCATTTCACACAGGGGGGAAGGCCGGGATCTGGGGGGTCCCCTTGTTAAAGGGGGCTTCCAGTTTCCGATAAGCCCCCCGCCCGCAGACCCCCACAACCACCGGGCAAGGGTTGTGGAGATGAGGCCCTTGTCCCCATCAACATGGGGACAAGGTGTTTTGGGGAGCTACCCCAAAACACCATCCAAATGTTGAGGGCATGTGGCCTGGTGCTCTCTCACCCCCCCTCTTTTCCTGTGGCCTGCCAGGTTGCGTGCTCGATAAGGGTCTGGTATGGATTTTTGGGGGGACCCCACGCCATTTTTTAAAAAAAAATTCACGCGGGGATCCCCTTAAAATCCATAACAGACCTGAAGGGCCTGGTATGGAATTTAGGGGGACCCCCCCCACGTCATTTTTTTCCTTAATTTTGGTTTGGGGTTCCCCTGTGGGGAATTCCCATGCCGTTTTTATCAATGAACTTTTATGTGTATTGTCGGACCGGCAATTCATTAATAGCCGCGAGTAGTTTTAAATGACTTTTTTCTTTTTTTTTTTGAAATGTCATTTTGCTGTCAGACTGTTCTAAACACGGGAAACATGTGCCCCTTTACAGGCATACTATAGACACCCCCCAGGTACGAAATTTAAAGGAATATTACACATTTATTGTTTCACTTTAAGCATTATTAAATCACTGCTCCCGAAAAAACGGCCGTTTTTAAAACTTCTTTTTGCATTGATCCATGTCCCCTGGGGCAGGACCCGGGTCCCCAAACACTTTTTATGACAATACCATGCATATAAGCCTTTAAAATTAGCACTTTTGATTTACCCCAAAGACTTTTAAAGGGTGTTCCACGGCTTTCGAATTTTCCGCAAACACCCCAAATTGTTCGCTGTTCGACGAACTGGCAAACAGCCGATGTTCGACTCAACCTTGAAGCTCATCCCTATTGGTGATATTAGGAGGAATTGTGCCCCATTGTTGGTGATATTAGGAGGAATTATGACCCATTGTTGGTGATATTAGGAGGAATTATAACCCATTGTTGGTGATATTAGGAGGAATTGTGCCCCATTGGTGACATTAGGAGGAATTGTGCCCCATTGGTGACATTAGGAGGAATTGTGCCCCATTGTTGGTAATATTAGGAGGAATTGTGACCCATTGTTGGGGATATTAGGAGGAATTGTCCCCATTGTTGGGTATATTAGGAGGAATTATGACCCATTGTTGGTGATATTAGGAGGAATTGTGCCCCATTGTTGGGGATATTAGGAGGAATTGTGCCCCATTGTTGGGGATATTAGGAGGAATTGTGACCCATTGTTGGTGATATTAGAAGGAATTGTGCCCCATTGTTGGTGATATTAGGAGGAATTGTGCCCCATTGTTGGTAATATTAGGAGGAATTGTGACCCATTGTTGGTGATATTAGGAGGAATTGTGACCCATTATTGGTGTCAGAAGATGAAATGAAATATTACCCCAAGGGCCTGATAAAAGCAAGCAAAGGGCTGCAGTTTGGAGACCACTGCTTTAGGCCAATCTGTGGGTGCCAGGGTCAGGACAACCCTACGACCTGAAATATTATTCTTTAATTTTCTTCAACTTGTACTTGCAGCTCAGTCAACCAAAAAGCGTCATTCGTTGGTCACAAAACAGAGATTTATCCAAACATCCGTACTACCATGGAGGTCTATTTGCAGAGAATGCTTCACTGCTGGTATAAATCAAACACAAAATATTAAAGAATAAAATTAAAGAAAGAAACACAAGAGGGCGCCATTATCTAAGTGTAGCAGGGGTGTTAAACTCAATTTCATTATGGGGCCATATCAGCAAGCATTATGGTTGCCCTCAAAGGGCTGGTTTTATCTGTAGGACTAGACTTCCAGAGAGAGCACCCCCCCCTTACATCAGATGTCAAGAGCTCCCCTCACCATCAGACGTTACGGGTCTCCCACCCTCCCTTACATCACAGTGCATCCCCCTTAGCGTGTGCTACCGCAAATCTGGGAAGCAAAAATTGCAGGATCTGGAGGAGAACCAAAGGACAGCTGGAGTCAGCTGTTGGATTCTGCTGAATGCTGAGATTAGGGGTGGAATAGCTTTTACGGGTGAACACGATACAATATTGTGTGTTCTATGGAATTCATGTCTGGTCTTCTCTGGAAAAGGTCAATGGAGACGAAAGCTCAGTAAAATTCTGCTTTGCCATTGCAGTGCCATTACTAGTAAAAAAAAAAATCATAATAAAAATGCCATAAATCTATCCCCTATTTCGTAGACGTTATAACTTTTGGGCAAACCAATCAATATACGCTTATTGTGATTTTATTTTTACCAAAAATAAGTAGAAGAATACATATCGGCCTAAACTGAGGAAAAAAAATGTTTTTTTTTTAATATATCTTTTTGGGGGATATTTATTATAGCAAAAAGTAAAAAATAATACTTTTTTTTCAAAATTGTCGCTCCTTTTTTGTGTTTATATCACAATAAAAACCGCAGAGGTGAGCAAATACCACCAAAAGAAAGCTCTATTTGTGGGGGAAAAAAAGGACTTCCATTTTGTTTGGGTGCAAGGTCGCACGACCGCACAATTGTCAGTTGAAGCGACGCAATGCCGTATCGCAAAAAGTACTCTGGTCAGGAAGGGGGGTAAATCCTTCCCGGGTCTGAAGTGGTTAAGAACCGGGGTGATGGAAGTAGCTCAACTGTTGGGGTTCCAACTCCTTTGGGAACAATCTATTCTGTATTCTAGATCTGAAAGCCGTCAAGCCACATAAACAAGCGAGGACATGAAGAAACTTGAATCTGTGGGAATATGAAGCTAATCATGATGCCACCTACCGAGCCGGTTCAGTCTTAAGTAGATTGAAGCAAACGTACGGGGGGGGGGGGGGAGAAGAATCCGCACGGCGGAGTCAGCTGCCGCCACAATTCCAGTTTTGTCTTCAGCGGCATAAAACGGCAAGACATGAAATATATATATCACCTCCACACATCACATTTTTGCAATTAAGATTTATATTGATTTTGGTTATTTAATGATAACACATTTCGCCAGCACGCCGTCAATACAAAATTAATTTTCAAAATGTCCAATCAATTCTCGAGCCGCGTAGAACACTGAAAGTTTGTAATTACGCTCTGCAATTTATTTATTTATTTATTTTTTAAATACGGCAATAAAGAAGACATTTCACAAACATACGTCGTTCTTTTACAACCTCATTTACAATGAGCCGCACGTCGCAGCCGCGCACGGCGAGAAACAATGCGTGAATATTATCAGCCGCGTTGTATCTCGGTATTAAATTGAAGGCTCTGCTCTCTTCTCTTCAGAACACCGATAAGTCGAGGTAAATGTCTTCCCGGCCCGGAGAATCCTCTTATCGTAAAAAGTTTACATTTTTTGTCGTTAAATGTAATAAGGAATTTATGTCTTGCGTGTTCAGCTCTTTGGCTAATGGCGTCAAAAATTGATGCAGCAGATTTCACGGGGAAAAGACGGAAGTTTTACTCCTAGTGACTTATAGTTCACGGAAGATGAAAAGGGCCGGCGCCACATAACTTAGACCATAAAGAAAAATGGATTGGAAGGTGGAAGTAATGACCCAACTACACCATGGCGGCTTCACTTGTTGGGTTATGGATCTTCTGCTTTTTAAGTCGAATTGCTAATCATCCCTTCTGATAAATCTACGCTGGTTGGATAGGCTTATATCGGCAATGCTGTTACCTGCAAGACAAACTAATTTGGTCTAAAGCTTGTAAGCCGGCTGGTATAAAAGGAAATGATAGTACAAGGTGTCAGGAAGAGCATGAAAGTAAGCAAGATGGCTCCTCGGGGTGGATTCCCATGTGCAGTCCAAGATCACTTCACTGCCCTTCACGTGCACTTAGGAAATGCACATGTGCTCATGCACACACCCCTCCTTCATCAAGAACTCAATGACGGCACATTGCTTCTCCTCGGAATCCATTATTTACCTGCAATGAAAAAGAAGAAGAATTACTATAGAGGAAGAGTTACTATAGAAGAAGAGTTACTATAGAAGAAGAGTTATTATAGAAGAAGAGTTATTATAGAAGAAGAGTTACTATAGAAGAAGAGTTACTATAGAAGAAGAGTCACTATAGAAGAAGAGTTACTATAGAGGAAGAGTCACTATAGAAGAAGAGTTACTATAGAGGAAGAGTTACTATAGAGGAAGAGTCACTATAGAAGAAGAGTTACTATAGAAGAAGAGTTACTATAGAAGAAGAGTTACTATAGAGGAAGAGTTACTATAGAGGAAGAGTTACTATAGAAGAAGAGTCACTATAGAGGAAGAGTTACTATAGAGGAAGAGTTACTATAGAAGAAGAGTTACTATAGAGGAAGAGTTACTATAGAGGAAGAGTTACTATAGAGGAAGAGTTTCTATAGAAGAAGAGTTACTATAGAGGAAGAGTTACTATAGAGGAAGAGTTACTATAGAGGAAGAGTTACTATAGAGGAAGAGTTACTATAGAGGAAGAGTTACTATACAGGAAGAGTTACTATAGAGGAAGAGTTACTATAGAAGAAGAGTTACTATAGAGGAAGAGTCACTATAGAGGAAGAGTTACTATAGAGGAAGAGTTACTATAGAGGAAGAGTCACTATAGAGGAAGAGTCACTATAGAGGAAGAGTCACTATAGAGGAAGAGTTACTATAGAGAAAGTTACTCCATCAACGTGTGACATTTGAACGACCTATGTAAGTTATTAAAAAAGTTATGCTCACTTTTGTATTACTTTTGGTACAGCCCTTGTATATTGTCAGTGGGGCACATATATAGAAACATATAAGACCGATTTTTTAATTTTTTTTAAACGTTTAATTTTTTTTTTTAGTCTAGATCTATCTACAGTATCTGACAAAAGTACAATGTAAAGTAGTGAGTGTACAGCTTGTATAACAGTGTAAATTTGCTGTCCCCTCAAAATAACTCAACACACAGCCATTAATGTCTAAACCTCTGGCAACAAAAGTCAGTACACCCCTAAGTGAAAATCTCCAAATTGGGCCCAAAGTGTCAATATTTTGTGTGGCCACCATTATTATCCAGCACTGCCTTAAGCCCCTTATGCCATGTACACACGACTGGTTTTGCCGTTGGAATAAACTCCGAACGTTTCTCCGACGGAACTCATTCAACCGGTCTTGCCTACACACGGTCTAACCAAAGTCCGACCGTCAAGAACGTGGTGACGTACAACACTTACAATGGGACTAGAAAAAGGAAGTTCAATAGCCAGTAGCCAATAGCTTCCGTCTCGTACTGGGTTCAGAGCATGCGCCGTTTTTGGTCCGTCGGAACAGCATACAGACGAGCGGTTTTCCCGATAGGAATTGGTTCCATCGGAAATATTTAGAACATGTTCTATTTCTAGGTCTGTCAGAATTAAAAAAAAAAAAAGTCCAATGGGGCCTACACGCGATCGGAATATACGATGAAAAGCCTCCGTCTGACTTTTTCTGTCAGACATTCCGCTTGTGTGTACGCGGCATTAGGCATGGAATTCACCAGAGCTTCACAGGTTGTCACTGGAGTCCTCTTTCACTCCTCCATGATGACATCACAGAGCTGGTGGATGTTAGAGACCTTGCACTCCTCCACCTTCTGTTTTGAGGATGTCCCACAGATTATCAATAGGGTTTAGGTCTGGAGACATGCTTAGCCAGTCCATCACCTTTACTCTCAGCTTCTTTAGCAAGGCAGTGGTCATCTTGGAGGTGTGTTTGGGGTGGTTATCATGTTGGAATACTGCCCTGCGGTCCAGTCTCTGAAGGGAGGGATCATGCTCTGCTTCAGTATGTCACAGTACATGTTGTCATTCATGGTTCCCTCAATGATCTGTAGCCCCCCAGTGCCGGCAGCACTCATGCAGCCCCAGACCATGACACTCCCACCACCATGCTTGACTGTAGACAAGACACACTTGTCTTTGTCCTCCTCACCTGGTTGCCCCCACACACGCTTGTCACCATCTGAACCAAATAAGTTTATCTTGGTCTCATCAGACCACAGGACATGGTTCCAGTAATCCATGTCCTTAGTCTGCTTGTCTTCAGCAAACTGTTTGCAGGCTTTCTTGTGCATCATCTTTAGAAGAGGCTTCCTTCTGGGACAACAGCCAGTATGAGAGAGTGAGAGCGATAACACCAAATTTAACTCACCTGCTCTCCATTCACACCTGAGACTTTGTAACACTAACGAGTCACATGACACCGGGGAGGGAAAATGGCTAATTGGGCCCAATTTGAGATTTTCACTTAGGGGTGTACTCACTTTTGTTGCCAGCGGTTTAGACATTAATGGCTGTGTGTTGAGTTATTTTGAGGGGACAGCAAATTTACACTGTTATACAAACTGTACACTCACTACTTTACATTGTAGCAAAGTGTCATTTCTTCAGTGTTGTCACATGAAAAGATAGAAGAAAAGATTTACAAAAATGTGACTGAGGGGTGTACTTACTTTTGTGAGATACTGTATGTTTGTCCCAAGCAAGTTTAATCACTTGCCTACCGGGCACTTTCACCCCCTTCCTGCCCAGGCCAATTTTCAGCTCTCAGCGCTGTCACACTTTGAATGACAATTACGCGGTCATGTGACACTGTACACATATGATATTTTTATCATTTTTTTCACACAAATAGAACTTTCTTTTGGTGGTATTTAATCACCACTGGGGATTCTATTTTTTGCTAAATAAACGAATAAAGACCACAAATTTTGAAAACGTTATATAGTTATAAAATTTTGCATAATTTAGATAATTTTTCTCCTTCGCTGATGGGCACTGATAAGCCGGCACTGATGGGCACTGATGAAGAAGCAATGGTGGGCACTAATGAAGAGGCACTGATGGGAAGCACTGATAGGCGGCACTGATGGACACTGATGAAGAGGTAATGGTGGGAAGTAATGAAGAGGCACTGGTGGGCACTAATGAAGAGGCACTGATGGGCACTGATGAAGAGGCACTGGTGGGCACTAATGAAGAGGCACTGATGGGCACTGATGAAGAGGCACTGGTGGGCACTAATGAAGAGGCACTGATGGGCACTGATATGCGGCACTGATGGACACTGATGAGGCTGCACTGATAGACGGCACTGTAAAGTGGCGCATCTGTACCATGTATCGAACCTGCTGCAGCAAAAATGACATTTATAAAGCGAAACAAATGACATTAGTCGACTCCAGGAGAAACCCGCCAAGAAAGACCCGGGAAACAAAATGAACTCCCACCTTCCAGGCTGGGGCAGCATCAACCACTACCTGCCTAAAAGTAGCTCCAGCAGGGGTAGCAATACATGCGTATGGACACTTTCACATGTGGAGATTTTTCAAATAATTTATTTATTATTTGTTTATTTATTAGTTTGCAATTCATCACGGATTTATTCATATAGCGCCACTGTTTTTTCTTTAAAACACTTTTTGGATTTATGTATTTCTATTAAGTTGGCAGCTTTTAGAGGCTTATTTAATTATTATTATTATATTTCCTTTTACATTTTTTTTCATGAGCGCAGTGGTGGCACATTGAGTTCAGGAGCGCGGAACTTGTGTGTCAGTCACATGTTATTAACCACTACCTGCCTACAATGTTAACCACTATAGTACCTGGGGTGTCCCCTTAGTCTGCCTGTAAAGTGGCGCATCTGTACTATGTATAGAACCTGCTGCAGCAAAAACGACATTTATAAAGCGAAACAAATGACATTGGTCGACTCCAGGAAAAACCCGCCAAGAAAGACCCGGGAAACAAAATGAACTCCCACCTTCCTGGCTGGGGCAGCATTAACCACTACCTGCCTACAAGTAGCTCCGGCAGGGGTAGCGATACATGCGCAAAGGAGAAGGGGGGAGCAAAGCAGTGGAAAGTGAAAGGTCCGCTTTTAATCCCGGGGCTGGTTGTCAGGAGCTGGATACATGCTGAGCACGGCGTCGTTTTCCATTCATCTCTCTCGCTCGGCTGGCTTTGCAACGTGGGAAGACGTTTAGTCATTTCAGCCATACGTTTCATAAAACATAATCATTTTAAAGGAAATAAAAACCTAAAATTTCATTGATTTAAAAATTATGGTAAATGCCACCACGCTTTTCATGAGGAATTAGGAGCAATTTTATTGTCATATTAAACAAGAAACAGACTTACAACTCCATCAGGAAGGTCACTATAAGAAAGCCTCGCATTTAGTCCATTTAAATACTTTTTATGTCTTTTTTTCGGTGGCCGTGCGCCTTTTAATAGAGAAATAATCAAGCTGTGTTACAGTGTCAGTGCATTCTGTATTGACCTAATAAATTACCGCCAGTAAAGCAGCCAGAAGATAGTGCAGCACTTACTCCTCTGGTATTATAAAGTAAATTATCACACTTCCAATACTGAGGAGGAGAAACACCAAAATGACCTCCAGAAGGAGAGAGAACTTTACAGCATATTTATAGGTAATGAGAAATACTACATTAATGATATTGATAGATAATAAAAGTCTTATGACCGACGCAATATCTTTCAATAAAAACACTCAGCGAGGATATACGGGCGGACGAACGTCATCCGATTTCCACAGACATTAAAGGTTCGGGAAGCCGGCATTGACGGCTGGCTTTGGACGTTCATTTGCATCTCCATACATACAGAAGAATTGCAAACTCATTAGAAGAACATTTACACTTATTAGACCTGAGAGCTGCAATGATTAAATCTTTTTAAATTTTTTTTTAGGTTTGTAGAACTAAAGGGTTTCCTTTGGGTTTTGTATGCTCTGGTAACTAGAATGAAGGCTGTTTAGTAGAGATGGGCCGAACACCCCCTGGTTCAGTTCGCACCAGAACTCTCGAACATCGCAAAAGTTCGGACCCAAACCCCATTGAAGTCTATGGGAACCGAATTTGAAAAATCAAAAGTCCCCATTTTGAAGGCTTATATGCAAGTTATTGGCCATAAAAAGGGTATGGGGGTCTGGGTACTGCCCTGGGGTACATGTACCAATGCAAAAAAATATTGTTTTTAAAGGAGCAGTGATTTTAATGATGCTTAAAGTGAAACAATAAAAATGAAAAATTCCTTTAAATATGGGGGGGGGGGGGGTCCTTTAGTCTGCCTGTAAAGTGGCACATCTATACCATGTATAGAACCTGCTGCAGCAATATTGACATGTATAAAGAAAAAAAATATGATATTTAGGAGAAGGGCAAAACAAAAATGTAAAACAACAATCAGCGTGGGGTCCCCCCCAGATCATACCAGGCCCTTTGGGTTTGGTATGGATTTTAAGGGTAACCCCACATCAAAATAAAAAAAATGGCCTGAGGTCCCCCCTCAATTTATACCAGGCACTTATCAGAGCATGCAGCCTGGCAGGTCAGGAAAGAGGGGGACGAACAAGTGCCCCCTGAACCATACCAGACCACATGCCCTCAACATTGGGGGGGTGCTGTAGGCTCTGCCCCCACCCAAAAGCACCTTGTCCCCAATTGATGGGGACAAGAGCCTCTTCCTGACAACCCTGGGCTGTGGGGGTCTGCAGGCAGGGGGCTTGTCAGAATCTGGAAGCCCCCTTAAACAAGGGGGCCCCCAGATCCTGCCCCCTCCCATGTGAATGAGTATAGGGGTACATTTAGTACCCCTACCCATTCACCAAAAAGGTGTCAGAAAGAAATAAAACCACACACACAGTTTTCAACCATTCCTTTATTCCTTTATTAAAAACCAAAAAAAAATGTCCCCGGATGTAGATCCATCGTCAATCACAATGGCACCGCCACCACCGGACCCGAGAAAAGTAAATAAATGCTCTGCTCGCCATGAAGGCTAACTGCCATCTGCCTGCTCTGGCATCTGACAGTTTTTAAATAGGTAAGGAGCGGGACCACCTGGCGACATCACCTGGTGGCACCACCCTATGTGACGTCACCGACCCAGCATGCACTGATCGGTGATGTCATCCGGAGGCGGTGCCACCAGGTGGCATCACCAGGTGGCTCCGCCCCTTACCTATTTAAGAATTGTCAGATGGCGGAGCAGGCAGATGGTGGTTAGCCTTCATTGTGGGCGGAGGTTTTTTTTCCTTTTTTTGGGTCTGGTGGTGGTGTGATGTGTGTTTTTTTGTTTTTTTGACACTTTTTAGTGAATGGGTAGGGGTACTATGTACCCCATACTCATTCACGCGAGAAGGGGGCGCCCTTGTTAAAGTGGGCTTCCAGATTCCTATAAGCCCCCTGCCCGCAGACCCCCACAACCACAGCCCAGCGTTGTGGGGAATAGGCCCTTGTCCCCATCAACATGGGGACAAGGTGCTTTGGGGTTGGAGGTGGGAGGGCTTTTGTTACTTCGGTTATTGTATTTAAAAGCTGCTGTTTGGTGCTATAAGGGTCACCTTGCTGTATTGTGTTTGGCCCATAGTGCTTCCTGTAGCAGGGGCATTTAACTACTTTCCACCCATAGGACACTCATGGACGTCCTCGGTTGAAGTAGTTATATCGGCATGGTGGGTGCATCTACAGGCATAAGTATGGATTTTTTCAGCCAGTGATTCCTTTTTTACCAGAAGTGATTAGAGCGGCTAAATAGCCACTTGATCACTTCTGCAGGTGGCGAAAGGAGGTCCCACCCCCCTCCCACCGCGGTCTTTCCTGGGCTCTACCATCTGATGGCGAAGCTCTGGAGAAATGCCGCTGGCGGCGATACCTGCCCTATACAGAGAGAGAGAGGAACTGACATTGTTTTTCTCTCTCTCTGTGACCCCGGAAACCGGGAGCGACAAGTATATTGTCACTTCTTATTCCACCTCTTTGTTCATCGTTAGCGGCCAGGAAAGCAGCCAATCAGACCGATCTGTGTCTGATCGGCTGCATGGGAGGCCAGAGGAGAGATTTGGGGCTTAATAGACCTCAGATCTCTCCATAAAGAGGACCTGTCATGGCCCATGCTGTCACAAGGGACGTTGTTCATCACTTGCAATAGCAATAAAGTTAATTTTAAAAAAAAGAGTAAAAAAAAAAAAATTCTATAAAATAAATAATAATAAACATTCTTTTTTTTTAAAGCACTCCAGTCCCCCCCTGTGCTTACACGCAAATGGGAAGGCATACGTTACTCCCGCACACATATGTAAATGGTGATCACACCAAACACGCGATGTATCGTCGTGAACATCAGAGTGAAAGCAATAATTCTAGCACCAGACTTCCTGTGTAACTCTAAACTTGGAACCTATGAAGGCATTTAAAGCGTAGAGAGAAGTGTCAGAATTGGCCCGGATGGGAAGTGGTTAAGCGGGAAGGGGTTGGGCAAGTGGGATGCTGGAGGTTAGTCACGGGCGGCATTGAGAAGGACCATACATGAAGAGCTCCAGGCATCATTCACATATCCTTGTTTTCCGCCGGTGATTCTGTGCACCATAAGAACAATCATAGCGGCAGTTCCGCTGCTTGATCGTTCTTGCAGGTGATGGGAGGGGACATCCCCCCTCCCGCCGCCATTCGGTGCTTCTCCGGGCTCTCCCGTGCCATCGGGGACCCAGAGAAAGAATCGGCCGCCGCCGGATGATGACCATAGAGATTTCCATCTCTACGACCGTCGGAGGCCCAATCGCAACGTTATGATGTCACGTCCGGGCCGAGGATGTAAACAAAGCCGCGATCGCAGCTGGTAAGCATGAGATCAGTGGATTTTTTTTTTTACGATCTCATGCTTTCCAGCCTGGAGGAGAGATGTGGGGGTCTTATTGACCCCAAATCTCTCCATAAAGAGGACCTGTCACGAATGATTCCTATTACAAGGGATGTTTACATTCCTTGTAAAAGGAATAAAAGTGATAAAAAAAAAATGTTGTAAAAGAAAGTAAAAAAAAAAAAAAAGTAAAATAAATAAAATAAAAAAAATAATCATTTAAAACGCCCCTAACCTCAGTAGCTCGCGCTCAGAAGCGAACGCACACTTTAGTCCCGCCCACATATGTAAACGCCGTTTAAACCACACACGTGAGGTATTGCCGCGTGCGTTAGAGCACGAGCAACAGTTCTAGCACTAGACCTCCTTTGTAAATCTATAAACATGTAACCTGTAAAAAATGTTAAAACGTCGCCTATGGAGATTTTTAAGTACTGAAGTTTGGTGTCATTCCATGAGTGTGTGCAATTTTAAAGCATGACATGTTAGGTATCTATTTATTCGGTGTTACATAATCTTTCAAATTATATAAAAAAATTGGGCTAACTTTACTGTTTTGTTATTTTTTAAATCACAAATAAACACGTTTGAAAAATTGTTGCGCAAATACCGTGCGAGATAAAAAGTTGCAATGACTGCCATTTTATTCCCTAGGGTGTCTGCTAAAAAAAATATATAATGTTTGGGGGTTCGGAGTCATTTTCTAGCAAAAAAATCATATTTTTACATGTAGGAGAGAAGTGCCAGAATAGGCCCGGTATGGAAGTGGTTAAACAGGGATCAGCTTGGAGACCAGTAGCTATAGCAGTAGAGAGACTCCCACCAACCAACTGGATAAGTACACAAGTAGATCACCCTGGTGAATGATGCAGGCTTTCCTGAGGTGCAGGGTCTAAGCACTAACCGGGGTTCACCAGAACTCCTGATGGTGGGGATGGATTTTACTGCATGTTAGTACCAGGTCACAGGTCCCCAGGATCACCCCACCAGAAGATGAGCAAGCCGGGGTCCAGTAGCAGATATAGGAGGTAGGGATCAGCAGAAGCGTAGTCAGTAAACGAGACAAAGGTCAGTAACAAGTGGCTGCAAGTTGGGATCAAGCAGTAACGTCGTCAAAGAACAAGCCAAAGGTCAGTAACGAGTGGTATCCAAGATATGGAGGGTAGCAGGACTGACAAGATCGAAATATTGGCTGGAGAGAGCGCAATAATGTGACAAACAGAAGGTGCAAAGGCGTGGCTTATATAGGAAGTTCATAGGAGGAGCAAAGAGTTCATGGTTCAAGAGAAACAAGACACAAGGCAAGATCGTGTAAGGAATCAGGCAGGGAGCTGTCCAGCATCTCAGGTGGCTCAGCAAAAAGAGATACTGTCAGAAATAGCAGAGATTGCAGGTTCAGATCCAGGCCCTGACACTTTGTTTCTAATTCGCAGTGCAACGTGCGTTTGGGTGTCATTCATTAATGGAAGTTTAGTCAAGGAACAAGCCAAAGGTCAGTAATGAATGGTATCCAAGATATGGACGGCAGCAGGAGTGACAAGAGTGAAATATTGGCTGGAGAGAGCACAATAATCTGGCAAACAGGAAGTGCACAGGCGTGGCTTACATAGGAAGTTCATGGGAGGAGCAAAGAGTTTAGCATCTCTTATGATAGCATGGGCTGTGACAGGTCCTCTTTATGGAGAGAACTCTTCTCTTCTCTCTTCTCCCTTCTCTCTTCTGCCTCCAAATCATCTGATCAAACCGATATTTTTTTCTTTTAGAGAGAGAAAATAAAAAATATGTGTTGCAATGTCTTGAATTAATTAAAGCCCTTTCTGCCCCCCTCCCCTCAAATATAATTTGTTGGGGTAAACTACAAAACCTTTAACGTGCGAAAGCGAGACGTCTAACCCCCGCCCCCCAAAAAAAAAACACTCTGGGATTTATGTTTTGGGGTGAAAGGACCGGAGAGCCAAGTGGGTAACAATAAAATATAAGTATTGCTTTCTCTGGGAGATGATTTTTTGAGCAACTTCATCTATTTTGTATTTTTTTTTCATTTGGGTCGGTGTGTCAGCACTTTCCTCTGTATAATGAGACGGGGAAATTAAACAAAAAAACACAAAAACGGTGGAAGCAGCCGGCTGGACGGAAAGTAAACTTGGTATCAAAGCTGAGTTTACTGGGAGAAGACTAATTAATTCCTCCAGGTGCTTCGTTTTGGTTTTTTCCTCATTGTTGTATTCTAAGGTCTTTTTGACAAGTTGCAAATCGCTGTCGATGTCTACGGAGACCCCGGCGAGCATCGCTAATAACTCCCCAAATGGAACGCCACTGTTTTAATTAATAAATTATCTTCATCATCTCACTAAACACACTCCTCTGGAAACATCTCTGTGCCGTATACCAATATACAACATGAGAGCGCTTCATGTACCGGGAGTGCGCCATATACTGGGAGTGCGCCATGTACCGGGAGTGCGCCATGTACCGGGAGAGCACCATGTACCGGGAGTGTGCCATGTACCGGGAGTGTGCCATGTATCGGGAGTGCACTATGTACTGGGAGTGTGCCATGCACCGGGAGTGCACCATGTACCGGGAGTGCGCCATGTACCGGGAGTGCGCCATGTACTGGGAGTGCGCCATGTACCGGGAGTGCGCCATGTACCGGGAGTGCGCCATGTACCGGGAGTGCGCCATGTACCGGGAGTGTGCCATGTATCGGGAGTGCACTATGTACTGGGAGTGTGCCATGCACCGGGAGTGCACCATGTACCGGGAGTGCGCCATGTACCAGGAGTGCGCCATGTACCGGGAGTGTGCCATGTACTGGGAGTGCGCCATGTACCGGGAGTGCGCCATGTACCGGGAGAGCATCATATACCGGGAGTGTGCCATGTACCAGGAGTGTGCCATGTACTAGGAGTGCGCCATGTACCGGGAGTGCGCCATGTACTGGGAGAGCGCCATGTACCGGGAGTGTGCCATGCACCGGGAGTGCACCATGTACTGGGAGTGTGCCATGTACCGGGAGTGCGCCATGTACTGGAAGTGTGCCATGTGCCGGGAGTGCGCCATGTACTGGGAGTGCGCCATGTATCGGGAGTGTGCCATATACCGGGAGTGCACCATGTACCGGAAGTGTGCCATGTACCGGGAGTGTGCCATGTACCAGGAGAGCACCATGTAGCGGGAGAGCGCCATGTACCGGAAGTGTGCCATGTACCGGGAGTGCGCCATGTACCGGGAGTGCGCCATGTACCGGGAGTCCGCCATGTACCGGGAGTGTGTCATGCAGCGGGAGTGCGCCATGTACCGGGAGAGCGCCATGTACCGGGAGTGTGCCATGTACCGGGAGTGTGCCATGTATCGGGAGTGCACCATGTACTGGGAGTGTGCCATGTAGCGGGAGTGCACCATGTACCGGGAGTGTGCCATGTACCGGGAGTGTGCCATGTACCGGGAGTGCGCCATATACCGGGAATGCGCCATGTACCGGGAGTGCGCCATGTACCGGGAGTGCGCCATGTACCGGGAGAGCACCATGTACCGGGAGAGCGCCATGTAGCGGGAGAGCACCATGTACCGGGAGTGTGCCATGTACCGGGAGAGCGCCATGTACCGGGAGAGCGCCATGTAGCGGGAGAGCACCATGTACCGGGAGTGTGCCATGTACCGGGAGTGCGCCATGTAGCGGGAGTGCGCCATGTACTGGGAGTGTGCCATGCACCGGGAGTGCGCCATGTACCGGGAGTGCGCCATGTACCAGGAGTGTGCCATGTACCGGGAGTGCGCCGTGTAGCGGGAGTGCGCCATGTCCTGGGAGTGTGCCATGTACTGGGAGTGTGCCATGTATCGGGAGAGCGCCATGTACCAGGAGAGCGCCATGTACCGGGAGTGTGGAGGTCTGGATGGGTGGAAGGAGCTCCACAAGGTGTCCGGCCGGAGCAGCAAGACTTGTGTTGAGGATCTTTTGGGTTTTGTCCGTTTAACAAGGAATGAGCAAATATCAAAGTGCTTCTCTATAACAGAGAACAAACATCCCATAATATTTTTATTTTTGGTACTAGTAGTAGTAGTAATTGTATTGTTGTTTTGTTATTATTATATTATTATTATTAATATTATTACTAGTAGTAGTATTGCTATTATTAGTATTACTATTATTATTATTATTATTATTATTAGTAGTAGTAGTAGTAGTAGTAGTAGTAGTAGTAGTAATATTAGCAGGGCTTTTTATCACAGAAAATAGGTGCAGGTACTCCCCTCTTCCGAGTCACCCCTTGTCTCCAAGCACAGTCCCTTGGTTCCACCACCTAATTTGTATTAAAATGGAAGTTTTTTTGGGGAATTTAAATGAAGCCACGACCTAGTAGGGTCATGTATTTCCATCCTTGTTGAAGTCAAAAATAAGGGGGAGCAACCATGTGTAAACTCCCTAATTTGTATGCAATTTGTCAATGATAACAAGAAAAGCAGTAAAATAGATCCCCTGCAGTCAGCAACAATAGCCCCCCAAAGCAACAACAGACCCTCTCCCTCAACACTAGATTCCTCTCAGCAGAAATTGACCCCCCCTTCCCTCATAGCAATATACGACCCACAGAAACAATATATCCCTCCATAAACTATAGTCCCCCAGCAACAATAGATCCCCCATGCAGCCAGGATTAACAGACCCGCCAGCAACAATAGACCCCTCCCTCAACAGTAGATCCCTCCCATCAACAATAAACCCCCTCCCTCAACAATAAATTCCCCCACCCAGCAACATTAGATCTCCCAGCAGCAGCTATATAGGTCCCCTCAGCACACCCCAGCTCCCCTTGCCATTACATACGGTACATTTAGTGCTGTAGGTTCTGGAACTGCGTTCTCCCGCATTTCCGCCGAAAATAAGCCCTAAATATTAGTAGTAGTAATTGTAATATTCTTGTTGTTATTATTATCATCATCATCATTATCAGTAGTAGTATTGTAATGATGATGATGGTTAGTAGTAGTAGTAATGGTAATATTATTAATACTATTACTATTGCTGTTATTATTATTAGTAGTAGTAGTAGTAATTGTATTGTTGTTTTGTTGTTATTATTTTTATTATTATTATTATTATTATTATTATTATTATTATTATTAGTAGTAGTAGTAGTAGTAGTAGTATTGCTGCTGTTATCATCATTATTGTTGTTGTTATAATATTATTATTATCATTCATAGTATTATTGTTTTTATTATTACTAGTATTATTATCAATATTATTGTTATTATTATTGTTGTTTAGTATTATTATGATGATGATGATATTATTATTATTATTATTAGTAGTAGTAGTAGTAGTAGTAGTAGTAGTAGTAGTAGTAGAAATAGTATTATTATTATTGTTGTTTAGTATTATGATGATGATGATATTATTATTATTATTAGTAGTAGTAGTGGTAGTAGAACTAGTATTATTATTAATGTTGTTGTTGTTATCATCATCATCTTAAGTAGTAGTAGCATTGTTTCTGTTGTGGTATTATCATTATTGTTGTTGTTATTAAGATTATCATCATTGTTGTTTTGTAATTATTACTAGCATTATTATTATCATTATCGTTACTTTAATTGCTGTTTGGTATTATGATAATGATGATATTATTAACCCCTTCCCGTCTGAGGGTAAAACAAATGTTAATGCCTAAGCACAATTTTGCACTTTTGACACGTGTTAGTAAAACCGTACATATCATCACAACTACTTTGCATAAAGGTGATAGTAATGGATATCCCTAGATTTTTTTTTTAATATTAAAGGTAAACTGGCCCAAAATAGTAAAAAAAAAAAAAAAACCTTTTTAAAATGTAGCTGTATATTTCTTTGTACTACCATGACCTACCACCAAAGAACAAACCCAAATAAATTCTCCCGCTCCCGATGATCGCATCGATATCACATATGTGTATGTTAGTTGTTGTTTGTACCCGGAGTACAGCCCGGAAACAAGAGTGCGCATTTTGTTTTGTTTTGTTTTTTTTACACTAAGACGCTGATACTAATCTAACTTTTTCCCACCTTTTCCGCGCTATAGCCGAAAGACAGCTTCAGCACGGGCCTTAATTGCCAGGAGGGCCTCCATAGACGTCCTCCTGAGCATGCGCTGTCATCACGTCCCTGCGCACGGCGCGCTCTGTGATTACCTTCTCTATGAGACTCGGCCGATCACAGATCGGAGCAAGGGGCCGATCCTGGCCCCTTACCATGTGATCAGCTGTCAGCCAATGACAGCTGATCACGAGATGTAAGCAGAAGATCGGTAATCTTTTTTTTTTTTTGTTAGCGTGAGGGAATAAAAAAGCTGATCACTGGCTTCTCTCAGAGGGACATCGGCCCCCCACATGGAGAGGCACAGCTGCTATGCAGTTTCCATCAGTGCCACCTGCCAGTGCCCACCAGTGCCACCTACCAGTACCCATCAGTGCCCTTCAGTGCCCATCAGTACCACCCATCAGTGCGGCCTCTCTGTGCCATCTTTCAGTGCCCTTCAGTGTCGCCTCATCAATGCCCACCAGTGCCACCTTATCAGTGCCCATCAGTGCAGCCTATCAGTGCCCATCAACGAAGGAGAAAAGTTACCTGTTTTCAAAATTTTATAATAAACTATGAAACAGTTTTTTTTTTTCAACATTTTTGGTCTTTTTTCATTTTTTTGGCAAAAAATAAAATCCCCCCAGAGGTGATTAAATACCAGCGAAAGAAAGCTCTACTTGTGTGAAAATAATGATAAAAATGTCATCTGTGTACAGAGTTACAAGACCGCGTAATTGTCATTCAAAGTGTGACAGCGCTGAAAGATGACAATTGGCCTGGGCAGGAAGGGGGTAAAAGTGTCCGGTATTGAAGGGGTTAAAACATTTTTTTTTTGTTTGTTTGTTTTTTTAAATCTGCCAAAAATGTATAGACAAGGAAACTTGGGATAGGCAGCCGCACACCGCAATGGGATACCGATAAAAATGTCCTTATTGTAATGTAGACAGATGCAGTTACAGGAATGAACGGAAGGTTAACATGTTTCACACATCTTGTGCTTATTCATAACCATTCAAAACCATTTATGAATAAGTACAAGATGTGTGAAACATGTTAACCTTCCGTTCATTCCTGTGACTGCATCTGTCTACATTACAATAATGATGTTTTTATTGGTATTCCGTTGCGACGTGCGGCTGCCTATCCCAAGTCTCCTTGTCTGTCTCGGCGGCGAGCCGGTGGGCACCTGTGGGGGTCACGTTCTGTGGGATCTCCTCGGCTTACCCGGAGCGGTGATTTCTCCTCTCCCTTCCTGCCAAAAATATACTGACCCTGACCTTTGACCCAAACACTAACCCCGGCACTGACCTGGATCAAACCCTATCCAGGCCACACATGAGTCCAATTCTGAACTTTTCCAATTCTGAATTTTCTTTCAAAAATCTGAAACTTGGTGCGTTTTGTGATCTGATGGCGCCGCCGCCATTGATTTCCAAATTCGACCAACTAAGCCTTCAATCTCACCTCATATTGAAACAGAAAAGGATTTTTGTGGCAGGGAATCTTCTTTTCTTTATGGGAATCTTATTTTCTTGGTGCTCATGCACATTTCTTTTTCAGTTATATTTCTCACACGATTCTCCCATCATTGATTAGAAAATTGTTAGTTTAAAAAAAAAAAATTCAGCTCAAATTCGATGGCCGCATGGAAATCGGCCGCTGCTGCGACCCACTAATGGTACCAAATTCGGACAAAAATTCTTAGGTGAGATTTTCTAAACAAACTTCTTTCAGAATTCGACCTATGTATTTTTTCTTTATTTTCTTTATTAAAATTTTCTTTTATTTTTTAAATTATTTTTTACACTCAGTTGTTTGTTTCTCTCTCTCTCTCTGCAAGAAGATAGAGAGATACAATGTATCTTTCTTCTCCATTCATAGAGAAAGAAACACAGGAGTGGGATTCATAGTGACTGATCACTGTGATAGCCAATCAGAGGCTATCACAGCGATCAGGTGACCTGGAACTGGGCTTTCCGGGTCCTAATCGTTAGTATGGGACCCGAAGCTCCCGCTCGGACCCCGATCTCTGTGTCGGGAGCATGATGTGTGGCGCCCTCCCAGCACAAGGACGGATATGCATAAATGTGGCCCCACAGAAAAAAAGCCCAGTTCGATGGGGCCACATATATGCGTACTGTCTGCATCAAGGGATTAGTAATAGTATTATTAAAAATTATTATTATTACTGTTGTTATTATTATTATTATTAATAATAATAATAGTAGTAGTGTTGTTGCTGTTGTTATGATGATGGTGGTTATTACTAGTAGTAGTATAATTATTGTTGTTGTTATAGTTATTACTATTAATATAATTATTATAATCCCCTAGCCGCTCTTAATGTGTCATCCCATTCCCTTCCCATCCTAACTACAATGACCCATTTCACAGCGCCTGCACAGCACAATAAACCTTCTATATGGTAATAAGAAAGGTAATGACATTCATTGTACAATACATTAACTACATGTCATGTAATATTTAAAGAAACAAGAGAGGCAACCTAGAACATCCTGTGAAAGGGACATATAACGACTTCTTGTTCTTAGCGTAAGTAATGACAGAATATGGATGGGACCATAGGCAGAGAAGAATGATTTATTATTATTATTATTATTATTATTTTGATATTAATGATTCATTATTATTATTGGAAATTCAGCTTATATTATGATTATATTATAATTATTAAAATGTTTTATGTTATAATTAATAATGGCATAATTTATTATTAATTATTATTATTAAATGTGTTTATATATTTATCTTTACTAATAAATACAGAACCAATTCAATGGAGTATAAATTGGTTGCAGCCCTTTACTATTGGGCGTCGCGATTGACGATGGATTTACATCAGGGGGAGGGGCATTGTTTTTTTTTGTTTTTTTTTAAATTTTTTAATAAAGGAATTGTCAAAAACTGTCTCTGTGTTTTTATTATTTATTTGATACTTTTTTTGTGAATGGGTAGGGGTACAATGTACCCCATATTCATTCACATAGGGGGGGCCCCCTTGTTAAATTGGGCTTCCAGACTCCGATAAGCCCCCTGTCCACACACCTCCACAACCACAGCCCAGGGTTGTGGGGATGAGGCCCTAGTCCACTCCCCATCAACATGGGGACAAGGTGCTTTGGGGTGGGGGGCAGAGCCCCTCCAACCTCAAAGCACCCACCCCCCCATGTTGAAGGCATGTGGCCTGGTATGGTTCGGGGGGGCTCTTGCTCATCTCCTGACAGGCTGCGTGCTCGGATAAGGGTCTGGTATGGATTTTGGGGGGGGACCCCACGCCGTTTTTTTTTTTTGCCGTAGATAAAGGCCTGGTATGGACTAGGGGGGGCATGCCATTTTTTTTTACATTTTTGTATTGCCATCAATGGTTTTGTAATGCCGGCAATTTAAATGTCATTACATGCATTTTTTTTCTTTATAAATGTCAGTTTTGCTGCAGCAAGTTCTATACATGCTACAGATGCGCCACTTTACAGGCAGACTAAGGGGACCCCCCCAGGCACTATATTTAAAGGGATTCTTCATTGTTATTGTTGTACTTTAAGCCTCATTAAAATCACTGCTTCTGTAAAAACAATCTTTAAAAAAAATATATAGCATTGTTACAGGTCCCCCAGGGCAGTACTCGGACCCCCATACCCTTTTTATGGCCAATTACTTGCATATAAGCCTTCAAAACGGGGACTTTTGATTTTTCAAGTTCGGGTCCCATAGACTTTAAAGTGGTTGTAAACCCTTTACAACCACTTTATACTACAGGCAAGCTTATAATAAGGCTTACCTGTAGCTACTCTGGATATCTCCTAAACCTGCACGGTTTAGGAGATATCCCTGTATTTACATGTGCCGACGTCATCGGCACATGCACACTTAAGCAAACTGAAGCAATGGCGCGTACGTGGCATGGCTTCGATCTCAGGTAAGTAATTCATAATGAGCTAGTATGCTATGCATACTAGCTCATTATGGCTTTGTCTTGAAGGTTTTTTTTTCTAGGATTTTTTTAAATGGGTTTACAACCACTTTAATAGGGTTTGCCGTTCAGGTCAGAACTTTTTCTCTGTTCGGGAGTTCTGGTGTGAACTGAATGGGGGGTGTTTGACCCATCTCTAATAAAGAAGCACATTTATAAAGCAGTGAATCTGACATTGACCAAACTTTCACTGTAGGTGAATCTTCCAGGTGAATGTATTTTATATGATGGTGTTTGGTGAAAATCACATGTACTGTTTTATAAAGTATATATATAGGGCTGTACTTAAGGCAGGGCAAAAGGGGCAGCTGCCCCGGGCCTCATCATTGTTGTGGGGCCCAAATCAGCTGCCTCATACTTGCCATCTATCCCAGTTTATTTCCTTGTCCCTTGAAGTTTTAGTCCCGTGCTGTGTCCCGATATCTCAGTGTGAAGTTCTGTTACTAATGCTGCCCAGCTCTGCCCTATTGTTGTGTACAGATGACTCACCTGCAGACCCTGTGTTTACATGTAAGTAACCAACATTCATATGTAAATAGCCACGGATCGGCGGCATTGACATGTAAATAGAGGTGGTATTCATATGTATATCACGCCCCCCTGAGGTCATATCCACCATCACCTATACTGAATGCTGCCCCCTGGTGAGGTAAAGGGGCATGCTTGCAAGTCCTGCCTACAACTGTGGTCATTAAGCCTAACATCAGCCTGTTCTGCAAAGGTAAGCAAATTGGAGGTGGAACCCTTCTTCATAACAACATGGTGCCGGCACCCTGAATTTTGGTGGCTGTGAATACGCACATCTCAGCAGATGGGTGAGAGGGTGTCATTAACAATTAATTGAACTGCTGTGTATCTGCTAAAGGGCAGCAACTTTCTGTGGTGTCAGGAAAGCGTTTTTTTCTGTGCAAATCTTCTCATTACATTGGTGCTTGGTGTACAATCCTTTCATTCACACTAGTGGCCAGTGTGAAGGTCCCCCTTACATTAGTGGTCAGTGTAAATCCCTCTTTACATTGGTGGCCAGTGTAGAAACTCCTCTTTATATTGGTAATCGGCAAAAACATCCAAACTTGCATTTGTGGTCAGTTTCAAATCCTCAGTTACATTGGTGGTCCATGTAGAAGCCCCCTTTAAATTGTTGGTGAGTGTAAATCCCCTCTTACATTGGTGGCCAGTGTAGAAATCCACATTTATTGTCTGTTGATGTAAATCCCCCATTACATTGGTTGTCAGTGTAAATTCTTCATTACATTGGTGACCAGTGTACTTTTCCCTTTACATTGGTGGTAAGTGCAGAATTGCCCTTACACTGGTGGTGTCAGTGTAAATCCCCCTTTACATTGGTGGTCAGTGTAAAACACCCTTTACATTGGTGGTCAGTGTAGATCCCCCTTTACATTGGTGGTCAGTGTAAATGTCCCTTTACATTGGTGGTTGGTGTAAATCCCCCTTTACATTGGTGGTCAGTGTAAATTCCCTCTAACATTGGTGGTTGGTGTAGAAGTATCACCTTACATTGGTGGTCAGTACAAATCTCCTTGACAATGGTTGTCAGTGTAAATTCCCCCTTTACATTGGTGGTCAGTGTAAATCACCCTTTACATTGGTGGTCAGTGTAAATCCCCCTTTACATTGGTGGTCGGTGTAAATCCCCCTTTACATTGGTGGTCGGTGTAAATTCCCTCTAACATTGGTGGTCGGTGTAGAAGTGTCACCTTACATTGGTGGTCAGTACAAATATCCTTGACAATGGTTGTCAGTGTAAATTCCCCCTTACATGGAGGTCATTGTATATTCCCCCTTACACTGGTGGTTGGTGTAAATAAATGCTCCTATTACATTGGTGTCAGTGTAGAAATCCCTCTTTATATAGGTGGGTGGTGTAAAATCCCCTATTACATGAAGGTCTGTGCGAATTCCCCCTCACATTGGTGGTCATTGTAAATTCCCCATTACATTGGTGGTCAGTGTAGAATCCCCCACTATATACTTGCTAAAGATTTTCAGCTCTACATGATCCAGAATTTGCCACAGTGTACTGCCACCTAACTAATCCCATCCCCCAACCACTGCCACTGATCCCATCAACCCCCCAGCATTACCACTGATTCCAGGAGTCCTAGGATCTGTCTATTGATGGGTCCTCTCACCTCCCCAGTTCATGGTGTGCAGGCAGTGAGGAGATAATGTGCTGTAACCTTTAGCAACCAATCAGTGAGCAGTAATAATATGCAGTAACCTCTAGCAACCAATCAGTGAGCAGTAATAATGTGCACTAACCTCTAGCAACCAATTAGTGAGTGGTAAGGATGTCCAGTAACCTCTAGCAACCAATCAGTGAACAGTAATGGTGTACAGTAATCTCTAGCAACCAATCAACAAGCAGAAGTCATGTGCTGTAACCTCTAGCAAATAATCAGTGAGCCATAATGTGTGCTGTAACTTCTAGCAACCAGTCAGTGAGCGGTAATGATAGACTGTAATCTCTGGCAACCAATCGCAATCCATACCTGATCTGATTTTTTTCTTTTTGTATATCTCAGAGCAGGTGGAGAACGAAATTGCATTGAGGGGGAAGGGGGGTGGGGCAAGAAAACGTTTGCCAAGGGTCCAATCAATATTAAAGATGGCCCTGTGTATATATACCCAAACGTTTTGCTGTATTAGTATGGAAAGGTATAAGAATGTCAGGTTTTAATCCCTACAGTAGCTTAAATCATAGAAATATAGAAATAGGCACCAAACCAAAATTGGATAAAAAAAAGTCTAAGATAATTTTAATTGTTGCTAAAAATGGGCAACGCGTTTCAGCGGCAGAATCCTCCCCCTCCATTAGGGCTCAACACAGGATAAAACTTGGATGGACTTTGACTTCTCAGATCTATATAAGAACCAATAAGACATCTGCGGTTCGTTTCGTTCCGAATTAAAATTCGGACGAATTTTCATTTTTTCAGAAATTCGGATGTATCGGATGTATAGGAAAAAACAACAGAATAGAATAGAGTATAACAGAAAGAATATAACCATCTTCCGAAATTTGAATTTCAAATAAAATAAATTTGAATAGAAAAGAAAAGAATAGAATAGAAAATAAAAATAATAGGATATAAAAGAATAAAATAGAATAGAATACACCAATAGAAAAATAATACAATTAAAAAAACAATAGCATAGAATAGAATAGAAAGAATATAACCATTTCCCAAAATTCAAATAGAATCAATTCAAATTTGAATAGAATAGAAAAGAATAAATTAGAACAGGAAATGGTTTTATTCATTCTATTCTATTCTACTTTATTCTTTTTCTATTCTATTCAAATTTGAATTGATTCTATTTGAATTGTGGAAAATGGTTATATTATTTCTATTCTATAATATTGTTTTTTTTTTTAAATTCTATTCTTTAGTATTCTATTCGAATTTCAGAAGATGGTTATAGTCTTTCTATTTATTATATTCTTTTTTTTAAATTCTATTCCATTCTATTCTGTTCTTTTATGTTCTGTCCTATTTTGTTCTGTTTTGCTCTATTATATTATAATCTCTTATTTTCTGTTATATTCTTTTCTATTCTATTATATTTTTTCTATTCTATTCCTTTATTTTCTATTCTATTTTATTCTCTTAGAAAATTGGAAAATTATTCGAAATTCATTCAAAAACTTTTCGAATTGATCCGAATTCAAATTTGAAAATTCGAATCAATTCGAATACAAAACGAATTCCGAAATCAAATTAAACGGATTATTCAAATTTAACTAAACAAATTTTTGTAAATAACAAATCGAAACTATTTTTTTTAGTTCTGCACATGTCTAGAACCAATATTGAAGTCTTCCCATAGATGAATATTCTGACAGCAGTTGCTGAGCAGTAGGGATGGGCCGAATGGACCCCTGTTCGGTTCGCACCAGAACTTTCGAACACCGCGAAAGTTCAGACCCGAATAACGAACCCCATGAAAGTCAATGGGACCCAAACGTCAAAAATCAAAAGTGTCCATTTTGAAGGCTTATATGCAAGTAATTGCGCATACAATGGTTATAGGGGTCCGGGTCTTGCCCTGGAGGGACATGGATCAATAAAAAAAAAGTTTGTGAAAAACTTCATTTTTAAATGAGCAGTGATTTTTGGGATTTTTAAAGTGAAAGCATAAAAATAAAAGTATCCTTCCAATATAGTGCCTGGGGGGTCCCCTTAGTCTACCTGTAAAGTGGCAGATCTGTACCATGTATAGAACCTGCTGCAGCAATAATTGCATTTATAAAGCAAAGCTGTAAAAAATTGCAATGATATGCACCTGTTAGGTGGGAGAACTTATGCTCGGGCCGAACCGTTCACCCATCCCTACTGAGCAGTCCTTTTCTTGTTTGTTGTACAACCCCTAATTCCAAAAAAAAGTTGGGACGCTGCGCAAAATCTTCATAAAAACAGAATGCAATGATTTATAAATCTCATAAACCCGCATTTTATTCACAATAGGAAATAGAAAACTTATTGAACGTTTAAACTGAGAAAATGGACCATTTGAATAAAAAAATAAGGTAATTTTGAAGTTGATGGCAGCAACAAGTCTAAAAAAAGTTGGGGCGGGGCCATGTTTAGCATGGTGTAGCATCCCCTCTTCTTTCACCAACACTCTGTAAACGTCTGGGAACTGAGGAGACCAATTACTGGAGTTTAGGGTCTTTGTGTGTATTTTTTGTTTTAACCACTTGACGACCGCCTCACGCCGATGTACGTCGGCAAAGTGGCACGGACAGGCAAAATCACGTACATGGTACGTGATTTGCCTTCCGCGGGTGGGGGGTCCGATCGGACCCCCCCCCGGTGCCCGAGGCGGTCGTCGTTTGTCCAGCGGCGATCGGTGGTGAGGGGGAGACCATCCGTTCGTGGCCCCCCCCTCGCGATCGCCGCCGGCCAATCGAATCATTCCTTTGCTGCTGTATGCTAAACAGCAGCAAAGGAAATGATGTCATCTCTCCTCGGCTCGGTAATTTCCGTTCCGGCCCGAGGAGAGAAGACATCAATGTGAGTGCACCAACACACACACACACAGTAGAACATGCCAGGCACACAAAACACCCCGATCCCCCCCCCGATCGCCCCCCGATCCCCCCCCCCAATCACCCCCCCCCCCCCTGTCACAAACTGACACCAGCAGTTTATTTTTTTTTTTTTTTTTTCTGATTACTGCATAGTGTCAGTTTGTGACAGTTACAGTGTTGGGACAGTTACTGTTACCCCCCATTAGGTCTAGGGTACCCCCCTAACCCCCCCTAATAAAGTTTTAACCCCTTGATCACCCCCTGTCACCAGTGTCACTAAGCGATCATTTTTCTGATCGCTGTATTAGTGTCGCTGGTGACGCTAGTTAGGGACATAAATATTTAGGTTCGCCGTCAGCGTTTTATAGCGTCAGGGACCCCCATATACTACCCAATAAATGTTTTAACCCCTTGATTGCCCCCTAGTTAACCCTTTCACCACTGATCACCGTATAACCGTTACGGGTGACGCTGGTTAGTTTGTTTATTTTTTATAGTGTCAGGGCACCCGCCGTTTATTACCGAATAAAGGTTTAGCCCCCTGATCGCCCGGCGGTGATATGCGTCGCCCCAGGCAGCGTCAGATTAGCGCCAGTACCGCTAACACCCACGCACGCAGCATACGCCTCCCTTAGTGGTATAGTATCTGAACGCATCAATATCTGATCCGATCAGATCTATACTAGCGTCCCCAGCAGTTTAGGGTTCCCAAAAACGCAGTGTTAGCGGAATCAGCCCAGATACCTGCTAGCACCTGCGTTTTGTCCCTCCGCCCGGCCTAGCCCAGCCCACCCAAGTGCAGTATCGATCGATCACTGTCACTTACAAGGCACTAAACGCATAACTGCAGCGTTCGCAGAGTCAGGCCTGATCCCTGCGATCGCTAACAGTTTTTTTGGTAGTATTTTGGTGAACTGGCAAGCACCAGCCCCAGGCAGGGTCAGGTTAGCGCCAGTACCGCTAACACCCACGCACGCACTGTACACCACCCTTAGTGGTATAGTATCTGAACGGATCAATATCTGATCCGATCAGATCTATACTAGCATCCCCAGCAGTTTAGGGTTCTCACAAACGCAGTGTTAGCGGGATCAGCCCAGATACCTGCTAGCACCTGCGTTTTGCCCCTCCGCCCGGCCCAGCCCAGCCCACCCAAGTGCAGTATCGATCGATCACTGTCACTTACAAAAGACTAAAACGCATAACTGCAGCGTTCGCAGAGTCAGGCCTGATCCCTGCGATCGCCAACAGATTTTTTGGTAGCGTTTTGGTGAACTGGCAAGCGCCAGCGGCCTAGTACACCCCGGTCGTAGTCAAACCAGCACTGCAGTAACACTTGGTGACGTGGCGAGTCCCATAAGTGCAGTTCAAGCTGGTGAGGTGGCAAGCACAAGTAGTGTCCCGCTGCCACCAAAAAGACAAACACAGGCCCGTCGTGCCCATAGTGCCCTTCCTACTGCATTCGCCAATCCTAATTGGGAACCCACCGCTTCTGCAGCGCCCGTACTTCCCCCATTCACATCCCCAACCAAATGCAGTCGGCTACCCAGCGAACGCCCCCAAAAAAGATATTGTGTCTGCAGCAAGCGCGGATATAGGCTTGACACCCGCTATTATTGTCCCTCCTGTCCTGACAATCCTGGTCTTTGCATTGGTGAATGTTTTGAACGCTACCATGCACTAGTTGAGTATTAGCGTAGGGTACAGCACTGCACAGACTAGGCGCACTTTCACAGGGTCTCCCAAGATGCCATCGCATTCTGAGAGACTCGAACCTGGAACCGGTTACAGTTATAAAAGTTAGTTACAAAAAAAGTGTAAAAAATAAAAAATAAAAATATATATAAAATAAAAAAAAATAGTTGTCGTTTTATTGTTCTCTCTCTCTCTATTCTCTCTATTGTTCTGCTCTTTTTTACTGTATTCTATTCTGCAATGTTTTATTGTTATTATGTTTTATCATGTTTGCTTTTCAGGTATGCAATTTTTTATACTTTACCGTTTACTGTGCTTTATTGTTAACCATTTTTTTGTCTTCAGGTACGCCATTCACAACTTTGAGTGGTTATACCAGAATGATGCCTGCAGGTTTAGGTATCATCTTGGTATCATTCTTTTTAGCCAGCGGTCGGCTTTCATGTAAAAGCAATCCTAGCGGCTAATTAGCCTCTAGACTGCTTTTACAAGCCGTGGGAGGGAATTCCCCCCCCCACCGTCTTCCGTGTTTTTCTCTGGCTCTCCTGTCTCAACAGGGAACCTGAAAATGCAGCTGGTGATTCAGCCAGCTGACCATAGAGCTGATCAGAGACCAGAGTGGCTCCAAACATCTCTATGGCCTAAGAAACCGGAAGCTACGAGCATTTTATGACTTAGATTTCGCTGGATGTAAATAGCGCCATTGGGAAATTGGGGAAGCATTTTATCACACCGATCTTGGTGTGGTCAGATGCTTTGAGGGCAGAGGAGAGATCTAGGGTCTAATAGACCCCAATTTTTTCAAAAAAGAGTACCTGTCACTACCTATTGCTATCATAGGGGATATTTACATTCCCCGAGATAACAATAAAAATGATTAAAAAAAAATAAAAATGAAAGGAACAGTTTAAAAATAAGAAAAAAAAGGAAAAAAATAATAAAGAAAAAAAAAAAAAAAGCACCCCTGTCGCCCCCTGCTCTCGCACTAAGGCGAACGCAAGCGGCGGTCTGTCGTCAAACGTAAACAGCAATTGCACCATGCATGTGAGGTATCATCGCGAAGGTCAGATCGAGGGCAGTAATTTTTGCAGTAGACCTCCTCTGTAAATCTAAAGTGGTAACCTGTAAAGGCTTTTAAAGGCTTTTAAAAATGTATTTATTTTGTTGCCACTGCACGTTTGTGCGCAATTGTAAAGCATGTCATGTTTGGTATCCATGTACTCGGCCTAAGATCATCTTTTTTATTTCATCAAACATTTGGGCAATATAGTGTGTTTTAGTGCATTAAAATTTAAAAAAGTGTGTTTTTTCCCCAAAAAATGCGTTTGAAAAATCGTTGCGCAAATACTGTGTGAAAAAAAAAAATGAAACACCCACCATTTTATTCTGTAGGGCATTTGCTTTAAAAAAATATATAATGTTTGGGGGTTCAAAGTAATTTTCTTGCAAAAAAAAAATAACTTTTTCATGTAAACAATAAGTGTCAGAAAGGGCTTTGTCTTCAAGTGGTTAGAAGAGTGGGTGATGTGTGACATAAGCTTCTAAATGTTGTGCATAAAATGCCAGGACAGTTCAAAACCCCCCCAAATGACCCCATTTTGGAAAGTAGACACCCCAAGCTATTTGCTGAGAGGCATGTCGAGTCCATGGAATATTTTATATTGCGACACAAGTTGCGGGAAAGAGACAATTTTTGTTTTTTTGCACAAAATTGTCACTAAATGATATATTGCTCAAACATGCCATGGGAATATGTGAAATTACACCCCAAAATACATTCTGCTGCTTCTCCTGAGTACAGGGATACCACATGTGTGAGACTTTTTGGGAGCCTAGCCGCGTACGGAACCCCGAAAACCAAGCACCGCCTTCAGGCTTTCTAAGGGCGTGAATTTTTGATTTCTCTCTTGACTGCTTATCACAGTTTCGGAGACCATGGAATGCCCAGGTGGCACAAACCCCCCCCCAAATGACCCCATTTTGGAAAGTAGACACCCCAAGATATTTGATGAGAGGTATAGTGAGTATTTTGCAGACCTCACTTTTTGTCACAAAGTTTTGAAAACTGAAAAAAGAAAAAAAAAAAGTTTTTTCTTGTCTTTCTTCATTTTCAAAAACAAATGAGAGCTGCAAAATACTCACCATGCCTCTCAGCAAATAGCTTGGGGTGTCTACTTTCCAAAATGGGGTCATTTGGGGGGGTTTTGTGCCACCTGGGCATTCCATGGCCTCCGAAACTGTGATAGGCAGTGAGGAGTGAAATCAAAAATTTTCACCCTTAGAAATCCTGAAGGCGGTGATTGGTTTTCGGGGTCCCGTACACGGCTAGGCTCCCAAAAAGTCCCACACATGTGGTATCCCCGTACTCAGGAGAAGTAGCTAAATGTATTTTGGGGTGCAATTCCACATATGCCCATGGCCTGTGTGAGCAATATATCATTTAGTGACAACTTTGTGCAAAAAAAATAAAAATGTGTCACTTTCCCGCAACTTGTGTCAAAATATAAAATATTCCATGGACTCAATATGCCTCTCTGGAAATAGCTTGGGGTGTCTACTTTCCAAAATGGGGTCATTTGGGGGGGTTTTGTGCCACCTGGGCATTCCATGGCCTCCGAAACTGTGATAGGCAGTAAAGAGTGAAATCATAAATTTACGCCCTTAGAAATCCTGAAGGCGGTGATTGGATTTCGGGGCCCCGTACGCGGCTAGGCTCCCAAAAAGTCCCACACATGTGGTATCCCCATATTCAGGAGAAGCAGCAGAATGTATTTTGGGGTGCAATTCCACATAGGCCCATGGCCTGTGTGAGCAATATATCATTTAGTGACAACTTTTTGTAAATATTTTTTTTTTTGTCATTATTCAATCACTTGGGACAAAAAAAATAAATATTCAATGGGTTCAACATGCCTCTCAGCAATTTCCTTGGGGTGTCTACTTTCCAAAATGGGGTCATTTGGGGGGGTTTTGTACTGCCCTGCCATTTTAGCACCTCAAGAAATGACATAGGCAGTCATAAACTAAAAGCTGTGTAAATTACAGAAAATGTACCCTAGTTTGTAGACGCTATAACTTTTGCGCAAACCAATAAATATACGCTTATTGACATTTTTTTTACCAAAAACATGTGGCCGAATACATTTTGGCCTAAATGTATGACTAAAATTGAGTTTATTGGATTTTTTTTATAACAAAAAGTAGAAAATATCATTTTTTTTCAAAATTTTCGGTCTTTTTCCATTTATAGCGCAAAAAATAAAAACCGCAGAGGTGATCAAATACCATCAAAAGAAAGCTCTATTTGTGGGAAGAAAAGGACGCAAATTTCGTTTGGGTACAGCATTGCATGACCGCGCAATTAGCAGTTAAAGCGACGCAGTGCCAAATTGGAAAAAGACCTCTGGTCCTTAGGCAGCATAATGGTCCGGGGCTCAAGTGGTTAAGATGAGCCAAATATTTTCGATCAGTGAAAGGTCTGGAATGCAGGCAAGCAAGGGAAGCACCCGGACTCCTCCCAGGTTGGTTAAGCACCCGTTAATCATGATGACCAACATTAACCAATAGTGGGTAGGTGGGACAACTTTCTTCTCTTGTAGATCTTCCAAAAAGAACTCCTCAGCCCATGCAAAGTCCTACCCTGTGACTCCTCCCTGTCACCTGACCCTCAACCTCCAATAAAATAAGACTTACCTTTTTCTTCTAACATATAACCCTTCCTGGGGGCTATTCCTCCCCCTAGTCTTGCAGCCCCTCCATGAATTTCCCCTGACCGAAGTCATGTTCCTGCTTTATTTTTAATTCAAAGGTCCGAGGGGATTCAAACTTGAAGGGGACTGGTCAGCGGTCTCTGTGTCAACTCAGGGTGTCTACTGGAAAAGCAAAGAGGGAGGCAGGAGAACCCTTGGGCTCCATTCACACCTGGGCGTTTCTGGAATGCGCGGCAAAGCCACAGAATGTGTGCATTTTGCTGTGCATTTCAGAAACGCGCTGCATATGTCTCGCTTTTGGTGCCATTAATTGTTAATGCTATTTCAAGTGCCTGTAGCAGACGTGCATTTTTTCACACAGAAAACACGCTATGAACATGTCAAAAAACGCGCCACGCTCCGCTCCGAAAAATGTTTTGGGGCATTTGACGGGTGTAGGGCACCCATTTATGTGAATAGGCTGCCCTATGCGTGACAAGCAGAAATGCCTCAAAACGCATGTGGGAATGCGAATTCCCGCTACGCTTGGATGTGAAAGGGGCCTTAGTTGTTAGTGTAGTTAGTTCAGAGATGATTATTATCTTGAAAGGTTCATCAATAGGATAAAGAGAATAACGGAGAATAACTTATATCTGTTGAGGTTGTGGTCACCCTATGACTGTGGTCACCCTATGACTGTGGTCACCCTATGACTGTGGTCACTCTATGGCTGTGGTCACTCTAAGGCTGTGGTTACCCTATGGCTGTAATTACCCTATGGCTGTGGTTACCCTATGTCTACAGTCACTCTCTCGCTGTGGTCACCTTTGAGGCTGTGGTCACCTTGAGGCCTTGGTCACTCTATGGCTGTGGTCACCCTGAGGCTGTGGTTACCCTATGGCTGTAGTCACTCTGTGACTACGGTCACTCTATGACTGTGGTTACCCTATGGCTACAGTCACCCTATGACTGTGGTTACCCTATGGCTACAGTCACCCTATGGTTGTGGTCACCCAATGGCTATGGTCAATATATGGCTGTGGTTACCCTATGTCTATAGTTATCCTCTCGCTGTGGTCACTCTAATGCCCCGTACACACGGTTGGATTTTCCGATGGAAAATGTCCGATCGGAGCGTGTTGTCGGAAATTCCGACCGCGTGTGGGCTCCATCGGACATTTTCCATCGGATTTTCCGACACACAAAGTTTGAGAGCAGGATATAAAATTTTCCGACAACAAAATCCGATCGTGTGTACACAAATCCGACAAAGTGCCACGCATCCTCAGAATAAATAAAGAGATGAAAGCTATTGGCCACTGCCCCGTTTATAGTCCCGACGTACGTGTTTTACGTCACCGCGTTCAGAATGATCGGATTTTCCGACAACTTTGTGTGACCGTGTGTATGCAAGACAAGTTTGAGCCAACATCCGTCAGAAAAAATCCATGGATTTTGTTGTCGGAATGTCCGAGAAAAGTCTGACCGTGTGTACGGGGCATGTGGCAGTGATAACGAACCTTGGCACCCCAGATGTTTTGGAACTACATTTCCCATGATGCTCAACTACACTGCAGAGTGCATGAGCATCATGGGAAATGTAGTTCCAAAACCTCTGGGGTGCTAACATTCGCCATCACTGCCCTATGGCTATAGTCACCCTTTTGCTGTGGTCACCCTAAGGCTGTGGTCACACTATTACTGTGGTTATCCTATGGCTACAATCACCCTCTTGCTGTGGTCACCTTATGGCTATGGTCAGTTGATCACACTATAACTGTGGTTACCCTATGGCTACAGTCACCCTCTTGCTGTGGTTACCCTATGGCTACATTCACCCTCTTGCTGTGGTTACCCTATGGCTACATTCACCCTCTTGCTGTGGTTACCCTATGGCTGTGGTCACCCTATGCCTACTGCCACTTTATGACTGTGGTCACCTTATGGCTATGGTTACCCTATGGCTGTGATCCCCCTATTGCTACGGTCACCCTCTCTCTGTGGTCACCCTATAGCTGTGGTTACCCTATAACCAGGTATTTTTTTTCAGCTGGAATGCGTCAGGATGCAATTCCAGCACCTCCAGCACAGCATGTATGTAATGGCAAGGGGTATTAGAGTGTGCTGGAGGGTCTACTGATGCTAGCTGCAAGGGAGATCTATGGTCGCTGGGTGGGGGGGTCTATTGTTGTAGGGGGGTCTGGTGTTGCTGGGGATGTTTATTATTGCTGGGGGAGGATCTATTGTTGCTGGAGGGGGTTTATTGTTGCTGGCTGCTGGGAGATCAATTTTTACTAGTGGGAGGTCTATTGTTGCTGGGTTGGGGATATTTTTTTGTGCCGGCTCTATTGTCACTGGCAGCATCACTTGTTCCTGGGAGTCTATTATTAATGGGGGGTGTCTAAGCAGGATGAAAATGGTCTCAGAAGCCCTTCTGCACGTCGCCTCCTGAATATGCCAGACGTCATTCCATCAGCCTCAACTGCAGAAGTGACAAGCCACAGAACACTTTTTTTGTGAAATAAAGCAATTCGACGTTCATTAACCGCTTGCCAACCACACCGATGTACGTCGGCAGAATGGCACTGGCAGGCAAAAGGGCGTACAGGTACGTTATTATTATAGCAAAAACGAAAAAATACTGCATTTTTTTTTCAAAATTGTCGCTCTTTTTTTGTTTATAGCGCAAAAAATAAAAACCGCAGAGGTGATCAAATACCACCAAAAGAAAGCTCTATTTGTGGGGAAAAAAGGACGTCAATTTTGTTTGGTTACAACATCGCACGACCGCGCAATTGTCAGTTAAAGCGCCGCAGCGCCGCAGTGGTTAAACCAGATGACTCCGACCCATCCTTAGACATATGACAACGGGCTCCTCTGCCGATCAGACCACCGACAGGCTTTTTTTTGGACCTCTTTTATCTCACATATTACTAAGATGCCTCTCTAGAATATCTGAACAAATAAACACAAATTTGCCACAATGTATGTTTTTTTTTTATATTGACAAATGTATCCATTTGGAACTAAAATGATCACATTGTCCCGCTATGCAAACCTTAACCAAGACAGAGGGGGGAAGATGAACAGAAATATATCAAGTATGAAGTCAATTCTCTCTGTAGATGGCCTCCAGCGTCTCCGAGTCGGATGAAGTGGGAGATACTTAACGCCGATCTATGTTTTCACAAGTGATGGCGGTTTGATCCATATTACCTGGACAGTAAATTGAGATGGTATTACCGGGCCTTAATCAATAGAGTGAATGAATCATCGCCCTCTATTACATGTTAATGTGCGTGACTCCATCTCACCTCGGTGGGAGCAATCACACCTTATCATTGCTATACAATTATTTAAAATGATTTGCAGATACGGAGGGTGCATGCCATGGCAAATGACTGGATAAAATAATGATTATAAAATGTTAACAGCTGTCTCTCTTCCCTGTGAGGAATTGGGATGTCTGCATCTTATAGGATCATCCCTACTGTAGGAGAGACAGAAAAATGGTGGGAATATTAAACTGGCCACAAGAGGGCAACATTGTACTGTATATTGAATTTTTTTTTTTTTCCCCGCAGCCAAAAACCGGTCAACCTGAAAAATTTTACAAAAACCAGTTGTAGCTCTTTTCTCTGCTTTGACATAAATAGAAAATCTTATTTGTCAGATGTAGTGCTGAAACAAACAGAGGTTATGCAAAGTACAGTGGGCAGTAAAGCCGAATGACTACAAAAGGTATAGGCATGTGTCGGGGCCATCAATAGTCCAAAACCACCTTATTTAAGAACTGTCAGATGGAAGACCAGGCACATGGTGGTTAGACTTCATCGCAGGCGGAGCCACTCATTCACATAGGTGGGGGGCCTGGATCTGGGGGCCCCCTTGTTAAAGCCACCTGCCCACCGGTGTGGGGTTCCCCCTAAAATCGGTATGGACGGGGGGGACCCCCACGCCATGTTTTTAACAATTATGCATTATCAGCAATGGTATTGTATTGCCGGCAATTTAAATGTAATTTTTTGTTCTTTATAAATAACAGTTTTGCTGCAGCAGGTTCTATACATGGTACAGATGCACCACTTTACAGGCAGACTAAGGAGACCTCCCCAGGCACTATATTTAAAGGATTTTTTTCATTTTTATTGTTTCACTTTAAGCATCGTTAAAACTGCTCCTGTAAAAATGATCTTTTTAAAAAAAATTTTTTTTAAATAGCATTGATACATATCCCCCAGGGAAGGACCCCCATACCCATTTTATGGCCAATAACTTGCATATAAAATGGGGACTTTTGATTTTTCAAATTTGGGTCCCATAGACTTTAATGGGGTTCAGGGTTCGGGTCTGAACTTTTGCGATGTTTGAAAGTTCTGGCGCGAACCGAAAGTGTTCGGCCCATATCTATGGAAAACAAAAAGACCTTCTCTTTTCAGGTCCAGTGTCGGCGCTCCTGACTCCTCCTCCTTGAATTGTGCCCCAAGAGCAAGCAGCTTGCAATGGGGGCACTGGTGCGTGCTCGCTCCTGAGCCTGGCTCTATGAGTCCATAAGACACATAGGAGGTATATAGGAGGGGGGGGACTTGTGTGGGGGGAGATATATAGGAGGGGGAGACTTGTGTGTGGGAGATATATAGGGGGGACTTGTGTGCGGGAGATATATAGGAGGGGGGACTTGTGTGGGGGAGATATGTAGGGGGGTCTTGTGTGGGGGGGGGATATATAGGAGCGGGGAGTTCTGTGGGGGGAGATATGTAGGAGGGGGGGACTTGTGTGGGGGAGATATGTAGGAGGGGGGTCTTGTGTGGGGGTGATATGTAGGAGGGGGGGTCTTGTGTGGGGGTGATATGTAGGAGGGGGGTCTTGTGTAAGGAAGGTATATAGGAGGGGTGACTTCTGTGGGGGGAGATATATAGGAGGGGGGACTTGTGTTTGGGGAGATATATAGGAGGGGGGGACTTGTGTGGGGGGGGTTTATAGAAGGGGGACCTGTGTGGGGGAGATATATAGGAGGGGGGACTTGTGTGTGGGAGATATATAGGAGGGGGGAGATATATAGGAGGGGTTTGTGTAGAGCGTCTACGTCTATGACTGGCGCTCTGGAAGTACTTCTGCAGTTGCCCCACCCATTGGGCGCCATCTGTTATATTCACTATGATGTCACCACAACTTCAGAACTTAAGAATTTCCTTAACTTTGGTGTTGGTAGGACATCAAATAACTGTAGTACTGATCCCGTTACATCCACCAGTATTTCTTATTATTCTGTTTTGTAGCGCCCTCCTGACCTCCAGCAGCGGGTGGAGTACCTCCAGAGACAGGGAGGGATGACGGTTCAGTTGGATCCATGGTGAGTAGTGGAGGGTCTGTGAAGCATCTAGAGAAGATCTCTCCTATGTATGCCCAGAGCGGCATTAAAGTCATTACAATGACTATAATGCCGCTCTGGGCATACATAGGAGAGATCTTCTCTAGATGCTTTGTTTTGTTTTTTGTGTGTTTAAAATAACAAACATGTCTTACTTACCTCCTTTGTGCAGTTGGTTTTGCACAGAGTGGCCCCGATCCTCGTTTTCTGGGGTCCTCCGCATCGCTCCTGGCTCCTCCTCTTCTCGAGTGCCCCGACAGAGAGACGCTTTCTATGGGGGCACCCGTGCGGGCGCTCTCCCGAGTCCTGCTGCTGCGTCCATTGACACAGACGGCAGGACTCAGCCCCGGTCCCCGTGTCAATGCATTTGATTGACAGCAATCTAGTCAATGAGGACCCAAGACAGCGGCTGGAGCTGCTGGGCTCGTGCCTGGTGCCGGAACGATCGGGTTCAGGAAGAAAAAGGGGGGCTATGGGGGGGTTGCTGCAGCACAAAAGGTTTTTCACCTTCGTGCATTCTAAAAACCATGAGGGTTTACAACTCCATGGCGCAACGCCTCCCAGGCCCATTAAGGGGTTAAAAATGCGGAGAGGCGGAGTGGGGTTTATGATCATGTGACTGGCTGTGATTGGCTGCCATAGCGGTCACATGATCAGATCACAAAGCTTTCGGTTAGCTGCCGGTAACTGTGTCGGGAGCGCGCAGGTTGGCAAAGCTGGTTTTGCAACACTGCGCGCAAACATGCGGCCGCTCGGTGCCAAGGCCCACCCGCTGAGAGGCCAGTTGGCACCAGGAGGTAAACCCAAAAATGTCCTATATTGCAGCTTACCAATCATTAGATATGGCGGCTGCAATCGGTTTTCTTTTTTTTAGGGCTTTTTCCGTTCTGTTTTAACACTGACTAGTAACTTGCCTGTTGTATTACAGCGCCCCCCCCACACTCTGGATGAAGGAGTACAGGGGGCACCTTTGGACAGCAGCATTGTCAGTCTGGGGGGAGGGGGAGTGTTAGATGGACTAGCAGATTTACAGAGGAGAAAATAACGATCGTCTCCCCTGCAGATTGTGTAAGTTTTGCCCCCTTACAAAGAAATGAAGGGTCTGTCATTTTTATCATAGATGTATTTTATATGATAGAGACAGAATATCAACCAAAAATCCAGAAAAATCACATCTTACAAATGTTATAAATGGAGTTTCAGTTCAGTGAGTAAAATAAGTATTTGATCCCCAAACAAAACATGACTTAGTAGTTGGTGGAGAAACCCTTGTTGGTGATCACAGAGGTCAGACGTTTCTTGTAGGTGGTGATCAGGTTTTCACACATCTCAGTAGGGATTTTGGTCCACTCTTCTTTATAGATCTTCTCTAAATCCTGAAGGTTTCTTGGCAACTCGAAGTTTCAGCTCCTTCCATAAATTTTCTATAGGATTAAGGTCTGAAAACTGGCTAGGTCATAGTTGCCAACATTGGAAAAAAAATTTTTAGGGACACTTTTTTGGCTGTAGGCAGAGTCTTGTTATAATTAGGGGGTGGGGCATGCACTAGTGGGTGTGGCACAGGAAAACAGAAAAAATTAGGCGGAGAAAAATGGGCGTGGTTTACGCGAAATAGTGTCTTAAATGGGCATGGCTCAAAGGGGGTGGGGTTTGAGTCTGAGATGAATGAGGGATGGAGAGGGAAAGGGGGGGGAGAGGGATGGATGGATGGCAGCCGCAGATCCTACACAACAATAGAAATATGTGTATTCTAGAAAGTTTAACAATCAGCAGATAAAGATACTCCAAACACCTGGTGTTAGCACTTCAATCATCCCGGCACCATGGTTGTTATGGTGTCAGGATGATTGAAGCGCATTATTTCTATTATTACTATTGTAATATAAAATGAAATCATTCAACTCACCATAATGCCGAATCAGTGGGTGCCCTGAGCGTGTCACTAGCCAGGTTGCCTGCCACCAGCCGTCCGTCCTTGCATCAGGGGTCCCCAGCAGAGTTCGTCCTTGCATCAGGGGTCCCCAGCAGAGTTCGTCCTTGCATCAGGTGCCCCCAGCGGAGCCCTCCTTACATCAGATGTCCCCAGCGGAGCCCCCCCTCACATCAGGTGTCCCCAGCGGAGCCCCCCCTCACATCAGGAGTCCCCAGCGGAGCCCCCCTCGCATCAGGAGTCCCCAGCAGAGCACCCTCGCATCAGGAGTCCCCAGCGGAGCCCTCCTCGTATCAGGAGTCCCCAGCGGAGCCCCCCTCGCATCAGGAGTCCCCAGTGGAGCCCCTCTTGCATCAGGAGTCCTTAGTGGAACCCCCCTCACATTAGGAGTGCCCAGCGGAGCCCCCCTCGCATCAGGAGTCCCCAGCGGAGCCCCCCTCACATCAGGAGTCCCCAGCGGAGCCCCCCTCGCATCAGGAGTCCTTAGCGGAACCCCCCTCACATCAGGAGTCCCCAGCGGAGCCCCCCTCGCATCAGGAGTCCTTAGCGGAACCCCCCTCACATCAGGAGTCCTTAGCGGAACCCCCCTCGCATCAGGAGTCCCCAGTGGAGCCCCCCTCCCATCAGGAGTCCCCAGCGGAGCCCCCCTCACATCAGGAGTCCCCTGCGGAGCCCCCCTCGCATCAAGAGTCCCAAGTGGAGCCCCCCTCGCATCAGGAGTCCCTTAGGGCCAATTCAATGCTGAGCACCAACAAGTTCAAGTTCACTGCACAGACAAACCCGTCCCTCTCCCGCAGATAATCAGTGAGACTATCAGCACCGTGCCCACAGCTCTATGTCTGTACATACCGCTCTGCCCTACCAGTGCCAGCTCACCTGCCCGGTGGTGCTCATGTCTCACGTTGTACTCCAACATTGCGCCTGGACTCTGCCAGAACTTGCCCTCCCACTCTTATCCCACTAGATGAGGCGCTATCCAGTGGCAGTCTCTGTGTGAGTGCGCCCCCTGCCGCACAGAAGGACCCGAGCAGAAGATCATGCATGGCGCTTCCTAGAATAACATCCAGCCCGGGGGAGGGTGGGCGGCGACGCAGGAGCTCCGTCTAGCCCCCCAGCCGTCTTCCTGCTCTTCTTAAAAATGGCGGCCGGCGGAGACAATGTTTTCGCAGACCTCTAGCGGCGGTGGAGAAAATCCATGAGGAACCGGATTTCTCGGGACATTTCCCGGGAAACAATAAAATCAGGAATAGAGTCTAAATCCCGGGAATGTCCGGGGAAATCCGGGACAGTTGGTAACTATGCTAGGCCACTCCATGACCTTAAAGCGGAGTTCCATACAAAAATGGAACTTCCGCTTTTTGGAACCCTCCCCCCCCTCCGGTGTCACATTTGGCACCTTTCAGGGGGGAGGGGGGTGCAGATACCTGTCAAAGACAGGTATTTGCACCCACGTCCGGCATAGACTCCCATGAGTCTATGCCTCTTCCCGTCCCGACCGCGCTGTCTGCTGGGAACACACAGCTCCCAGCAGAGAGCGGGGACCACTAGGGACGCGCAGCGCGACTCGCGCATGCGCAGTAGGGAACCGGGAAGTGAAGCCGCAACACTTCCCTTCCTGATTCCCTCACCTAGGATGGCGGCGGCTCGGTTCTCGGCGTCCCCTGCCGACATCGCTGGACCCTGGGACAGGTAAGTGGCAATGTATTAAAAGTCAGCAGCTGCAGTATTTGTAGCTGCTGGCTTTTAATGTTTTTTTTTTTTTGTGGTGTGGGTGAACCCCCGCTTTAATGGGTTTCTTCTTTAGCCACTCCTTTGTTGCCTTGGTGGTATGTTTTGGGTCATTGCCATGCTGGAAGACCCATCCATGACCCAACTTCAGTGTTCTGGATGAGGGAAGAAGGTTCTCCTCCAAGATTGTACAATACATGGCCCCGTCCATTGGCCCCTCAATGCGGCAAAGTCGGCCTGAACCTTTATCAGAGAAACACCCCAAAGCATCATGTTTCCACCTCCGTGTGTGACTGTAGGGATGGTGTTCTTATGGTCATAGACAGTATTTTTCTTCCTCCAAATGGGGTGAGTCCCTTTTCTCAAGAAGGAAGTCTAATGCCCTGTACACACGATGGAATTCTGCTCAAGCGGTCTTGCCTACACACGGTCACGCCAAAGTCCGACCGTCCAGAACGCGGTGACGTACAACACGTACGACGGGACTAGAAAAAGGAAGTTCAATAGCCAGTAGCCAATAGCTTCCGTCTCGTACTTGCTTCAGAGCATGCGTCGTTTTTGGTACGTCGGAACAGCACACAGGCGATCGGTTTTAATTAGTTCTATTGGAAAAATTTAGAACATGTTCACTATCTAAGTCCATCAGAATTTTCAACAGAAAAAGTCTGATGGCACATACACACGGTGGTGTGAAAATACGATGAAGAGCTCCGATCAGATCTTTTCTGACGGACATTCCGCTCGTGTGTACATGGCATTAGAATTGGTAAGCTGCAGTATAATAAATCTTTGCTTTTGGGTTGAATGGCGCTTTAAGCTTCCATCAGGCACCATACAGTCTCCTCCCGGCGCGCTTCTTTTTTATTGTTGTTTTTTTTTTTTTTTAATATCCATGAAGCTCGGATCCGGGGCTGAGAATTAGATCCATTTAGATGAATCAAACAATAACTCTCTACAGCAATCATGCCTGGCAAGTGCTGGGTTCAGTCTTTGATTTCATCAAAATGGAAATGTGTTTTAAAAAAGCAACAAATAACTCCGGAGGAACCGCCAGAAACTTTATTTGTAAATCAGATCCTGTGTTCTGCCGGATGAGCTCACAATTCCGCGTTATTGGGGGTGGGGGGAAGAGTACAGGGAGGTAACTGTTTAACTGCTGGGCGCTACACCAACCACACACGTCCGATCCCCCTACCACCCCCCCCCGGGGTCAATATACCGGACCACTGATAGTGAGAGATCTGCCATTTAATGGGTAAATGCCCCCCTGTGCTGTAAAAGCACCCACATATGAGCGCCAATGCTGCGGAGTGCAACAGAGCTACAGGTCAGCAGGAGGCGCTGCACAGCCACGGCACAGGTGGAACGCCCCTGAACAGCCCAGCAACTACGTGGATACTCAGTCACAGATCTTAGGCTGCAATACCGGAACCAACCACTGGGTCCCTGTCAGGGCTGGGCTCAGCCCTTCCTTCTCTGAGCTGGCCGCTCAGCTGTCGGCTAATTGCCAGCTCCTATCTTTCCACAGTTACTCAGCTGTTGATGATATCCTGCTCGTCAGTCCTGCCTACTTAAGCCGTCCAGTCCAGAGGAGCTCTGCCTTCGCCCTGGTCAACATCACAAGAAACATCTCCTGCATTCCTGTTTAAAGACTGGCTTTGCTGACATCCCTTCTGGCTCCAGATCCTGCTTGCTGTTCGACTATTTTGATCCCTAACCTCTGGCTTGTCTGACTGTCCGTTTCGGTTACTGAACTCTGGCTATGTTTTGACTACATTGCTCTTTTACTTTTATTATTAAACAAGTGTGATTTAACTGTACTTCTGTCTCAGTCTGTTTTCAAGGTTTCTGATAGTCCCCAAGACCAAAAACAACAAAAATCAGATGATCCTATCTACATACACTTCTCATACGGCGCTGAGAGTGCTGTGATGTGTTAGGATAATTCCTAGAGCTACACTACCCATCCAGCCTCCTGTATTTATTTATACATATTATAACACACAGACCAGATTTGGCCCTCTAAGGTTCTGATGAAGAGGGAAAACCCTTGAAACGCATTGGCCATCATTTGATCATCCCTTGTGTGGATATCACTTTATAATAATCCATCAAGTGTTTAACACTGCTTTTTATTTATATGTACGAATACGTACTGGTGACCCCACAATAGGGATAAAACTTTTTCGCGAAAGGGAGTTTAACAAGACTCGTGGCCACTCATTAAAATTAGAAGAAAAGAGGTTTAACCTTAAACTACGTAGAGGGTTCTTTACTGTAAGAGCGGCAAGGATGTGGAATTCCCTTCCACAGGCGGTGGTCTCAGCGGGGAGCATCGATAGCTTCAAGAAACTATTAGATAAGCACCTGAATGACCACAACATACAGGGATATACAATGTAATACTGACACATAATTACACACATAGGTTGAACTTGATGGACTTGTGTCTTTTTTCAACCTCACCTACTATGTAACTATGTAGTATTACTCTGTATATACCTAATTTGTTGATAATAAACTCTTTTTTTTATGATTCATGCATCAGGCCACACGCCTTCCTTTTTTCTTTTACATAATGCTGTAAAAGTGATATCACATCCTCTTTTTTTTTATTTAATTTTTTTAACCATATACAGTATCTCACAAAAGTAAGTACACGCCTCAGTCACATTTTTGTAAATCTTTTCATGTGACAACACTGAAGAAATGACACTTTGCTACAATGTAAAGTAGTGAGTGTACAGCTTGTATAACAGTGTAAATTTGCTGTCCCCTCAAAATAACTCAACACACAGCCATTAATGTCTAAACCGCTGGCAACAAAAGTCAGTACACCCCTAAGTGAAAATCTCAAATTGAGCCCAATTAGCCATTTTCCATCCCCGGTGTCATGTGACTCGTTAGTGTTACAAGGTCTCAGGTGTGAATGGGGAGCAGGTGTGGTAAATTTTGTGTAGTGTTAAAATAATGGTGGCCACACAAAATATTGACACTTTGGGCCCAATTTGGACATTTTCACTTAGGGGTGTACTCACTTTTGTTGCCAGCGGTTTAGACATTAATGGCTGTGTGTTGAGTTATTTTGAGGGGACAGCAAATTTACACTGTTATACAAGCTGTACACTCACTACTTTACATTGTAGCAAAGTGTCATTTCTTCAGTGTTGTCACATGAAAAGATAGAAGAAAAGATTTACACAAATGTCACTGAGGGGTGTACTTACTTTTGTGAGATACTGTATATGGTGAAAAAAATACAAAAATACAAAAATTAAGGATGTGATATCACTTTTACAGCATTATATAAAGGAAAAAGGAAGGTGTGTGGCCTGACGCATGAATCATTAATAAAGTGTTTATTATAAACAAAAGAGAATTATAAACAAATTAGGTATATACAGAGTAATACTACATATTCATACATATAAATAAAAAGCAATGTTATACACTTGATGGAATATTATATTATACATATATATATATATATATATATATATATATATATATATATATATATATATATATATATATATATATATATATATATATATATATATATATTTTTTTTTTTATTATTTATTTATTTATTTTTTACATACTGTCACCAGTCAGTATCCCTGATCACCGGAACAGAAGTCATATGGTGATGCTGTACTGCTCTGTTGACAGTATGTTTAAAAAAAAATGTAAAAAAAAATGTTAATTTTTTTTTTTAAATCATTTATTTACATACATTTAATTTATATACATATTTTTGGTAAAAAAAAAGAAAATCGCAATTAGCGTATATTGATTGTTTTGCGCAAAAGTTATAACGTCTACAAAATAGGGGACAGATTTATGGCATTTTTATTCTTCTTTTTTTATTTATTTACTAGTAATGGCGAAGATGTGTGATTTTTAGCGTGACTGTGACATTGCGGCGGACAGATCGGACACTTTTGACACTTTTTTGGGACCATTGACATTTCTACAGCAATCAGAGCAATACATAGCCGCTGATTACTGTATAAACACCACTGACAAGGAAGGGGTTAACACTAGGGGGCCGATCAAGGGGTTAAGTGTGTCCTAGGGAGGTGTTTCTAACTGTGGGGGGGGGGGGGACGACTGACAGGGAGTACAGAGAGATCGCTGTTCCTGATCACTAGGAACAGACAATCTCTCTCTACTCCTCTGACAGAACGGGGATCTGTCTCTTTACATTGACGGATCCCCGTTCTGCCTCTCTGAGGAGCGATCGCGGGTCGCCGGCGGACATCGCGGCCACGCGCATCGGCTCCGGGTGTCGCGCCCCCCCCCCCGGCAGCGCCCCACCTATAGCTTTTAGAGCGGCCCACGTACACCTATGGTGGTTTGCACAGCCGTGCCAACCTGCTGCAGTATAATGACGACGACTGGTCGGCACGGGGTTAAGGGCCTCAAGAAATGAGATCGCCCGTCTGCTCTGGTGACAGTATGTAAAAATTCAAAAAGAAAAAAACATTAATTTATTTAATTTTCCAAAAAATTGTGACAAAAAATGACAACTTAAAAAAACTTGCCACGCCTCTTACTAAATACCTTGTGGTGCCTACTTTCCAAAAAGGCGGTTATTTTGGGGGTATTTGCACTGTTCTTGCATTTTAGGGGCTCAAGAATCAGAATTGGGTTTATTTCTCGGCCCTCTGAATTACATATCTGTGCACTGAGAATCGAGTCCCTTTTGTTATTCTTTTATACAGCGATAATAATATAATCCATAGACAAAACATCAGCGTATAGACATGAAGTCATTGGAGAAATTAGACGTCCTAGAAATGAACGTAATTCATTCACATAAAGCTCATCAAATAGATAAATATAATTAAAATGTCACAAAATTCCCAGCAATTGACTAAATACTCTAAAAATAAACGTATTCAACCAGATTACCCGGAATGGAATGTGCGCCGTTATAGATGTATACGGCTCATCAGAAAGATAGATAGAATCACAATATTACAGAATTCATCTCTCTTCAGTAAATAGGCTAAAATTAGACTCATTCCTCCAAACTGCATGTCTATAAGTGAAAAAATAATAATTGCTGGTAAGCTCAGTAAATTAATAATGTGTCTTGGGAAAAAAATATCTCTTCAAAAACTCTACAGCTAAAAAACCCTCAATGAACTTAAATATATATTCGCACTATTTTGTCAAAAGTATTGGGACGCCTGCCTTTACACGCACATGAACTTTAATGGCATCCCAGTCTTGGTCTGTACGGTTCAATATTGAGTTGACCCACCCTTTGCAGCTATAACACCTTCAACTCTTTTGGGAAGGCTGTCCACTTGGGATGGGCGAACGGTTCGGCCCGAGCTTGAGTTCAGGCCAAACTTCGGCTGTTCAGACGTTCTCAAGTTCAAGTTTGTCTCAAGCACATCAAGCGTGGCAAAAACACCAGCCATTTGGGTACCACATGCTTGACAAGGCATTTAACCTCCCACCACTCAGCCTGCACCTAAAAGCCACACAAAAGGGGCACAAATCTGTCCCTCCTCCTTACTCACCTCAGTCTGTCCCTGCTATACCTCATGACCTCTCAGCAGCCTCCACTGACAGGGATTATGGCATATCGCAGGGTGTCCCAGGTCCATGCAGCACATCTGCCAGCAGCACACCACCAGCTGTAGACTATAGCCGGCAAATTTCTCTGCTCCATCTGCTGCAGCGGGAAAAAAAATACAGTCCCTGTCAAACAGGTTCGGAAAAATTGTTCTTTGGGTGTTAATTGTGCCCATGAAACCTACACCAAAAACATTCTTCCAGATGAAATCAACACCCACAATGCTAGGCAGCCTAGACGTCCTGCCGAGATTCCACATCCCAAAAACACTTAATCTGCAACATCGGAATCAGGGGCTTCATAGCTGCTGGTAATCCAGGACTGATTCATTTTGATAAAAGTTAGACGGTCCACGGAGTCTGTGGACAAACGCATTCTATGATCAGTAACAACCTCCAGCAGCACTGAATGCCCATTCGGAAAGCACGCTGGATGCAGGGCAGCCCTGCAGCTTAATAGCATACTTGGCAGGTTCTGGGCAGTGTTCTATTCTCATGACCCAGTAAATCAGTGGATCATCGACTGGAAATTTCTCTCTCTGTTTTCACCCCTGGATAATCGTCCACCATGTGATGCAGATGCTGCCGAAGGGATGTGGAAGCTGACAACCCTGGGCGGTGAGGACAAAAAAAAATGAGAAATGCATCACTTAGACGGTTGCCTTCTCCACCGCTCCTCTCTTGACCAACAGAAGCCTCAAAACTACATTTTCCATGACACTGTAACCTACCAGAGCCGGGAAAAGTGGTTGATAAACTCCTCTTTAAGGTGTCCTCAAGAGATTTTAATCTCCTGCACTCTCTGTGGGGACGGGATGAGTTCTGAGACTTTCCCCTTATAACGGTGGTCAAGGAGTGTTGCCAACCAATCGTGATCCTTCTCCTTTCCGCCAGTATTCTTGGGTTGTTTCGCATGGTTTGAAGGGAGGGAGCCCATGCACTGCAAATTTGCGGAGGCATGAGAAGCAGACTCCTCAGGGTCACTGAGGATTACAGTATCTGGAACTGCGTCCTCCCAGCCACGTGCTACTCCCAAGGGTACTGCGGATGGAAAACGATCTCTTATGCCCCGTATACACGGTCGGATTTTCCGACGGAAAATGTGTGATAGGACCTGGTTGTCGGAAATTCCGACCGTGTGTGGGCTCCATCACACATTTTCCATCAGATTTTCCGACACACAAAGTTTGAGAGCAGGATATAAAATTTTCCGACAACAAAATCCGTTGTCGGAAATTCCGATCGTGTGTACACAAATCCGACGGACAAAGTGCCACGCATGCTCAGAATAAATAAAGGGATGAAAGCAATTGGCCACTGCCCCGTTTATAGTCCCGACGTACGTGTTTTACGTCACCGCGTTCAGAACGATCGGATTTTCCGACAACTTTGTGTGACCGTGTGTATGCAAGACAAGTTTGAGCCAACATCCGTCGGAAAAAATCCTAGGATTTTGTTGTCGGAATGTGCGAACAAAGTCCGACCGTGTGTACGGGGCATTACTGTTTAACGTATGTCTTCCTCTGCTTTAATGCATCCGAAACTGCCAGAATCCTCCTCCTCCTCACTCTCCTCTTGTGTGTTCTGTGGCATAGGAAGAATAGTGTCTGCATAAAGTGGACCTTGAGAAAAAAGGAAGTCCTCCTCTTCATTCCGCTGCTCTGCCTCCAGTGCCCTGTATATAATGCCACGCAGAGTCTGCTCCAGCAGGAACACAACAGGGATTGTGTCACTGATGCATGCATTGTCACGGCTCACCATCCTTGTGGCCAACTCAAATGGTGACAGTACAGTGCATGCATCCTTTTTGAGCAGCCATTGGCATGGGGAAAAAAGCTGAGCCGGCCTGAGCCTGTTGTTGTGCCATAATCACACAGGTACTCGTTGATGGCCCTCTGCTGCATGTGCAGCTGCTGCAGCATTGCTGAAGTCGAGTTCCACCTGGTGGGCATGTCACAAATCAGGCGGTTTACGGGCAGGTGGAATTCCCGCTTAATTTTTAGCCAACGGAGCACTGGCTGTGTATGACCGCCTGAAATGGCTACAGACTCTTCTGGCCAGCCTTAGTACATCTTTCAACCCTGGGTACCTATTTAGGAAACGCTGAACCACCAAATTGAGGACATGTGCCAGGCATGGCACATGTGTCAACTTTCCAGGTCTAAGGGCGGACAGGAGGTTTGTGCCATTATCGCACACCGCCATTCCTGGCTCCAGCTGGCGTGGCGTAAACCACCTCTGGCCTGTCCCATGTAGAGCTGCAAGAATCTCTGCTCCGGTGTGGTTCTTGACCCCTAGACATACCAGCTGAAGCACTGCATGGCACCTTTTAGCCTGACGCATTGAATAGCTCTTTGAACGCTTAGGGGGTACTTGAGGTTCATAGGACAGTTCTGCAGAGGGGGGCATGGAGGAGGAGGAGAGGGAAGAGCTGACAAATCTGGCATCACCACCAGCTGTATGGAGAAGTGGGGGCATAACAAGCTGCAGCACTGAGCCCTGTCCTGCATCCTTCCGAGTTGCAAGCAGAGTTACCTAGTGTGCTGTGAACAAAATATTTTGTCCCTGCCCACGCTTGCTGGACCACGTGTCAGCAGTAAGGTGGATTTTACGCCTGACTGCCTTGCCCAACGATGCCACAACATTGCCTTCCACGTGATGGTAGAGAGCTGGAACGGCCTTACATGGAAGGAAATAGCGACTGGGAACCTTCCATTGTGGTACAGCACATTCTGCAAATTCACGGAAGGGGGCAGAATCCACCAGGCTGAAAGGCAGAAGTTGTAGAGCCAGTAGCTTGGACAAGCTTGCATTTAGACGCTGGGCATGTACTGTCAAACTATTTTTTTCCACACCTGTTTGACTGTGAGTACCTCTATAGGGTCACGGTGTGAAAGCGCCACCAACACCCAAAGAACACTTTTTCCGCACCCGTTACAGAAGTAGAAATCCAAAGTCTGTGGTAGAGACACCAGAATTTATCCAAAAAATCTCTAATCCTGTTCCCAGTGGACTACGTTGTGGCCTCATCATACACACCGGCTCCCCAAACCGTTGCTTACAAAATAAGAAAGCTTGCAGAGAAAATGTCATTTTTTGGGCTTCATAAATGCAATTATTGCTGCAGCAGCTTCTATACACAATACAGATGCACCACTTTACAGGTGGACTAAGGGGACCCCCCCAGGCACTATATTGAACATAATTTTTAATTTTTATACTTTCACTTTAAGCATCAAGAAATCACTGCTCATTTAAAAATGACGTTTTTTTCATTGGTACATATCCCCCAGGGCAGTACCCAGAGCCCCATAACCATTGTATGCCCAATTACTTGCATATAAGCCTTCAAAATGGGCACTTTTTATTTTTCACGTTCGGGTCCCATAGACTTCAATGGGGTTCGTTATTCGGTTCTGAACTTTCACAATGTTCGAAAGTTCTGGTGCTAACCGAACAGGGGGTCGTTCGGCCCATCCCTACTGTCCACAAGGTTTAGGAGTGTGTCTATGGGAATGTTTGACCATTCTTCCAGAAACGCATTTGTGGTTTTAGGCACTGATGTTGGATGAGAAGATCTGGCTTGCAGCCTCTGCTCTAATTCATCCAAAAGGTGTTCTATCGGGTTGAGGTCAGGACTCTGTGCAGGCCAGTCAAGTTCCTCCATCCCAAACTCGCTCATCCATGTCTTTATGGGCCTTGCTTTGTGCACTGGTGCGCAGTTATGTTGGAACAGGAAGGGGCCATCCCCAAACTGTTCCCACAAAGTTGAGAGCATGAAAGTGTCCAAAATGTCTTGGTATGCTGACGCCTTAAGAGTTCCCTTCACTGGAACTAGGAGGCCAAGCCCAAACCCTGAAAAACAACCCCACACCATAATCCCCCCTCCACCAAAGGATTTGGACCAGTGCACATAGCAAGGCCCATAAAGACATGGATAAGCGAGTTTGGGGTGGGAGAACTTGACTGACCTGCACAGAGTCCTGACCTCAACCCGATAGAATAACTTTGGGATAAATGAGAGCGGAGACTGCGAGCCAGGCCTTCTCTTCCAACATCAGTGCCTGACCTCACAAATGCACTTCTGGAAGAAGGGTCCAACATTCCCTTAGACACCCTCCTAAACCTTGTGGACAGCCTTCCCAGAAGAGTTGAAGCTGTTATAGCTGCAAAGGGTGGGCCAACTCAATATTGAACCCTACGGACTAAGACCGGGAAGCCATTAAAGTTCATGTGTGTGTAAAGGCAGGCGTCCCAATACTTTTGGTAATATAGTGTGTGTGTATGTATATATATATATATCCTGGCCAAGAATAATTAAAATAACTCTCCGGTATCTGCTCTGTTTATCCACATGCATTAGACTGGACTCAAAGGTTCTCTGCCAGCTGCATCACAGGCATGGAGGGAGGGAAGGAAAGGGTCAACTGGGAGCTAAAATGGACTAGTGGGGAGACTTTGAGAATGCTCCACACTTCTCTCCAAAGGCCTAGACTTTGAGAATCCTCCACACTTATCTCCAGAGTCCTAAATGTTTGAGAATGCTCCACACTTATCTCCAACTTCGAGATAAGTAAGATACTCATCTCCAACTTTAAGAATTCTCCACACTTACTGTATCTTCGACTTTGAGAATGCTCCACATTTATCTCTGACTTTGAGAATGCTCTACACTTATCTCCAGAGGCCTAGAGTTTGAGAATACTCAACACTTATCCCCAAAGGCCTAGACTTTGAAAATGCTCCACACTCATCTCCAGAGGCCTAGAGTTTGAGAATGTGCCACACTTATTGGTTTGGCGCATTCTCAAAGTCTAGGCTTCTGCTTCTTCAGGAGTCCCACATTTGTTTGTGGATTTTCTCCTTTCTCCGGGGACAATGAATTGGGGTACATTTGAATTGTTTTTTATGAGTTATGAGTGAGTATTCATTAGCGTATACAGTATGTTATTATTGTATATTGGAATATATTGCAACTACTGGTTGGCAATTATGATCACTGTGGACAACCATATGCAAAATTATGTTTCCATGGTCATCAAATATGATGGTTTTGCCTTTTTTTAGTGTACTCTTAGCAGCGTAGGGTCACATTGGTACTAAGCGACTCACCAAACCACCATCTTCTAGTGTAAATATAACATGAATTAAATAATTGCCTAGGCAAATTAAAAATGTAATTCTAAATGCTCCACGCCCAAGTCTTTTTACCTATATAGTTGTCAGGATTGGGAGCTGAAGCCACAACCTTCAGCTGGCCTCTGACCTCTTCTTGCTGAGCTCCCTGAGATGCTGGACAGCTCCCTGTGTGATCATTTGGACTTTCTTGCCTTGTCTCTTGTTTCTGATGAACCTTGAACTCTTTGCTCCTCTCATGGTCTTCCTGATTTAAGCCATGCCTCTGTACTTCCCATTTGCCAGAATAATGTGCTCTGTCCAGCCGATATCTTGCTCCTTTACATACCTGCAGCTGTCCTTATCTCCACTACCACACATTACCGACCTGTGGCTTATTCCTCAGCTACGCTTTCACTCGATCTCAACCTGAAACCACTTGTTACTGACCTTTGGCTTGTTTACTGACTACGTTTCTGCTTGATCCCTGCCTGCTATATCTGCTACAGCACCCTGGCTTGCTCACTTCCTGGTGGGGCAATTGTGAGGACCTGGTACTATCATGCAGTGAAAACCTTCCCCACCATCAGGACCTCTGCTAAACATTGGTTAGTGCTTAGACCACGGACCTCGAATGAGCCTGTGTCATCCGACAGGATGACTTGCCTCTATACCTATCCTGCTGGTCGGTGGGAGTCTCTCTACTGCTATAGCTACACGCCACGCCTGTGTGGTTTTGAACATGCCCGACCTGCTGTTTAGGTTGGGGCAAATCGATTTTGTATTTAAAACTGTTTTGGTTGTATTTTCTGAGTAATAATTCACCTTGAAAATCCCGGAGCTCGTTGGCCGCCCTACGGGGCAGATTTGTTCTTTTTCTGTTGTGTATTTATAAAAACCAATAAGTAACATTAATTTTGGGGTTTGGCTCTTCCGTGGGGGGGTCCCAGGTGATCAAAACTGGAATGGAAGACTTTCCTCCACCTTAGGTACTGACCTCTATGTGCCCTTCCCATAGACCGTAGTGGGCACACTTGCCCTTTATGGATTCCATGGAGTTTAGGTTTTTCCCCATCAACAATTTCTGATCTGTAGAGCACATTTGAAGTTCAGATTTAGAGATAAAAGAAGTGCGGAGTTTTCTGGGTACAGATCGGCCTTCCAGAATATGACAGCTGGCTTTGTTTTTATAAATGGCTTTGAAATCCGTTTCACTTGCCAGGAATTTGTAGACCTGGATCTCTGGATCGGGATGCCGGGGATTTTTCATGGACGAAGTAACTTGGGCACGTTGAACACAATCCAGCCGATGTGTAGATAGATAATGGAGATTAATTTTGCCCCGAGAAAACAATCTGCCAGCCGAAATATGAGGTTAATACATGGGCAGGCAGAATGGAATATGTTCTACTGCCAAACTGGCACTGCTGAGCCTTTTCTACAACGTTCCATGGACCAATTTCCATAGAAGCTGCCAAATTAAGAGCACATTGTGATATTACATTATATGTTTTTTATTTGTGATAGTAACTTAGATTTAAATGGCAGTTTCCAGTTACTTCTTGTTCCAGTGAAAACTGAGAAACTCTACTACATGTATCCTCAGCTTCTTTTCCAGTACTGTCACCGGCTCAGGAAGTGAGGGGCAATCACACCAATGGGGACACGGACCGACTCAGGAAGTGAGGAGCAATCACACCAATGGGGACACGGACCGACTCAGGAAGTGAGGAGCAATCACACCAATGGGGACACGGACCGACTCAGGAAGTGAGGAGCAATCACACCAATGGGGACACGGACCGGCTCAGGAAGTGAGGGGCAATCACACCAATGGGGACACGGACCGGCTCAGGAAGTGAGGGGCAATCACAGTAATGGGGACATGGACCGGCTCAGGAAGTGAGGGGCAATCACACCAATGGGGACACTGACCGGCTCAGGAAGTGAGGGGTAATCACACCGATGATGACACGGACTGGCTCAGGAAGTGAGGGGCAATCGCACCAATGGGGACACTGACTGGCTCAGGAAGTGAGGGGCAATCACACCAATGGGGACACTGACTGGCTCAGGAAGTGAGGGGCAATCACACCAATGGGGACACTGACCGGCTCAGGAAGTGAGAGGCAATCACACCAATGGGGACACGGACCGGCTCAGGAAGTGAGGGGCAATCACACCAATGGGGACACTGACCGGCTCAGGAAGTGAGAGGCAATCACACCAATGGGGACACGGACCGGCTCAGGAAGTGAGAGGCAATCACACCAATGGGGACACGGACCGACTCAGGAAGTGAGGGGCAATCACACCAATGGGGACACGGACCGGCTCAGGAAGTGAGGGGCAATCACACCAATGGGGACACGGACCGGCTCAGGAAGTGAGGGGCAATCACACCAATGGGGACACAGACCGACTCAGGAAGTGAGGAGCAATCACACCAATGGGGACACGGACCGACTCAGGAAGTGAGGAGCAATCACACCAATGGGGACACGGACCGGCTCAGGAAGTGAGGGGCAATCACACCAATGGGGACACGGACCGGCTCAGGAAGTGAGGGGCAATCACACCAATGGGGACACTGACCGGCTCAGGAAGTGAGGGGTAATCACACCGATGATGACACGGACTGGCTCAGGAAGTGAGGGGCAATCGCACCAATGGGGACACTGACCGGCTCAGGAAGTGAGGGGTAATCACACCGATGATGACACGGACTGGCTCAGGAAGTGAGGGGCAATCGCACCAATGGGGACACTGACTGGCTCAGGAAGTGAGGGGCAATCACACCAATGGGGACACTGACCGGCTCAGGAAGTGAGGGGCAATCACACCAATGGGGACACGGACCGGCTCAGGAAGTGAGAGGCAATCACACCAATGGGGACACGGACCGGCTCAGGAAGTGAGGGGCAATCACACCAATGGGGACACTGACCGGCTCAGGAAGTGAGGGGCAATCACACCAATGGGGACACGGACCGGCTCAGGAAGTGAGAGGCAATCACACCAATGGGGACACAGAGCGGCTCAGGAAGTGAGGGGCAATCACACCAATGGGGACACGGACTGGCTCAGGAAGTGAGAGGCAATCACACCAATGGGGACACAGAGCGGCTCAGGAAGTGAGGGGCAATCACACCAATGGGGACACTGACCGGCTCAGGAAGTGAGGGGCAATCACACCAATGGGGACACGGACCGGCTCAGGAAGTGAGGGGCAATCACCCCAATGGGGACACAGACTGGCTCAGGAAGTGAGGGGCAATCACACCAATGGGGACACAGACTGGCTCAGGAAGTGAGGGGCAATCACACCAATGGGGACACTGACCGGCTCAGGAAGTGAGGGGCAATCACACCAATGGGGACACTGACCGGCTCAGGAAGTGAGGGGCAATCACACCAATGGGGACACGGACCAGCTCAGGAAGTGAGGGGCAATCACACCAATGGGGACACGGACCGGCTCAGGAAGTGAGGGGAAATCACACCAATGGGGACACGGCCCGGCTCAGGAAGTGAGGGGCAATCGCACTAATGGGGACACGGACCGGCTCAGGAAGTGAGGGGCAATCACACCAATGGGGACACGGACCGGCTCAGGAAGTGAGGGGCAATCACACCAATGGGGACACGGACCGGCTCAGGAAGTGAGGGGCAATCACACCAATGGGGACACGGACCGGCTCAGGAAGTGAGGGGCAATCACACCAATGGGGACACGGACCGGCTCAGGAAGGGAGGAGCAATCACACTAATGGGGACACGGACCGGCTCAGGAAGTGAGGGGCAATCACACCAATGGGGACACGGCACGGCTCAGGAAGTGAGGGGCAATCACACCAATGGGGACACGGACCGGCTCAGGAAGTGAGGGGCAATCACACCAATGGGGACACGGACCGGCTCAGGAAGTGAGGGGCAATCACACCAATGGGGACACGGACCGGCTCAGGAAGTGAGGGGCAATCACACCAATGGGGACACTGACCGGCTCAGGAAGTGAGGGGCAATCACACCAATGGGGACACGGACCGGCTCAGGAAGTGAGGGGCAATCACACCAATGGGGACACGGACCGGCTCAGGAAGTGAGGGGCAATCACACCAATGGGGACACGGACCGGCTCAGGAAGTGAGGGGCAATCACACCAATGGGGACATGGACAGCAATGAACCCAGAAAAAAGTTATTTTCTACCCTTCCCTACCATAAAGAATAAAAACAAACTGTAAAATGTTACTTAGTTCTATAGTTCCATAGCACATAGTTAGTCAGGTTGACAAAAGCCACTAGTCCATAAACTTCAACCAATTAAAAAAAACACACACAAATAGAAAACCTCCAGATACACCATCCTTTGCCCATAGTTGATTCAGAGGAAGGCAAAAAAAAAAAACAATAATAAATAATCCAATTTGCTCCAGTGGGGGAAAAAATTCCTTCCTGATCCCCTCCACCCGCCCCCCCCCCCCCCCCCCAAGAAGGCAATTGCATATTGCTTGGTGTTATTATCTCTAAAATTATTATATAAACCCAAAAGCAAAAATGTAATATATTGCAGCTTTTTTTCCTTTATTTTCACTTGGTGATCCTGCCAGTAAGTCTGTTATTTTTCAACTTCCTTTAACAGGCGATTCAGTTCGCATTTGCAGCGCTTTACAAATCATTCATTCATTCAGAACCAAGCTGTCTAGGCAAAGTGTCAGTTAGAGGGTCGAGACAAACCATTTACCACCGACATGGGGCACTTACAATGATCAACTTTTATTTATTTCTGTAATACCTTTATCCCAAAATGAAAAAAAAAAACTGTTGCTGTAACTGCTTGTAAAGTGTGAGCGGAGTTCTGCTTTCATTTTTGTTTCAGTGAAGTCCATTTAAATCTGCGGTGTGTCTCCATTGCTCCTCCATCCAGAGTGGAGGCACTAAGACAGGCGTGTTACTGGCAGGATCACCAGGTGGAAATGAATGTAAAAAACAAACAAAACAAAAACAACACTATGTGGGGATCGGGGGTTCCCCACCACCTGATCTCTGTGATAGCCTCATTCAGCCGATCCCCAGCTCAGTAGTAACCCCCAGCTCTGCTGATGTACAGGACAGAGGGCTGCAGATAAACAGGTACAACTTATGTTGGAGGACTTGTTTCATCTGAGGATAGTTACTTCACTGGGTATATGGAGGGCTTACAACCACTTTAACCTCTCTGTGACTGCGCTATAGCCGAATGACGTCAACAGGGGTGGCCGCACTGTTCTGGGAGGGAGTCTATTGACGTCCTCCAGTGATTGAGCTTCCTGTGCACCCCCCAGCGGCCGGCATCGGGAGCACTCTGTGGTCGTTGTGTCCTTCGAACACAGCTGAAAACAGATCGCGGTGAAGAGCCAATCACAGAGGCCCTTTACCGTGTGATTAGCTGTGTCCAATTGAAGCTGATCACAGTTTAAACAGGATTTGCCAGTTATCGGCATTCCTCTCCTCACACTGACAGTGCGTGAGGAGAGAAGAGACGGTAACTGGCCAGGGAGGAAGGGGACAACTACGCTGATAAAAAGGGCACTGATCATCAGCCAATCGGTGCCCATCTGTGCAGCCTATCAGTGCCCATCAGGGCTACCTATCAGTGCCCACCAGTGCCACCTATAAGTGCAGCCTCATCAGTGCCCATCAGTACCACCTATCAGGGCCCACCAGTGCCACCTATCAGTGCAGCCTCATCAGTGCCACCTATCAGTGCCCACCAGTGCCACCTATCGGTGCAGCCTCATCAGGGCCCATCAGTACCGCATATCAGTGCAGCCTCATCAGTACCACCTATCAGTGCCCATCAGTACTGCATATTAGTGCCCATCAGTGCCTCTCATATCAGTGCAGTCTCATCAGTGCCACCTATCAGTGCCCATCAGTACTGCATATTAGTGCCCATCAGTGCCTCTCATATCAGTGCAGTCTCATCAGTGCCACCTATCAGTGCCCATCAGTGCCTCTCATAATAGTGCAGCCCCATCAGTGCCACCTATCAGTGCCCATCAGTGCCTCTCATAATAGTGCAGCCCCATCAGTGCCACCTATCAGTGCCCATCAGTGCCTCTCATATCAGTGCCTCTCATATTAGTGCAGCCTCATCAGTGCCAATCAGTGAACGTGCCCGGTAGGCAAGTGGTTAAATCATTTTTTACACGTGGTCTACAAAAAAAAAAAAAAAAATCTTTACTTTTAATCATTCCATAACTGGATAAAACATAAAGCATGTGGTCGGAGTTCTGCTTTAAGCTCCCCTCACTTCCCGTGTTTATCACGTTATATAGAAAAGTTATATATAGAAATTTATCACATTCGCAGAGTTCAGCAAAGGCCATGCATAAAAAACACGCTAATTCCGTCTAATCGGAGATGTGATGTGTCCTGATGGGCGTGTGAAACCAGCGTGACATTTACACAGCTTCAGGATGCTAATTAACCATTAATTGCAATAAAGAAGCCTTGCCTTGGAGGTAAGGTCACCGCCGGCCAAGATTTCATCATTTTCTCTTCTTTATACCGGAATAATGGACTTTTACATTTACATGTATGAGATCCGCCATGGAATTCTTCCTGGAGAAGGCAAGTAGAGGCGCTATTATTTACCAGCAATACATTCTATTGGTGGACTAAAGTTTGGGCATTGTATCTGTTTATTATATTATTTTGTTAATCCAGAACTCTCAACAAAGCACACCATCGGGAAATTGGTACCATCAGCCACAGGAACATTAACATACATCATATTATCAAAAGTATTGGGACGCCTGCCTTTACACACACGTGAACTTTAATGTAATCCCAGTCTTGGTCCGTAGAGTTCAATATTGAGTTGACCCACCCTTTGCAGCTATAACAGCTTCACCTCAGCTTCAAGGTTTAGGAGGGTGTCTATGGGAATGTTTGACAATTCTTCCAGAAGCGCATTTGTGAGGTCAGGCACTGATGTTGGATGAGAAGGCCTGGCTCGCAGTCTCCACTCTAATTAATCCCATAGGTGTTCTATCAGGTTGAAGTCAGGACTCTGTGCAGGCCAGTCAAGTTCCTCCACCCCAAACCCGCTCATCCATGTCTTTATGGACCTTGCTTTGTGCACTGGTGGGCAGTCATATTGGAACAGGAAGGGGCCGTCCCCAAACTGTTCCCACAAAGTTGGGAGCATGAAATTGTCCAAAATGTCTTGGTATGCTGAAGCCTTAAGAGTTCCCTTCACTGGAACTAAGGGGCCAAGCCCAAAGCCTGAAAAACAACCCCCACACCATAATCCACCCTCCCCCCCTCACCATAATCCCTCCTCCCCCCCACACCATAATCCCCCCTCCACCAAATGATTTGGACCAGTGCACAAAGCAAGGTCCATAAAGACGTGGGTGAGCGAGTTTGCGGTGGAGGAACTTGGCTTGGCGCCTTAGTTCCAATGAAGGGAACTCTTAAGGCGTCATCATACCAAGACCATGTGCAGGCCAGTCAAGTTCCTCCACCCCAAACTCGCTCATCCATGTCTTTATGGACCTTGCTCTGGTCCAAATCATTTGGTGGAGGGGGGATTATGGTGTGGGGGGTTGTTTTTCAGGGGTTGGGTTTGGCCCCTTAGTTCCAGTGAAGGGAACTCTTAAGGTGTCAGCATACCAAGACATTTTGGACAATTTCATGCTCCCAACTTTGTGGGAACAGTTTGGGGACGGCCCCTCCCTGTTCCAACATGACTGCGCACCAGTGCACAAAGCAAGGTCCATAAAGACATGGATGAGAAAGTTTGGGGTGGAGGAACTTGGCTGGCCTGAACAGAATCCTGACCTCAACCCCATAGAAAACCTGTGGGATGAATTAGAGTGGAGACTGTGAGCCAGGCCTTCTCATCCAACATTAGTGCCTGACCTCACAAATGCGCTTCTGGAAGAATGGTCAAACATTCCCATAGACACCCTCCTAAACCTTGTGGACGGCCTTCCCAGAAGAGATGAAGCTGTTATAGCTGCAAAGGGTGGGCCAACTCAATATTGAACCCTACGGACTAAGACTGGGATGTCATTAAAGTTCATGTGTGTGTAAAGGCAGGCGTCCCGATACTTTTGGTAATATAGTCTATGTTAATGTTTCTGTGGCTGATGGCACCAATTTCCCGATGGTGTGCTTTGTTGAAAGTTCTGGATAATGAAATATAATAAACAGATACAATGTCCAAACTTTAGTCCACTGCTTTTGGTAATATAGTGTAGTTATAAAGGGACCTCCCACCAAAAAAAAAAAAGCGTATAAAAGATTTAGTTGAATAGGAAGGTGTAGAGCGCAGGTTAGAGTTGTAGTCGGAGATCTTCAGCGGTTCGGTGACTTACCTTCGTGTCTTCCCTGGAATTGCTGTCTCATTCGGTCTGGAACAATCTCAGATTTGCTCAGCTGTGACTCTGCTCACTGAGCACCATTTTTTCTAATGGGTTGGACCTGATCTGCAGAGGCGACGTGAACATCATCTATTATCGCACAGAAGACTTGGATGCAAATGCCGTTGTCAAAAACTTTCCTACAGCCCATTACCTGCCGCTAGTGAGACAACCAAGTCCAACGCAGGAACCAGAGTGCCGAAACGCCATGTCACACGACTCGCTCTGCATCACTTTTCTTTTTTTTCTGCCTTTTAAAAGCTTGAAATCCCCAAATTTTCTGCACGGTGCCGCCTTCTGGACTCTTTTCATCACCTCAATTCCCGAAAGAGGGAGAGCTGAACAGACAGCCGAGTAAAAACAGCTCAGGATTTATCAAGGGAACGCCGGTAATTACTTTCAATCAGATTACTTTTTCTGACAGACCAGAGCTATTTTGTGGCAATTCTGCCAGCCAAAAGCAGCAGAATCAGACATTAGATATATATACTGTATATATATATATACACACCGATCGGCCATAACATTCTGACCACCGACAGGTAAAATGATAACATTGATTATCTTGTTACAATGACACCTGAAAGTGGGTGGGATCTAAGCCCAATCACGATAGGATGTCCGTCTGGTGACTACAGCTGAAGAGTCAGACTTGGAAGGGGAAAGGGGGGGTACAAATACACATCCACCAGCCAGTACAATTCAAGCACTGACAGGTAAAGGGAATAGCAGTAATTATCTGGTTACAATGATACCTGAAAGTGGGTGGGATATATTAAGTAGCAAGTGAACATGTTCTCCCTGAGGTTGATGTGTTGAAAGCAGAAAAAACAGACAAGTGTAAGGATTTGAGGGAGTTTGACAAGGGCCATATTGTAATGTCTAGACAACTGGGTCGGAGGAACTCCAACACTGCAGCTCTGGTTTGATGTTCCCGGTCTGCAGTGATCAGAACCGACCAAATGTGGGCCAAGGAAGGAGAACCAGTCCAACCGGTGACAGGGTCATGGGCAGTCAAGGCTCACTGATGGAAATTGGGGGGGGGGGGGGCTCAACGATAAAGGTGGGGAGGAAAAGCTCACTCATGGAGAGGGGGGAGGGGGCTCTTTGTTGGAGGTGGAGAGGGAAGGCTCATTTATGGAGGTAGGAAGGGTAGGCTCAATGATGGAGGGGAGGGGGGTTTATAAATGGAGGTGAGGATGGAAGGCACATTGATGGAGGTAGGGGGGGCTCATTGATGGAGGTGGGGAGGGAAGGCTCATTGATGGAGGTTGGGGGGAGGCTCATTGATGGAGGTTGGGGGGAGGCTCATTGATGGAGGTTGGGGGGAGGCTCATTGATGGAGGTGGGGGGAGGCCCATTGAGGGAGGTGGGGGGGAGGAAAGGCTCATTGATGGATCAGATCAACTTTAAAACTGCAGCTCTTGTGGGAAGTTCGCAGTCTACAGTGGTCAGGACCGACCAAAAGTGATCCAAGGAAGAAGAACCAGATAACCGGTGACAGGGCCATGAGCAGCCATGACTCATTGATGTACATTGGGAGGGAAGGCTCATTGATGGAGGTGAGGGAGGGAATGCTCATTGATGGAGGTGGGGAGGGAAGGCTCATTGATGAAGATGGGGAGGGAAGGCTCATTGATGGAGGTGGGGAGGGAAGGCTCATTGATGAAGATGGGGAGGGAAGGCTCATTGATGGCAGTGGGGAGGGAAGGCTCTTTGATGGAGGTGGGGAGGGAAGGCTCATTGATGGAGGTGGGGAGGGAGGGCTCATTGATGGAGGTGGGGAGGGAATGCTCATTGATGGAGGTGGGGAGGGAAGGCTCTTTGATGGAGGTGGGGAGGGAAGGCTCATTGATGGAGGTGGGGAGGGAGGGCTCATTGATGGAGGTGGGGAGGGAAGGCTCATTGATGGAGGTGGGGAGGGAATGCTCATTGATGGAGGTGGGGAGGGAAGGCTCTTTGATGGAGGTGGGGAGGGAAGGCTCATTGATGGAGGTGGGGAGGGAGGGCTCATTGATTGAGGTGGGGAGGGAAGGCTCATTGATGGAGGTGGGGAGGGAATGCTCATTGATGGAGGTGGGGAGGGAAGGCTCTTTGATGGAGGTGGGGAGGGAAGGCTCATTGATGGAGGTGGGGAGGGAGGGCTCATTGAAGGAGGTGGGGAGGGAAGGCTCTTTGATGGAGGTGGGGAGGGAATGCTCATTGATGGAGGTGGGGAGGGAAGGCTCTTTGATGGAGGTGGGGAGGGAAGGCTCATTGATGGAGGTGGGGAGGGAAGACTCTTTGATGGAGGTGGGGAGGGAGGGCTCATTGATGGAGGTGGGGAGGGAAGGCTCATTGATGGAGGTGGGGAGGGAATGCTCATTGATGGAGGTGGGGAGGGAAGGCTCTTTGATGGAGGTGGGGAGGGAAGGCTCATTGATGGAGGTGGGGAGGGAGGGCTCATTGATGGAGGTGGGGAGGGAAGGCTCATTGATGGAGGTGGGGAGGGAATGCTCATTGATGGAGGTGGGGAGGGAAGGCTCTTTGATGGAGGTGGGGAGGGAAGGCTCATTGATGGAGGTGGGGAGGGAGGGCTCATTGATTGAGGTGGGGAGGGAAGGCTCATTGATGGAGGTGGGGAGGGAGGGCTCATTGATGGAGGTGGGGAGGGAAGGCTCTTTGATGGAGGTGGGGAGGGAGGGCTCATTGATGGAGGTGGGGAGGGAAGGCTCATTGATGGAGGTGGGGAGGGAATGCTCATTGATGGAGGTGGGGAGGGAAGGCTCTTTGATGGAGGTGGGGAGGGAAGGCTCATTGATGGAGGTGGGGAGGGAAGACTCATTGATGTACATTGGGAGGGAAGGCTCATTGATGGAGGTGAGGGAGGGAATGCTCATTGATGGAGGTGGGGAGGGAAGGCTCATTGATGAAGATGGGGAGGGAAGGCTCATTGATGGAGGTGGGGAGGGAAGGCTCTTTGATGGAGGTGGGGAGGGAAGGCTCATTGATGGAGGTGGGGAGGGAGGGCTCATTGATGGAGGTGGGGAGGGAAGGCTCTTTGATGGAGGTGGGGAGGGAGGGCTCATTGATGGAGGTGGGGAGGGAAGGCTCATTGATGGAGGTGGGGAGGGAATGCTCATTGATGGAGGTGGGGAGGGAAGGCTCTTTGATGGAGGTGGGGAGGGAAGGCTCATTGATGGAGGTGGGGAGGGAGGGCTCATTGATGGAGGTGGGGAGGGAAGGCTCATTGATGGAGGTGGGGAGGGAATGCTCATTGATGGAGGTGGGGAGGGAAGGCTCTTTGATGGAGGTGGGGAGGGAAGGCTCATTGATGGAGGTGGGGAGGGAGGGCTCATTGATTGAGGTGGGGAGGGAAGGCTCATTGATGGAGGTGGGGAGGGAAGGCTCATTGATGGCAGGGGCGGATCCAGGGGGGCAACGGGGCAATTGCCACCCCCCCCCCCCCCAGAAAATAGTACTGACTCCAAGGCTTTCTCCCTCTGCCACCTCACCAGATTTGTGTTACAAGGCTTCTAAATGCAGCTGTAGGGACTTTATTTCTGCTTCCCCTGGCTCTCCCAAAGTCCCAGGTGGCCTAAAATATATTCCCTGGGCCCCATCAGTTCATTTAGAGGGGGCCAGTGGTATCACTATGGGGGTCTGGAAGTGATGTGACACGGGGGCGCTGCTACACACTGGCAGATTTGCAGTACAGCGGTGCGAGTGTCACTTCACTTCCCTGTCAGGCGGAGTGATCTCCACCCGACAGGAGCTTCCTAGTCCCGGCTGGTGTGATGTCACGATTCAGAGGCAGCAGGATTGAAAACAAGATGGACCTGTAGCCAGAGCTCAGTGCACTGCAAGTGAGTTAGCACTTAGCTAAGGAATTGTTATGTTAATTAGCTACTGCGGGCATTGTTATGTTAATGAGTTAACACCTTGTGAAGAGGTTAACTCTTTGGGGGAGGGGAGGGGGGTTAAATAATTTACAATGGTAATTGTAATATGGCACATGGAGGGGATTAACGTACTCACTGATGTATTATTGACCAGTGGCAATTAACCCCGCTGTGCAGCATTAATGACAGTGGCACTATTAATGTTAATTAACCCCTTTTATGCTACAGCATGAAGGGGTTTATAAACACTGCCACTAGTGCCACTAATGCAGCACAAAGGGGTTAATTAATTGCCACTGGTCAGTAATACATCAGTGAGTACATTAACCCCCTCCATGTGCCATATTACAATTACCAATCATCATCATGATAATCACACAGTACAGGTGCATTGAGCCACAGCCCCTGTATTGTGTGATTATCATGATAATAATGGTGATATAGAATGACAGAAAAATTCATCTTTAGGCTTCATTTACACAGGGGGTGCAGCAGACATGCGTCTAACATGCAGGGCTGTCTTTTACTGGCTTGGGGATGCATAAAGTGTTACATGCATCCCAATGCCAGCATCCCATTTATTTCTACTGTGACACACAGCCGCTATATCCCAATATGTCATGCGTGTGGATCCCAGAATGCAGGCAGGGTTTATTCAAGGACCCGCACCAGCATGTCATATTGGGATATAGCGGCTGTGTATCTCAGTAGAAATAAATGGGATAAAACCACCCCGCTAGCGGCCAAATAGCGTCGCTTAAACGGCGCTAAAAATTTACCGCTGTCGCCTGCCCCAGTGTGAAAGTAGCCTTATTTTCTGGCAGTGCCCCTCCCGAGACTAGACTCTGTATCCGCCCCTGATTGATGGAGGTGGGGAGGGAAGACTCATTGATGGAGGTGGGGAGGGAAGACTCATTGATGGAGGTGGGGAGGGAAGACTCATTGATGGAGGTGGGGAGGGAAGGCTCATTGATGGAGGTGGGGGGGAATGCTCATTGATGGAGGTGGGGGGGGGAGGCTCATTGATGGAGGTGGGGGGGGGGGGCTCATTGATGGAGGTGTGGAGGGAAGGCTCATTGATGGAGGTGGGGGGGGCTCATTGATGGAGTTGGGGGAGGTCAGATCTACTCCAAAACTGCAGCTCTTGTGGGATGTTCCCGGTCTACAGTGGTCAGGGCCAACCATAAATGGTCCAAGGAAGGAAAACCGGCCAACCAGCGACAGGGTCATGGCAGCAATTACTCACTGATGCACATGGGGAGCGAAGGCTCACTGATGGAGGTGGGGAGGGAAGGCTCGTTGATGGAAGTGGGGAAAGAAGGTTGGCTTGCGTAGTCCGATCCAATAGAAGAGCTACTGGAGCTCTAAATACTGGAAAGGTTCATGCTGATTGTAATGTAAAGGTGTCAGAACACACAGAGCATTGCGGTTTGTTGTATATGGGGCTGTGTAGCCACAGACCGGTCAGGGTGCCTATGCTGACCCGTGTCCCCCCAACAACGGGCACGTGAGCATCAGAACTGGACCACAGAGCAATGGAAGAAGATGGCCTGGATCTGATGAATCACATTTTCTTTTACATTATGTGGATGCCCAGGTGTGTGTGCGCCACTTTACCTGGGGAAGAGATGTCACCAGAAAGCGGAAGGCAAGCCAGCGGAGGCAATGACCTGGTACTGATGACTTGGTGTGTCAGATACCACAGCCTACATGTCTCCTTCCTGAAGATATCAGATATGACGAAACCTGTTGGGGCAGAGCCTTGAGGACATGATTTCATTTCTGCTTACAGTGAAATGCATGCTGACCCCTTGGGGCTTTGCAGAGAAGCGGCGCTCCCTCTAGAGGATGAAAACGCTGATCAGAGTTCTGTGCTGAGGAACATGTCAATGTGAGCTCCCAATTGTTGTGGGATTGTTTTATGCAATGGCTTCCCATTGTGTTTGTGTGTGGGTATAACTGTATGAGGAGAAGAATGGTTGGATTGGGTTCTTGCAGTTCCCTTCTGGCCTGTGTGTTGTTGAGAGGAGATCAATTTTCCTGAGAATTCTGAAGAATCTCGGAGAGAAAGTTCCACATACAACAGTGATTGTTGACTAATAGACCCTGGGTGTCTGCATAAAGAGTACCTGTCATTACATAAAACTTTCATAAAGGGGCTTGTTTGTGACTCCTCCCTCAACAGTACTCCTCCAGCAACAATTTACCCCCCCAGCCATAATAGATACCCTATCAGCAACAATAGACCTCCCCAGCAACAATAGATACACCCCCCCCAGCGAAAATAGATCCCCAAAAATAGTCCTTCCAACATTCCCCAGCACCCCTTCCCATTACATACATTCAGCGGTGGAGGTGCCGGAACTGCTTTCCCCCACGTTCCCGCTGAAAAAAGTATCACTACCAAAGTCGGAGTAAGAGAAATAAATCTCATGAGCCAGAGTTCTTTTGTTTTTTTTTAAATCACACTTTGGTTCTCAGTGATCCATGAGTAAACAGCTGGTGACTGTCAGTCATCGGCTCTCTGTTCTGCCCCCCCCCCCCTGCTCACTGGAGCGCTGAGCTGTAAAGGGGGCGGAGCGGCTGGCTTAGGCTCTCAGTGGCATCTGGGTGGATCCCGACCATATGGACACAGTCTTTCCCCAGCCTGGACCGTCTCTGTGATGTCAGCCGACAGTGGGCTTCCGCCCGCTGTCTGCTGAAAACGGGTCACCGGAGTGCAGAACAAGTACAGCCAAATGAGCTTTCCCTGTACTTCTCCTTTAACTCTAAACTAGTAACACAAGACGGTTTTTTAAGTGTCACCTATTGGTTAATTGATTAAGCAAGATGGACTAGTGCCTTTTTTTTTTCACGATAAGCTAAAAAAATAAATGCCGGTAACTCACTAGTGTGTAGTAGATGCTGGAAAGCCGTGAGCTGATGCAGCGTCCCAAACATTTGCTGACTCGCCTTGAAGGTGCGATCCAGGTAACCAAATAAATAGCAAACAAAAATGGTGGGGATAAACCCAAACCTAAAGTGAGTTACTGAGGACCGAAGATGGATCTTTATTACAACATATAGGTACAAAAAAACTGCAAAAGGAGAAAATTAAAAAGACAACGTTGTCTATAGATGCAGCGGCTGCACCATACTAATCGCTCAAGCACACATAATTCCACACATATGGCCTGAAGAAGCTCATGCTGATTGGGCGAAACATGTCGGCTGCCACGACACCACGTGAGTGACGTAGAGATGTCACCTCTGATGTTACTTTGCACATTTGCACATGCTCCTTGAGTACATCTTTTCAGTCCATCTTTACCGAGACACAGGCATGGAGCTGAATTCGGACGAGTGGCCATCACTTTAGGTGTGGGTTTATCCCCACCATTTTTGTTTACCTTTTTTCAACCTAACTATGTAACGTTGTAACTATGTAACCTATGGGCATTGTTAGGTAACGTAGTTGGTCACCATTTCACAGGCATGCACAATTTTAAATCTTGACATGTTTGGTGTCTAGTTACTTAGCGCAACAACATCTTTTTTTATATTTTACAAAAAAAATTATATTATATTGTGTCTGTGTGAAATAAAATGTATTTAAGTGTATTTTCCCTGAAAATATGTGTTTAATAAATGGCTGTGTAAAAATAAAAAATTGCAACAACCACTATTTTATTCTCCATGGCCTCTGCATTCAGAAATGTATCATGTGTAGCCAAGTCCCGGGCCTCTCCAGGCCTAATGGTGACCTCCAGGGTTAGGGACAGCTGACATCCTTCTGTAAAGTGGGTTACGAGGCATGGTGGGTGTAATGCAAGGTAGATTAATGAGTGCCAGACACTTCTTGAATGCAAAAAGATTTATTGTCTCTTGAATAGAACTGTGGGAGAGAGGGTTAGGGCCAGGACACCCTTAGGCAGACATAGGTAGACAGCCATGCAGGGAAAGGCATCCAGCAAGACAACACATCTGCATGAGTAGGACTGCTATCTCCTATGGCAACAGTCTTGTAACAGTTTCTAACACAAGTTGTAACGAACTCCTTTACTTCCTCTATGATCTCCTCTTGTAGATCTTCACTCCACTGAGCTCCCAGTCTCTCTCACTAAACTTGCTGATCCACTGCCACTGGATCCCCTGAGCTCCTTCAATCTTCTCAGTCAGTATCTTCCTCAAGTGTCACCCCCACCTCCCTGCTGGGTCCCTAGCTTGGCATTCACAGATACTCCTCAAGTGTCACCCCACTGGCCTGCTCGGTCCCTGGCTTGGCACACAAGACTGCTCTGCAAGGGTCACCTCCGCAGGCTGGGTCCCAGGCTTGATAGCTGCTGAAGTTTCCCAATTCTTCACCATCCACGGTTGGTGAGAATATTGCTCCGGTACTTGCTTCAGCTACTCACTGTGGTCCCTACTAACAAGGTGGTTGGTCCCTTACTGGCGACAGCTTCCCCTCTAACACCGACCACGACATTTTCCCCGGCTGGCAGAACCATCACTTCTGGTTGGACTGCAAGCCACAGTCCCAACCCTGTTGCTCTCTTGCTTCTGGATAGGCCCTCAGGCAGCCTATCAGCCAGCTGTCCCCGGGATAGGTCTCAGGCTCTGGCCTAACAGCTGGGGGCAGAACAACACACGTCCACCCAGACAGCCGTCCAGGTGGCACAGAACCCCCCGATCACCTGACCTCACCCAAATAAATAGGTTCTCCCAGCAGGCTAAGGGACCCAAGAAAATTCCTGCCCATTGGCTGAGACACCCCATTCATTCCTAATCTGTCCTTGCAATGCCCTTGTCTTATCTAATTCCACCAGATACCCGGCCATCTAGTGACAGAAGAGAGAAGTGCAGCTATTCCAGAATTAGAGTCGAATCAATTGACCTCCTAACAATTGGCCATGGCAACTACTGCCTGGCAACTAAAAGCCTAATCATCAGGGTGCTACACGTGTTTGGGGGTTCTAAGTAACTTTCTACCACAAAAAAAATGCAGTTTTTTAACGTGTGGCAAAAAGATTGCCCTGGTAGGCAGGCGGTTAAGCCGAGCATGGGTTATCTGCTGTTTCAAGGCTGCTAACGACTGCTCTTCACGGACACCAGTCTTTATATTGTCAGCTATATGCGGTTCGTTTTTTTTTGCACAATACAGTAACCAGCTAAAGCATTCGGTAAATTATACAGTCCTTCACACGGCCCTGTTAGGTTTGTTAGCGATGACTTGTCAAGTTGCAGTACGGGAGACCTCTGGGATTTGCTAACTCAATGCCTTGACTTACCATGTAAAAAAAGGAAAAAAAAAACAATCTGGAAACACATTTGTTGCCTTTTAAGGGAGTTCATTTTAATTATTTCTGCTCATCCCTGCATACGTTCTTCTAGCTCTCCCGGAACTTCATTATAGCAAAGCTGAGTTGGGAGACACTTGACACTAATGAACACTTTGAGCTACATTATGTAACTGTCTTGATTGTCTTCTAGCCTTCCTCCTGAAATCATGTTTTATCTGATGGCAAACTCTTAAGCCTAACTAGGAAAAGAGAGAGAGAGAGATAGGAAGGAAAAGAGTTTAATAAGAGGTAATGTTCCTGAGAGGAGAGGACAGCTCCAGTATGTAATTATCAACACCACGCAGACCGTTCTGAAGAAACCTTTGGGGGGAGGAGAGATCATGCGGATGAGTCGCCGAGAAAACCGCACTTCTCTCCTCCAATGTGACCGTGTCCCCCTCTAAGCAGAAGGAACCTAAGCAAGGAAAATTCTCTACCTTTCACAAGTCAGCGTCGCCTCTTTGGGGACCTGAAGCATCGCGAATTACCATGATAGGAAGGAAATGACACCTGCTGACACGTTTACGTCACCGGTGTGATAGCCGCAAAATGCAACCCAATTACGCCGTTCTGTCTCAGTTTTGTACAAGACCCCTACGAGGAGGAGAGAGAACTTTTATTGGGAATAGAAAATCACCTGCCAGTCTGGATAAGCTCTGTTATAAAACATTGGAGAATAAAAAGCAACTTTATAAGGAGAGTCAATGAAGTCCTGGAGATATCACCACTACAATGCCTACAAACGTGCACGCATTTGTAATATTATATTATCATTATTTTATATATAAAAATACAGTGCCTTGCAAAAGTATTCGCCCCCCCTTGGCTTTTTACCTATTTTGTTACATTACAGCCTTTAGTTCAATATTTTTTTAATCTGAATTATATGTGATGGATCAGAACACAAGAGTCTAAGTTGGTGAAGTAAAATTAGAAAAATATATTTATATAAAACTATTTTTCAGAAATACGAAACTGATAATTGGCATGTGCGTATGTATTCACCCCCTTTGTTATGAAGCCCATAAAAAGCTCTGGTGCCACCAATTACCTTCAGAAGTCACATAATTAGTGAAATGATGTCCACCTGTGTGCAATCTAAGTGTCACATGATCTGTCATTACATATACACACCTTTTTGAAAGGCCCCAGAGGCTGCAACACCTTAGCAAGAGGCACCACCAACCAAACACTGCCATAAAGACCAAGGAACTCTCCAAACAAGTTAGGGACAATGTTGTTGAGAAGTACAAGTCAGGGTTAGGTTATAAAAAAATCTCCAAATCTTTGATGATCCCTAGGAGCGCCATCAAATCTATCATAACCAAATGGAAAGAACATGGCACAACAGCAAACCTGCCAAGAGACGGCCGCACACCAAAACTCAGGGACCGGGCAAGGAGGGCATTAATCAGAGAGGAGCACAGAGACCTAAGGTAACCCTGGAGGAGCTGCAGAGTTCCACAGCAGAGACTGGAGTATCTGTACATAGGACGACGCTCCATAGAGTTGGGCTTTATGGCAGAGTGGCCAGAAGAAAGCCATTACTTTCAGCAAAAAACAAAATGGCACGTTTTGAATTTGTGAAAAGGCATGTGGGAGACTCCCAAAATGTATGGAGGAAGGTGCTCTAGTCTGATGAGACTAAAATTGAACTTTTTGGCCATCAAAGAAAACGCTATGTCTGGCGCAAACCCAACACATCACATCACCCAAAGAACACCATCCCCACTGTGAAACATGGTGGTGGCAGCATCATGCTGTGGGGATGTTTTTCAGCAGTCGGGACTGGGAAACTGGTCAGAGTTGAGGGAAAGATGGATGGTGCGAAATACAGGGATTTGAGCAAAACCTGTAGCACTCTGTGTGTGATTTGAGGCTAGGACGGAGGTTCACCTTCCAGCAGGACAATGACCCCAAACACACTGCTAAAGCAACACTTGAGTGGTTTAAAGGGAAACATGTAAATGTGTTGGAATGGCCTAGTCAAAGCCCAGACCTCAATCCAATAGAAAATCTGTGGTCAGACTTAAAGATTGCTGCTCACATGCGCAAACCATCCAACTTGAAGGAGCTGGAGCAGTTTTGTAAGGAGGAATGGGCAAAAATCCCAGTGGTAAGATGTGGCAAGCTCATAGAGACTTATCCAAAGCAACTTGGAGCTGTGATAGCCCCAAAAGGTGGATCTACAAAGTATTGACTTTAGGGGGGTAAATAGTTATGCACATTGACTTTTTCTGTTATTTTGTCCTATTTGTTGTTTGCTTCACAATAAAAAAAAAAAAAAAAACATCTTCAAAGTTGTGGGCGTGTTCTGTAAATCAAATGATGCAAATCCTCAAACCATCCATGTTAATTCCAGGTTGTGAGGCAACAAAACACGAAAAATGCCAAGGGGGTGAATACTTTTGCAAGGCACTGTATATATAATATAATATATATATAGATATAGATATATATATATATATATATAGATATATATATATCTATATATATATATCTATATATATATATATATGAGAAAACTTCATTCATCAGAGGGCCACTTTCTGCCATTGCTCCGTGGCCTATTTCTGATGCTCACGTGCCCTTTGTAGGCACTTTTGACTGTGGACATAGCCCCATACGCAACAAACTGCAATGCTCTGTGTGTTCCTGCACCTTTCTACTAGAACCAGCATGACCAATTTGAGCTTGAGTAGCTCTTCTATTAGATCAGACTACATGGGCCAGCCTTCCCCCCCACCTCCACCAATGAGCCCTCCCTCCCCACCTCAATGAGCCTTCCCTCTCCACCTTCCTCAATGAGCCTTCCCTCCCCACCTCCCTCAATGAGCCTTCCCTCCCCACCTCCATCAATGAGCCATCCCTCTCCACCTCCATCAATGAGTCATCCCTCCCCACCTCCATCAATGAGCCTTCCCCCCTCCATCAATGAGCTTTCCCTCTCACCTCCCCCAATGAGCCTTCCCTCCCCACCTCGATCAATGAGCCTTCCCTCCCCACCTCCATCAATGAGCCTTCCCTCCCCACCTCCATCAATGAGCCTTCCCTCCCCACCTCCATCAATGAGCCTTCCCTCCCCACCTCCATCAATGAGCCTTCCCTCCCCACCTCCATCAATGAGCATTCCCTCTAAACCTTCATCAATGAGCCTTCTCTTCCCACCTCCCCCAGTGAGCCTTCCCTCCTCACCTCCCTCAATAAGTCTTCTCTCCCCACCTCCCTTAATGAGTCTTCCCTCCCCACCTCCATCAGTGAACCTTGGCCGCCCATGACCCTGTCACTGGTTCTCCAGTTCTCCTTCCTTGGACCACTTTTAGACAGTCCTGACCACTGCAGACCGGCAACATTCCACAACAGATGCAGTTTTGGAGTTGCTCTGACCCAGTCATCTAGACATTACAATTTGGTCCTTGTCAAAGCCCCTCAAATCCTTACACTTGTCAGTTTTTTTTTCTGCTTTCAGCACATTGAGTTCAGGGACAACATGTTTACTTGCTGCCTAATAGTGTGCCTCCCCCCCACCTCCATCAATGACCCCCCCACCTCCATAGATGAACCTTCCCTCATCACCTCCATCAATAAGCCTTCCCTCCTCGACTTCCATCAATGAGCCTTTCCTCGCACCTCCATCAATGAGTCTTCCCTCCCCACCTCCATCAATGAGCCTCCTGCCCCCCCCCCCACCTCCAACAATGAGCCTTCCCTCTCCACCTCCATCAATGAGCCTTCCCTCCCCACCTCCATCAATAAGCCTTCCTTCCCCACCTCCATCAAAGAGCCTTCCCTCCCCACCTCCACAGAGGATCCTTGGCCACCCACGACCTTGTCACCGGTTCTCCAGTTATGCTTCCTTGGACCACGTTTGGTCGGTCCTGACCACTGCAGACTGGCAACATTCTACAAGCTGTAGTTTTGGAGTGCTCTGACCCAGTCGTCTAGACATTACAATTTGGTCACTGTCAAAGCCCCTCAAATCCTTACACTTGTCAGTTTTTTTTCTGCTTTCAGCACATTGAGTTCAAGGACAACATGTTTACTTGCTGCCTAATAGTGTGCCTCCCCCCCACCTCCATCAATAACTCACCCCCCCACCTCCATCGATGAGCCTCCCACCTCTATTAATGTGCCTTCCCTCACCACCACCATCAATAAGCCTTCCATCCTCAACTTCCATCAATGAGCTTTCCCTCCCCACCTCCATCAATGAGCCTTCCCTCCCCACCTCCATCAATGAGCCTTCCCTCCCCACCTCCATCAATGAGCCTTCCCTCCCCACCTCCATCAATGAGCCTTCCCTCCCCACCTCCATCAATGAGCCTTCCCTCCCCACCTCCATCAATGAGCATTCCCTCTAAACCTTCATCAATGAGCCTTCTCTTCCCACCTCCCCCAGTGAGCCTTCCCTCCTCACCTCCCTCAATAAGTCTTCTCTCCCCACCTCCCTTAATGAGTCTTCCCTCCCCACCTCCATCAGTGAACCTTGGCCGCCCATGACCCTGTCACTGGTTCTCCAGTTCTCCTTCCTTGGACCACTTTTAGACAGTCCTGACCACTGCAGACCGGCAACATTCCACAACAGATGCAGTTTTGGAGTTGCTCTGACCCAGTCATCTAGACATTACAATTTGGTCCTTGTCAAAGCCCCTCAAATCCTTACACTTGTCAGTTTTTTTTTCTGCTTTCAGCACATTGAGTTCAGGGACAACATGTTTACTTGCTGCCTAATAGTGTGCCTCCCCCCCACCTCCATCAATGACCCCCCCACCTCCATAGATGAACCTTCCCTCATCACCTCCATCAATAAGCCTTCCCTCCTCGACTTCCATCAATGAGCCTTTCCTCGCACCTCCATCAATGAGTCTTCCCTCCCCACCTCCATCAATGAGCCTCCTGCCCCCCCCCCACCTCCAACAATGAGCCTTCCCTCTCCACCTCCATCAATGAGCCTTCCCTCCCCACCTCCATCAATAAGCCTTCCTTCCCCACCTCCATCAAAGAGCCTTCCCTCCCCACCTCCACAGAGGATCCTTGGCCACCCACGACCTTGTCACCGGTTCTCCAGTAATGCTTCCTTGGACCACGTTTGGTCGGTCCTGACCACTGCAGACTGGCAACATTCTACAAGCTGTAGTTTTGGAGTGCTCTGACCCAGTCGTCTAGACATTACAATTTGGTCACTGTCAAAGCCCCTCAAATCCTTACACTTGTCAGTTTTTTTTCTGCTTTCAGCACATTGAGTTCAAGGACAACATGTTTACTTGCTGCCTAATAGTGTGCCTCCCCCCCACCTCCATCAATAACTCACCCCCCCACCTCCATCGATGAGCCTCCCACCTCTATTAATGTGCCTTCCCTCACCACCACCATCAATAAGCCTTCCATCCTCAACTTCCATCAATGAGCTTTCCCACCCCCACCTCCACCAATGAGCCTTCCCTCCCCACCTCCATCAGTGAGTCTACCCGCCCTACCTCCATCAATGAGCCTTCCCTCTCCACCTCCATTATTGAGCCTTCCCTCCCCACCTCCATCAATGAGCCTTCCCCCCTCCATCAATGAGCCTTCTGTCCCCACCTCCATAGAGAATCCTTGGCCACCCACGACCCTACAATTTGGTCCTTCTCAAAGTCCCTCCAACCCTTACACTTGTCCATTTTTTTTTTTCTTCTGCTTTTAGCATATCGAGTTCAAGGGCAACATGTTCACTTGCTGCCCAATATATCCCACCCACTTTCAGATGCCATTACCAAGAGACAATCAATGTTATTAATTTTGCCTGTCCCGTAGTATAATATTAATAATGACATCTGTGTTCTCCCCTCCTCTAATCATGGTCACAGCGTTTGATGAACAGCCCAATGCAAATGAACAGAGCCTGATCAGCTCATAGTGCAATGCATTACTGAATTAAAGGGACTGTGTCTACTCTGTTGCCTTTGGGCTTTAAAACTGCCTTTCTCAACCTTTTCAACTTGGAGGAACCATTGAAATAACTTTCCGGTCTTAGTGAACCCCTGCTAAAAGGTCTTAGGGAACCCCTGCTAAAAGGTCTCAGGGAACCCCTGCTGAAAGGTCTCAGGGAACCCCTGCTAAAAGGTCTCAGGGAACCCCTGCTAAAAGTCAACAACTCATGATACATTAGTGTGATGGTCAGTGGGAAGAATGCTCCTTTCCTTACACTTGTGGTCATTGGGAAGAATTCCCCCCTTACAGATAGCTAAAATGATCAGTGGTGTCAGTGGGAACTTATCTGAGAGGCAGAAAATGCTCATTGCTCAAGGAACCCCTAGAAACCTCTGAAGGAACCTTAGGGATCCATGCAACCCTGGTTGAGAAACCCTGCTTTTTAAAGTAGCTATCCAAAGACTGGACCATTATTCAGGTAAATCCTTACTGCACCATGGAGAAACCAGTCTACGTTTGACCAATGTGCTATGGCTTCCAAATCTTACCATGTGCATAGGGATAGATGGGAATTTTAATAAGGGAACTTAATAAGTAGAATAGATTCTTTGCTTTCAGCATCTATCACCCCCTATTTACACCTAGCTGTCAGTCTTAAAAGAACATAACTGTAATGGGTGGCAGGGGTTGAGCAGAGGAAGCCTCATCTATATTAATTATCCCCAACCTTGGCCATCGCTTGTCTATTCATCTTCCCATCCAATGCCTGGGGGGCTCAGCTGTCTAAAAGGGCAGGAGAGGAATTGTACCCCCCCAGGCCCGTCTCCCTCTCTACCTGAGGGTTACCGGAGATTGATCGACGTCCGTCAGCGATAAACCTCCCCCTTACCGCCGCCTGCTCCTGTGTTCTCTCAACTGATTTCCATTTCTTTTCTTCATTTGTTTATTTCTGGTGGTATATTATTGCGTCTCTCGGCGAGTGTTTTTCTTCTCAGATTCCTGATTACATAATCACATTTTTTTTTTTTCAGTATTTTCTTACTGTCAACTTCTTATGAATTCAAAATGAAAAGATCGCACTTTTGTTTCTGGAATTTAAATATATTCTTCTTAAATACCTGTGATTAGGTCCACGCTACGACGTCGTTGCGTAATAAATTAAGGTAGGTTAAATTGTTAGAAATTATTATTATTTTATTTTTTTTCTTCGGTGAAGAGTTTATGTGATCAAGAGACACAATGAAATGTTATAGCCGTCTTTATGTCTCATAATGAAATAAAAGCTCCCGAAAAACAATCGCTCTGGTAGATATTATGAGGCTTAAAATCCGCACATACTAATTGAAAAACACAATAAAAAATATGATTATATGGTAACATTGACACCTGCAAAGACTTATTTATAAAGTGTTCATAGGCTGAGCGAAAAACCAAATATAATATCTACCATTCAGCAACTAATTAAAGACTAAATACTTTTATTTTGGCATAAGCCCAATCATGGTGGGTTGTCTGTCTGGTGACTCCTGGCTACAGCTGAAGAGTCAGACTTCGGAGGGGAAAGGGGGTGCAAATATACACCCACCAGCCAGAACATTTTGACCACGAATAGGTAGATCGGAATAGTATTAATTATCTGGTTACAATGACACCTAAAAGTAGGTGGGATATATTAGGCAGCAAGTGAACATGTTGTCCCTGAAGTTGATGTGTTGAAAGCAGAAAAAAATGGACAAGTGTGGGAAATTGACAAGGACCAAATTGAAATGTCTGGACGACGGTCAAAGCAACTCCAAAACTGCAGCTCTTGTGGGATGTTCCCGGTCTACAGTGGTCAGGACCGATTATAAAGTGGCCCAAGAAGGGACAACAAGCGACAGGGTCATGAGCGGCCAAGGCTCACTGATAGAGGTGGGGAAGGAAGGCTCATTGATGGAGGTGGGGGGGGCAGGCGGCTCATTGAAAGAGGTGGGGAGGGAAGGCTCACTGGTGAAGGTGGGGAAGGAAGGCTCATTGATGAAGGTGGGGAGGGAAGGCTCATTGATGGAGGGGGAAGGCTCATTGATGGAGGTGGGGAGGGAAGGCTCAGTGATGGAGGTGTGGAGGGGAGGCTCATTGATGGAGGTGGGGGGGAGAGAGAAGGCTCATTGATGGAGGTAGGGAGGGAAGGCTCATTGATGGAGGTGGGGAGGGAAGGCTTATTGATGGAGGTGGGAATGGAAGGCTCACTGGTGAAGGTGGGGAAGGAAGGCTCATTGATGGAGGTGGGGAGGGAAGGCTCATTGATGGAGGTGGGGAGGAAAGGTTCATTGATGGAGGTGGGGAGGGAAGGCTCATTGATGGAGGTGGGGAGGAAAGGTTCATTGATGGAGGTGGGGAGGAAAGGCTCATTGATGGAGGTGGGGGAGGGAAGGCTCATTGATGGAGGTGGGGAGGGGAGGCTCATTGATGAAGGTGGGAGAGAAGGCTCATTAATGGAGGTGGGAAGGGAAGGCTCATTGATGGAGGTGGGGAGGGAAAGGCTCATTGATGGAGGTGGGGAGGGGAGGCTCATTGATGAAGGTGGGAGAGAAGGCTCATTAATGGAGGTGGGAAGGGAAGGCTCATTGATGGAGGTGGGGAGGGAAAGGCTCATTGGTGGAGGTGGGAAGGGAAGGTTCATTGGTGGAGGTGGGGAGGGAAGGCTCATTGGTGGATGTGGGGAGGGAAGGCACAATGATGTAGGTGGAAATGGGAGGCTCATTGATGTAGGTGGGACGGAAGGCTCATTGATGGAGGTGGGGAGGGAAGGTTCATTGGTGGAGGTGGGGAGAGAAGGCTCATTGATGGAGGTGGGGGGAAGGCACAATGATGGAGGTGGGGAGGGAAGGCTCATTGATGGAGGTGGGGGGGGGAAGGCTCATTGATGGAGGTGGGAGGGAAGGCACACTAATGGAGGTGGGGAGGGAAGGCTCATTGATGGAGGTGGGGAGGGAAGGCTCATTGATGGAGGTGGGGAGGGAAGGCTCATTGATGGGGATTGGCCAGGCTGCATAAATATTCAGCTGCTGACTATACTCTTCCTGCCCACTATCTTCCAGGACTTTTTCAGACAGACAGGGGGCAGCGGTCAACCCTACAGCCAGTGAAACACACAACAGACCAAAACAATCACATGTAGGTGGGGTGCAGTGTAACTGGGTACGAATTCCAACAATGTGAAGATGTCAGGTATCAGCCGGGTTGACAGTGTCTGTTAAGACAGTGGAATGTGGCCTGGCCATCCATTGCCCCAAACGGAAAGATGTCCAAAGGAGTGGCGGCCCTACGCTTTCCCTCCTCGTCAGGAACCTTTCCCTATTGCTAGTGCTGTCCCTAACAGGTGGGGTACTTATCTCTACTCTACCAATTTGCAGAAAGTGCACCAAGCCTGGGAGCCAGGGCCTTAACCACTTGACTACCGGGCACTTTCACCCCCTTCCTGCCCAGGCCAATTTTCAGCTTTTCAGCATTTGCACACTTTGAATGACAATTGCGCGGTCATGTAACACTGTACACATAGGACATTTTTATTTTTGGTGGTATTTAATCACCACTGGAGGTTTTATTTTTTGCTAAACAAACAAAAACAGACTGAGAATTAAATAAAAAAAACAAAAAAAACCCTTTTTCTTAATTTCTGTTATAAAATTTTCACTGATGAGCATTAATAGGCTGCACTGATGAGGCGGCACTGATAAAGCAGGACTGATATGCGACACTGGTGGGCACTACTGATGAGGAGGCACTGATAGCCGGCACTGATGGGCACTGATTGGCGGCACTGATGAGGAGGCACTGATAGCCGGAACTGATCGGCACTGATTGGTAGCACTGATATGCAGTACCGATGGGCACTAATAGGCGGAACTGATGAGGAGGCAGTAATAGCCCGCACTGGTGGGCACTGATTGGCAGCACTGATATGCGGCACTAATAAGCAGCACTGATGAGGAGGTACTGATAGCCGGCACTGATGGGCACTGATTGGCAGCACTGATGAGGAGGCACCAATAGCCGGCACTGATGGGCACTGTTGGGGTGCACTGATCATCAGGACACTGATGATCAGTGCCCTGATTATCAGTGTAGATGTTCCCTTTCACACTTGCTGGTTCCCGGCTCTTCTCTCCTCTGGCTGTGACAGCGCGAGGAAAGGAATGCCGATAATAGACAAGTGTGTTTACATTATGATCAGCTGTGATTGGCCCTTTACACTGATCTGTGATCAGCTGTGTCTGAAGGACACAGGGATCACAGAGCATGCCGGATGCGTCCCGGAGCGGGCGTGCGTTTCTGGGCGTGCCCTCCCAGAACTGGATGACCACGTTGTAGCCATCATTCGACTATAGCGCAGTCAGCAAGTGTTTAAAGAGGAAGTGAACCCTGATGGGTTTAACTTTCTCTTTTTTCCCCTGCAAAGTAAAAGCATAATGGGCTAGTATGCATCACATCAATACTAGCCCATTATGTTGTACTTACCTGCAAACAAAGCCCGCAATGTCCCCGCTGGTTGCCCCATCCATCTTCGACACTCTTCCTCCCGGTGTTGTGGACTCCGGCTCTGTGACTGGCCGGAGTCGTGTGACGCATGCGCGTGGGAGCCGCCGGTCACAGCATGGGCCCTTTAGAAACGGCGCGATCGTGCCCTTTCTTCAGTGTGCATGCGCCGATGATGTTGGCACAAGCGTATATGGTATATATCTCCTAAACCATGCAGATATTTCCAGTACCTACAGGTAAGCCTTATTATAGGCTTACCTGTATGTAGAAGTGGTGTGTAAGTGTTTACAACCACTTTAAGTAGGCTCTGCCTGACCCAAGACAACTGCTGTAGTCACATGTGGCGTCAACATCCAATCAAAGGCTTCCCCAGTGACCCAAGAAACCACAGAGTAACTATGTTCCCCTTGACTTCCTACGAGGGGTCCCTCGTAGTCTGCCTCCTTCAGTGCCTGGGCTGGTGACATCACTTCCCCTCGGCGCAGGAAGGGCTCAGCTCTGCCCCCTCCCTCCTGTCACTCATCTGGGACACGTGACAGGTCCCATATGATTGCGCAGCCAATCAAGGCACGTGGTGACGCTCGCGCCTGCGCAGTGGGTGCCCGGCTGTGAAGCCACAGCCGAGCGCCCACAGTTGTAATGCCGGCGCCGCCGAACGGAGGGGGAGACGAGCGGGGCTTCCGATCCCCCGCATCGATGGACCCTGGGACAGGTAAGTGTCCGATTATTAAAAGTCAGCAGCTGCAGTATTTGTAGCTGCTGACTTTTAATTTTTGTTTTCTTAGTGGGAACTCCTCTTTAAGCTGTCCAGTCCAGAGGATCTCTGCCTTTGCTTTGGTCAACATCACTGAGACTTGACTTGCTTCTGGCTCCAGATCCTGCTTGCTGTTCCACTACATTGATCCCTGACTTCTGGCTTGGCTGACTATCCGTTCCGGTTACTGAACTCTGGCTATGTTTCGACTACGCTTTTTCTTTTTACTTTTATTATTAAACAAGTGTGATTTAACTGTACTTCTGTCTCGGCCTGATTTCATGGTTTCTGACACCTACACACATGCAGCTACACTGATTACAGAGCGGCAGTAACTAAATTGACCTAACCTACCTCCTATCCAGGAGGGCGCTACACTTGCATTGTGGTCTGCTTTACATACCGCTCTGCAGGTATATTTTTTTATCACGGTTGCATTTTAAGTAGATGAATATGAGCTGCTATGTTTAGATTGTCCTCTTTCCATTCTCCTTGATTAGTAATAAAGTATCCTGCGTAGAGAGGGAAGCTATTTATGTATCACACTCCAGCTCTCAATTCACCTTCGGCACGAATGTAAGTTGGGGAGGAGGAGCCAGCCCAAGCTGAAAGCAATTCCAATTCCATTTTCACTTAGCGGTGACTCTGAATGATGCTTGAAGGCTCGGCACGCACAGGTGAGAACCTTTCCCCGCTTTAAAATGTGAAGAATAAGCCTTCCTTGGAGGACTCCGCTCTCTCAGATCTGAAAAGCTCAGCAGTATGGAGGGAACATGTTCTGTAATAAGTTTGGCTCCACTGTCGAGTGCGTTCCCGCAGGTCTCCGCTGCCGAGTACGTCCCCACAGGTCTCTGCCGCCGAGTACGTTCCCGCAGGGCTCCGCCTGCCGAGTGCGTTCCCGCAGGGCTCCACCGCAGAGTGCGTTCCCGCAGGTCTCCGCTGTAGAGTGCATTCCCGCAGGGCTCCTCCTCCAAGTGCGTTCCCACAGGGCTCCGCCTCCAAGTGCATTCCTGCAGGGCTCTGCCGCCAAGTGCGTTCCCACAGGGCTCCGCCTCCAAGTGTGTTCCTGCAGGGCTCCGCCGCTGAGTGCGTTCCCACAGGGCTCCGCCGCTGAGTGCGTTCCCACAGGGCTCCGCCTCCAAGTGCGTTCCCGCAGGGCTCCGCCACCAAGTGCATTCCCGCAGGGCTCCGCTACCAAGTGCGTTCCAGCAGGGCTCCGCCGCCGAGTGCGTTCCTGCAGGGCTCCGCCGCCGAGTGCGTTCTCAGTCTGTAAATGAGGAGTTCAAGGAGCCGGAGTAAAACCGAGATCACCACCCCGACTCATTAACAGTTTAAAGAACAATTCACACCCGTGACATCCAATGAGATGCATTTAATTGTTCCGGAGGTGAGAAGAGGAAGTTTCGGGAACGTCTTTACAACGCACGTTCTAAGAATAAACTATTTTATTTTTTAAAGAAAGATGGAGAAAACAAAGGCAAAAGCAGACATAAAAAAAAAATTCACAGCACACCAACAAATACCAAAGGAAGGCTAAAAAAAAGGCCATGCCAGCCAAAACTGATATGTAGAGCTACCCCCCCCCCCCCAACAGGAGCTGCTGGATTTCTGGTCCCCCCAATTCCTGCAGAGCCAGGGAACACGCATTTTGTGACTCTCCTTCAAAGACAAAGAAACAGTCCAAGAAGTTTGGACTGGGGTACGGGATTTATGGGATGCTCGATTTGGCTTAAAGAACAACAATGAGGACAACTTCCTTCTCTAGAAGGGGGGTATTTGTTCTAGGGTTTTTTGTTGGGGGGGATTTGTGCTAGTATCGATGATTGGGGGGTATTTGTGCTCGGAGGGGGGGATCTGTGCTAGAAGAGGTGATATGGTAGAGGGGGGTATTTGTTCTAGGGTTTTTTTTGGGGGGGGGGGGACTTGTGCTAGTATCGATGATCGGGGGGTATTTGTGCTAGGAGGGGGGATTTGGTGGGTTTGTGCTAGAAGAGGTCATGTGGTGGGGGGGGGGGGGTTATTTGTTCTAGGGTTTTTTTGGTGGGGGATTTGTGCTAGTATCGATGATTGGGGGGTATTTGTGCTAGGAGGGGGGATCTGTGCTAGAAGAGGTGATATGGTAGAGGGGGGTATTTGTTCTAGGTTTTTTTGGGGGGGGGATTTGTGCTAGAAGAGGCGATATGGTAGAGGGGGGTATTTGTTCTAGGGTTTTTTGTTGGGGGGGGATTTGTGCTAGTATTGATGATTGGGGGGTATTTGTGCTAGGAGGGGGATCTGTGCTAGAAGAGGTGATATGGTAGAGAGGGGTATTTGTTCTAGGTTTTTTTGGGGGGGGATTTGTGCTAGTATCGATGATGGGGGGGTATTTGTGCTAGGAGGGGGGATTCGGTGGGTTTGTGTTAGAAGAGGTGATGTGGTAGAGGGGGGTATTTGTTCTAGGGGTTTCTTTTTTGGGGGGGGGGATTTGTGCTAGAAGAGGTGATATGGTAGAGGGGGGTATTTTTTTTAGGTTTTTTTGGGGGGGGGGATTTGTGCTAGTATCAATGATCGGGGGGTATTTGTGCTAGGAGGGGGGATCTGTGCTAGAAGAGGTGATATGGTAGAGGGGGGTATTTGTTCTAGGGTTTTTTTGGGGGGGGGGATTTGTGCTAAAAGAGGCGATATGGTAGAGGGGGGTTATTTGTTCTAGGGTTTTTTTGGGGGGATTTGTGCTAGTATCGATGATTGAGGTTATTTGTGCTAGGAGGGGGGATTTGGTGGGTTTGTGCTAGAAGAGGCAATATGGTGGTGGTGGTGGGGGGGGGGGGGTTTCTTCTTCTTTTTTTTTGTTACCAATAAAAAGTAAGTGAATCTTGCTGGAAGATGAAATCCAGGCGGGTTGGCGTGGCTCCTGTAGGTGGGTTGGGAGCGATCGTATATTTAGAATGTGGAATAACATGAAGTGGATGTTCTTGTTCGGCAGGCAGTGGATGAGGGGTGGGAAGTCTGATTGGCCACTCGACGTGCAGAAACATTATTCCAAAGTCGGTTTTGTAAATTGTTGTTATAATCATATTCATAAAACCTTCTCACACCTCAATGTGTGTGAGATATGGTGTGGATGGCGGGCTGGAATCTCGTCTTCTCAGTCTTCTCCAACACATCGCAATGTTTGCAGAGCACAACGCATTTCATTTATAGCTTGTTAGAAAGCTGAAAAATATCCATTTTATTTATTTATTTATTTATTTTTAACTTTTTAGTTGTGTATTTCTATCAGGTACTTACTACACATTGTGCCGACTACAGACTCCATGTCATCTCTTGTGAAAAGGAAGGAGTGAGGCATTCAAGGACCAATCAGCCCTCATTATTGCTGGTAACCCAGCAATATGGGGCATTATTCTTCCCACTGACACCAATGATGGGGCACTATTCCTCCCACTGACACTATTGATCTTTTATTGAAAAGAATCAAGCAACCAATTTTATACAAAAGTAAAAAACAAAACTATAGTACAAAACTTCAACAGAAATCCAAGTAATACACATCCATGTTCACAATATATACAATATATACATAATCCACTACCAAAACATTTTTAGAAAACTATTTACATAAAGCAGCAGAGAGGGGCCTAAGAGGCACAACCCATCACCTATCAAAAATTAATTATAGAATCTAGGGTGATAAGAGACAGACAGCCACACCCGGGAAAGAGACTCCTGGCAGTCAGGGAGGCTTGAGACCCCTCCACGCCTTCAACCAAGCCCCCTGACTCCGCTTGTCTCTCTCAAGCACCCAAATTTTCCCCACCTCATGCAAAATGTCATACACCACCACCTGAACAGGAAGGATTTTATGCCGAATGCTGACCTGACACCGTGCGTTCCAAGTGAAATAACGGACTACTAGGCTAACTAGAAAAAGTGTATCCAAACAAAAAACCCCACCAGTATTGAATGCTCCATACACCCACTCAGCATAACCCAGCCTGGAGAGGAAAGGGACACCGAGGGCCCGTCCCACCTGTTTGTACACCTCTATGTTAAAAGGGCAATGAAGCAGAAAATGGTCCATAGTCTCCTCCTCACCTGCACACTCCTCCCGAGGACAGCTACGATCCATCCCACTGCGGAATTTCAAATTGCCCCTAACATAGAGCCTCCCATGGAAGCACAACCAGGCCAGATCCCTGAATTTAAGGGGGACTCTATCCAAATAATCAGTCTTAACCCTGCCCTCAAAACTGGGCCTGTGCAATCCCTTAAGGCCAGTGGGTCATGAAAGACTTCGCTCAAGACTCGACTCATAAGGACTTTCCTCGGAACCGATCTGAGATCTTCAGCCGACAATCGCCACTGCCGCAGTAACTTCAGGCACGGAGCGACATAGGCTGGTAGCTGACCACGATGACCCCTGAGATTCTTCACTTGGCCACCTTCTTCCCAAAGTCGTAGAAAAGGCCTAAACCAAGATCTAAATATGCCTGCCCATCCAGGAGGTTCCACTGCAAGCATATTACCAATGTTAATATTGAGAAATAGCAGTGAAAAGAAAAGAACTGGGTTGACCATACCTAAGCCACCCTCCCTCCTGGATAGATAGGTGACATTCCTCTTGATGGGGTTCAGTCTGTTCCCCCACAACATCTGGAAGAACACACTACTTGACCCTAGCATAGAGAGACACTGGCAAGATGCAGACAAAGCCGGCATACAAGAAGATCGGAATCAGATAAGTCTTAATCAGATCAACCTTTTCCCTCAGAGATAACTTCCATCTCTTCCAGCTGATCACCTTAGTATTGGCAATTTTCATTATGAAAAACAACAGAAAGGGAGTTGGCGCTGTTCCATATGAAAAAAATAAATATATATATTAATGAATAATAAAGGTGTGAGTATACCTACTAGTAATATGTGTACCACCAATTGAGCATATATATATGCATATACATACATATAGTGGGTGTAAATTATGTGCAATTAAGCAAGGATAAATACTATCTACCAAGTGATCATCAAAGTGACTAGTGTTTAGAAATTGATACAGGTAAAAATCAAAAAGGAAAATCAAAAAATGTATCTATAATTAACAACTGGTGTTAAATAGAATACCACCATTCCACAAAAAACCCATGTGTGATATATTCAAAGTATAAGAGGTGCTCCCCTCTTGTGCCTTCACTCACCAGAGCGCTTCACCCCTGCAGGGGTACAAGCGTGAAGTGTAGATGATAAGGATCCCAATCTCAAACTGCGGTATCCACCTCGTTCCCAGCATCGGAGCGAAAAGAATCATCCACGGGCGGGAGGGAAGGAGACTCCAATGTCTCCCTTCTGCACTCTAGATCCCAGCCAAGTATCCACATGTATATGTTTAAAAAGGAAAAAAAACATCCACATAGTGTAATCCCGTTTATTTATAAAAAGAAGGTTAACAGTTTCAAAAAGGATTTCAAGAAAGGATTAAAAAAAGGAGAGGAGAGGGAGCGTACTGGCTCGTATGCTTTCCGTGCGGGGGTAACGCTCTCCTGCCTCAGAGCTTGCATTCCACCGATCAAGAAACAGCAACCAGAAAATCCGGATGTGACATGCGTGCATAACAAGTTAGTCCCGCCTTACGCGTTTCGTCATAAGGACATCATCGGAGGCGTTAAAATACATTTCATTGGCAATTTTCAGTCTGCCTTCCCAGTTTTTGAGGCCATAATCGCCGGGTCCGAATTCAATGCCTAGTATCTTAATTTTTTCCTAGGACACTGGAAAGGTGTCCGTGAGATCAAACCCCTAACCTTCCTTTCCCATCCAGAAAACGTCATTCGTTTCCTGATTGATCTTGGAGCCTGATGCATCAGAATAACGTGATGCCAGAGATACCACCTCCTCTGCTTCATCGGTCCCAGTGACAATCACCAACACATCGTCCGCATAGGCAACAACCCTCAAAGGTGGCTCACCCGGGAGCCCCACTGGCACCCCACACAACATGCCACTCTCTAGCCTCCTAATGAAGGGGTCGATTGCAAACACATAGAGCAGGGGACTCAGGGGACAACCCTGACGCACTCCAGAGCCAACCTCAAAGGACTGCCCAACCATTAACAAGAGGAAAGCTTTCTGCCCCCTTATACAAGACTTTCAACCAATCGACAAAACCACCCGGTAGACCGTACTTACTAAGGAGCAACCACAGGTACTCATGGTTAACACGATCATAAGACTTTGCCTGATCCAGTGTCAGCAAATACTTTTCCCAGCCTGCAGCCCCGCTCCAAGGCCTCCCGGACAGCTAAAACCGCTGTGAAGGTGCTCCTACCCTGGACCGAACAGTGCTGATGGCGAGAAAGAAAAGACTCTGCTACTGACGATAGGCACCAGAAAAATATCTTTGCCAACACCTTTCTATCGACATTGAGAAGGCTGATGGGGTGCCAATTCTTAATTATCGAAGGATCTTTACCTTTTGAAAGAAGAATCACGGCTGAGTGCCTCATGGAAGGGGGAAGCACCCCCTCAGCAAGGCAACTGTTAAAAACCTCTACCAAATGTGGGGCCAGAATAGACTTAAAAGCTTTGTAAAACTCAGCCATCAAGCCATCCGATCCAGGTGACTTTTTGATGGCAAGCTGTTCAATTGCCCTCATCACCTCTTCAACTGCGATCTCCTCTGTCAAATTCATCAATGGGACATCTTCATCATTTAGACCTGGAGTAGAGTCCAAAAAGCTTTCCATCTTGTCACGGTCAAGCTCTTTCCTACCAAGAAGGTCAGCATAAAAGGACCTCACGACCTCCAGGATCCCTGACCTGGACTTTGTCAAGGAACCTGTACTATCCTTAAGGCCAACGACCATTTTAACAACTACACCTTGTTTGCAGTTCTGGTAAGGGTCAGGCGAGTGGTACTTCCCATAGTCCCTCTCTAGAACCAAAGAGGCATGCCGGTCATATTGACACTTCCTGAGAAGGAGTTTCACTTCGAAGATTGCCCCAGGATCTCCTCTCGAGACAAGAATATCCAGCTTCCTCCGTAAACGTTGGTAGGTCATGTATTTATTAAACTGTTTTCTATTGGCTAGGCCCCTGAAGAATCCAGCGATCCTCTTTTTGGTCAGCTCCCATCACTCAGCCTTGCTGCTACAAAAGTCCAGGATGGTCACCTGTGCCTGAAAGAATTCCTCAAAGGATTGTCTAACATGTTCTTCCTTGAGTAGAGTCGAATTTAATCTCCAGATGCCCTTACCCCTCTGAGGGGAGTCTGAAGCATTCAGGACCACAGATAGCATACAGTGATCAGAGAACTCTACTGCCTGCACCACTGGGGGCGAGAAAGCAGAGGTCTCCTTCAAAAAAAAAACTATCTATCCTACTCTGACTATTTCCTCGATAAAAGGGGAACCCAGTGTCTTCCGGGAGGTGCTTAATGTGCACATCCACAAGACCAGCATCCCTAACCATACTATTTAAAAAAAAACGCTATCATATCCCAGCCTGTCCTTGAAGTCCTTTCTGTCCTTGGGCCTAGTTATTGTATTAAAGTCACCTCCAAAGACCACTTGCCGGGATGTAAAAAGAAATGGCTTGATCCTTGTAAAAAGGCACTTCCTGACCCACTTTGTGTGCGGCCCATAAACATTAATTAGGCGCAGGTCCTGCCCTCCCACAAGGACGTCTAAGACCATACATCTCCCAATCTCCACCTCAATAACCCGCCGGACAGTTACCATGCCGGTTTTAAACAACACCGCCGTAAGGCTCGGCCGCAAGAGACCAGTAAGGTGGACCATACCTCCACTCTCTCTTGGCCATATGAATATCTGCCAAGGAGGTGAGCCTAGTCTCTTGCAAAAATAAAATTTCAGCATCTAATTGGCTGAACAAAAAGAAGGCCATAGAACGAGACCTTACTGACTTAATGCTGGCGACATTTATTGTCACCACTTTTAACGGAGGGGGAACCGCCATTTGGGTTATTGGGTGGATTGCTTCTTAGCTCCCCTCTGCTGCTCATCAGTCTCGGTCTCTCTCTTTCTTGAGGCCGCCTCAAACTCCATTTCAGAATTGTAAATTTGTTCCGAAGAAGCCCCAGATGAGGAAATATCCCACTTAGAGAATCTATGATGGTTGGAGACAGGCACTGGAGCTTCCTGACCCCGTTCCGTCCTCACCGACTGCTTCTTATGCTTCCCAACCGTCCTTCTTGCCTCCAGGTACTGCAGGTCAGCTTCAGAGATGCCCTCATCCCTTGTCTTTTTCTTTGAAGTCTTCAGAGAAGACTTCTTTACAGAGGAAGAAGCAGCACCCCTTTTGATACTCTCTACCACTCCTGGGGGGGGGGCTTCCTTTAAGTCAGACTTAGGAGGGGTAGACTCCTGGGGGGGGGGGGCTGACTCGGGGGGCACAGACTTGGAAAGTTCTGACACAAGAGGAGAGGGTACAGTAGGCTGGGGGGACACAGAGACAGATGCAGAGGGAATTCTTACAGACACAGGAGGGGTGGCCACAGGAACTGGAGAGGGATCCTGAACAGGACCAGGGGAGTCAGTCACCGCAGAGGAGGATGGTACACCAGGGGCCTCACCCTCCATCCTGTCCAGCCCTGACAAGTCATCTAGTACCTCCGTCGCCATATTGTGCCAGGCTTCAGGACATCTGCTGTAGGAGTGGCCAAGGCGCAGGCACAGGTTGCACCTGATCATCTCGGTGCAGTCCTTGGCCATATGACCCTGACCCCGACACACTGAACATATCAAGGCTGAACAGGAGGAGCTCAAATGTCCCTTTTCTCCACAGTGGTGACACAGCTTCAGCTGACCAGGGTAGAAAATAGTCATCCTATCCCTCCCTATAAAAGCTGAGGAGGGCAGGTGACGAACAACATTCCCATCCCTGGCCAACCTGACTGTTACTGACCAACCCCCAGTCCAGATGTTACGCTCATCAAGGATTTTATTGGGCTTAGTCAATACCTCACCATAATTCTTTAACCAGACCTCTAAATCTCGAGCAGGAACACTCTCATTAGTGAGAATAATTGTGATTTCTTTTTTCACTGTTGACCTTTGTGAAACTGCAACTGGGGTCAGACCTTCCCATTCAGGTCTTGACCTGCACCGAGCCTCATATCGCTCCCAGAACAGATCAAGACCCTCTGGCCTGCTGAAGCTAATGGTATATTCCCGGCTCTCAGCTACATGTATTAGGGCATACAGATCGTTTGCCCCAAAACCCATCTCCAGAATCATGTCCACCACTGCACGCCATGCTGGAGGGATTGCACCACCTTCCCATTTCAGAATGACCACATTTCGTCTCGGACCCCCAGCAGAAGCCAGAGACCCAAGACCAGATCCTGGGGTGCTCAAAGTGGTAGGCCGCAGGGGGAAAACCTGCTTGGAAGTGGAGCTACCAGGAGCAGAGCTTACCACCTGAGCAAAGGTAGGCTTATCAGGGCCAAGGCCCCACACTGAAGTCACCGTAGTCTGTACATTACTATTATTATTTACTGCTGGAACGGAGTTGGTAGGACTGTCCATCACACTGGTACTGGGATGATTTTTATCAGTCACGCGCAAGTTCAAATTCCCATCAGGAATAGTCACAGTTTCTGCTGCAATACCAGCTGTCTCCTGAAGCTGTGCTGTAGAGTCTTCAGAAGCTGTGGGGCAAACAGCTTTAGACTCAGCTAAAGGGGGGTTAATAGGTTCTTCTGAAACTTGTAGTTCCTTTGCAGGAATGTCAATTTTTAAAAGCAATTTTTGCTGTTCTGCAGCATCAGCAGGTACAGCATTGCTACACACAGATCTGGCAACCTGATTGTCACTGGGCACATTGTCAGTATCAGTCACAGTGTTGAATAAAACTGTTTTATGCACCACATGGGGTTTGACAGGCTTTACCTTTTCAGGCACATCATCTGCATGGGGCTGCTTACCTCTCCCTGAGGGGGCAGGGGGTCTGAACTGGGGGTCTCCTCCTCCACCTCCATCTTTGTCATCCTCGCAAACCTTCGGTCATTGCAGAATTTTTCCTTAAAGGGCCCATCTCTGCCTTCCATCACGGCCACAATGGTTTCTTGGTGTTCCACCCGGACCTTGGCCAGTTGGATCTCCGGATCCATGGACCCACGTCTCTGGCTATGCAATCCCTCACGCTGCCTTCTCAAGCGCTTCAGCTCCGCTCTCAGTTTATAGAGCTTGTCTCTTTCCCTATTCAGGACCTTAATCCCGGCCACCACTCGCTCCTGAATTGCCTCTGAGCCTTCATCCTCACCAGGGGCAAAGAGATCAGCTTGTACAGAGGAAGGCATGTCACCTGATGGCCCAGGAGATGGCTGAGAGCTTCCAGCAGGAGAGGCTCCGCTGGCCTCCATGGCTTCCCCAGAAAGGGGCCAGGAGAGCTGGGAGAGATTTCACCAGCACTCCCCTCTCACACGGATCACCTGGAGGAGCTCCAGAGACACCTTCCTCCTGACACACCTGTGCTCCGATGATGGGTAGGGCACTATTCTTCCCACTGACACCAATGATGGGGCACTATTCCTTCTACTGATACCAATGATGGGGTACTATTGATCTTTTATTAAAAGAATCAAGCAACCAATTTTATACAAAAGTAAAAAACAAAACCATAGTACAAAACTTCAACAGAAATCCAAGGAATACACATCCATGTTCAGAATATATACAATATATACATAATCCACTACCAAAACATTTTTAGAAAACTATTTACATAAAGCAGCAGAGAGGGCCTAAGAGGCACAACCCATCACCTATGTACGCAGCCATTTATCAAAAATTAATTCAAAAAATAATAATCTAGGGTGATAAGAGACAGACAGCCACACCCGGGAAAGAGACTCCTGGCAGTCAGGGAGGCTTGAAACCCCTCCACGCCTTCAACCAAGCCCCCTGACTCCGCTTGTCTCTCTCAAGTACCCGAATCTTCTCCACCTCATGCAAAATGTCATACACCACCACCTGAACAGGAAGGATTTTACGCCGAATGCAGACCTGACACCGTGCATTCCAAGTGAAATAACGGACTACTAGGCTAACTAGAAAAAGTGTATCCAAACAAAAAACACCACCAGTATTGAATGCTCCGTACACCCACTCAGCATAACCCAGCCTGGAGAGGAAAGGAACACCGAGGGCCCGCCCCACCTGTTTGTACACCTCTATGTTAAAAGGGCAATGAAGCAGAAAATGGTCCATAGTCTCCTCCTCACCTGCACACTCCTCCCGAGGACAGCTACGATCCATCCCACTGCGGAATTTCAAATTGCCCCGAACATAGAGTCTCCCATGAAAGCACATCCAGGCCAGATCCCTGAATTTAGGAGGTACTCTGTCCAAATTAATAAGTCTTAACCCTGCCCTCAAAACTGGGCCTGGGCAATCCCTTAAGGCCAGTGGGTCATGAAAGACTTCGCTCAAGACTCGACTCATAAGGACTTTCCTCGGAACCGATCTGAGATCTTCAGCCGACAATCGACACTGCCGTAGTAACTTCAAGCACGGAGCGACATAGGCTGGTAGCTGACCACGATGACCCCTGAGATTCTTCACTTGGCCACCTTCTTCCCAAAGTCGTAGAAAAGGCCTAAACCAAGATCTAAATATGCCTGCCCATCCAGGAGGTTCCACTGCAAGCATATTACCAATATTAAACTTGAGAAAAAGCAGTGAAAAGAAAAGAACTGGGTTGACCATACCTAAGCCACCCTCCCTCCTGGATAGATAGGTGACATTCCTCTTGATGGGGTTCAGTCTGTTCCCCCACAACATCTGGAAGAACACACTACTGACTCTAGAATAAAGAGACACTGGCAAGATGCAGAGAAAGCTGACATACAAGAAGATCGGAATCAGGTAAGTCTTAATCAGATCAACCCTTTCCCTCATAGATAACTTCCATCTCTTCCAGCTGACCACCTTAGTATTGGCAATTTCCAGTCTGCCTTCCCAGTTTTTGAGGCCATAATCGCCGGGTCCAAATTCAATGCCTAAAATCTTAATTCTTTCCTGGGGCACTGGAAAGGTGTCCGGGAGATCAAACCCCTCACCTTCCTTTCCCATCCAGAAAACTTCACTCTTTTCCTGATTGATCTTGGAGCCTGATGCTTCAGAATACCGTGATGTCAGAGAGACCACCTCCTCTGCTTCATCCGCCCCGGTGACAATCACCGACACATCGTCCGCATAGGCAGCAACCCTCAAAGGCGGCTCACCCGGGAGCCCCACTGGCACCCCACACAACATGCCGCTCTCTAGCCTCCTGATGAAGGGGTCAATTGCAAACACATAGAGCAGGGGACTCAGGGGACAACCCTGGCGCACCCCGGAGCCAACCTCAAAGGACTGCCCAACCCAACCATTAACAAGAGGAAAGCTCTCTGCCCCCTTATACAAGACTTTTAACCAATCGACAAAACCACCCGGCAGACCGTACTTACTAAGGAGCAACCACAGGTACTCATGGTTAACACGATCAAAAGCCTTTGCCTGATCCAATGTCAGCAAATACTTTCCCCAGCCTGCAGCCCTGCACCGCTCCAAGGCCTCCCGGACAGCTAAAACTGCTGTGAAGGTGCACCTACCCTGGACCGAACAGTGCTGATGGCGAGAAAGCAAAGACTCTGCTACTGACGATAGGCGCCAGAAAATGATCTTTGCCAGTATCTTTCTATCGACATTAAGAAGGCTGATGGGGCGCCAATTCTCAATCATCGAAGGATCTTTACCCTTTGAAAGAAGAATCACAGCCGAGTGCCTCATGGAAGGGGGAAGTATCCCCTCAGCAAGGCAACTGTTAAAAACCTCAACCAAATGTGGGGCCAGAATAGGCTTAAAAGCTTTGTAAAACTCAGCCGTCAAGCCATGCGGTCCAGGTGACTTTTTGATGGCAAGCTGTTCAATTGCCCTCATCACCTCTTCAACTGTGATCTCCTCTGTCAAATTCATCAATGGGACATCTTCATCATTTAGACCTGGAGTAGAATCCAAAAAGCTTTCCATCTTGTCACGGTCAAGCTCTTTCCTCCCAAGAGGGTCAGCATAAAAGGACCTCACGACCTCCAGAATCCCTGACCTGGACTTTGTCAAGGAACCTGTACTGTCCTTAAGGCCAACGACCGTTTTAACTGCTACACCTTGTTTGCAGTTCTGGTAAGGGTCAGGCGAGTGGTACTTCCCATAGTCCCTCTCCAGAACCAAAGAGGCAAGCCGGTCATATTGACACTTCCTGAGAAGGAGTTTCACTTCGGAGATTGCCCCAGGATCTCCTCCTCTCAAGACAACAATATCCAGCTTCCTCCGTAAACGTTGGTAGGTCATGTATTTATTAAACTGCTTTCTATTGGCTAGGCCCCTGAAGAATCCAGCAATCCTCTTTTTGGTCAGCTCCCACCACTCAGCCTTGCTGCTACAAAAGTCCAGGATGGTCACCTGTGCCTGAAAGAATTCCTCAAAGGATTGTCTAACATGTTCTTCCTTGAGTAGAGTCGAATTCAATCTCCAGATGCCCTTACCCCTCTGAGGGGTGTCTGAAGCATTCAGGACCACAGATAGCATACAGTGATCAGAGAACTCTACTGCCTGCACCACTGGGGGTGAGAAAGCAGAGGTCTCCTTAAAAAAACCTATCTATCCTACTCTGACTATTACCTCGATGAAAGGTGAACCCAGTGTCATCCGGGAGGTGCCTAATGTGCACATCCACAAGACCAGCATCCCTAACCATTCTATTTAAAAAAACGCTATCATATCCCAGCCTGTCCTTGAAGTCCTTCCTGTCCTTGGGCCTAGTTACTGTATTAAAGTCACCTCCAAAGACCACTTGCCGGGATGTAAAAAGAAATGGCTTGATCCTTGTAAAAAGGCACTTCCTGTCCCACTTTGTGTGCGGCCCATAGACATTAATTAGGCGCAGGTCCTGCCCTCCCACAAGGACGTCTAAGACCATACATCTCCCAATCTCCACCTCAATAACCCGCCGGACAGTTACCATGCCGGTTTTAAACAACACCGCCACACCGCCGTAAGGCTCGGCCGCAAGAGACCAGTAAGGTGGACCATACCTCCACTCTCTCTTGGCCATATGAATATCTGCCAAGGAGGTGAGCCTAGTCTCTTGCAAAAATAAAATTTCAGCGTCTAATTGGCTGAACAAAAAGAAGGCCATAGAACGAGCTCTTACTGACTTAATGCTGGCGAAATTTATTGTCACCACTTTTAACGGAGGGGGAACCGCCATTTGGGTTATTGGGTGGATTGCTTCTTAGCTCCCCTCTGCTGCTCATCACCAGAAGCCTCTCTCTTTCTTGAGGCCGCCTCAAATTCCATCTCTGAATCGGAACTTTGCTCCGAAGAAGCTCCAGATGAAGAAATATCCCAATTAGAGGACCTATAACGGTTGGAGACAGGCACTGGAGCCTGTTCCGTCCTCATCACCTGCTTCTTCCGCTTTCCAACCTTCCTTCTCTCCTCCAGGTACTGCAGGTCCGCTTCAGAGATGCCCTCATCTCCTGTTTTTTTCTTTGAAGTCTTTACAGAAAACTCCTTCAGAGAGGAAGAAGCAACCTTTTTAGTACCCACTACCACTCCTGGTGGGGGGGGGGGTGCTCCCTTTGAATCAGACTTAGGAGGGGTAGACTCCTGGGGGGTAACTGACTCGGGGGGCACAGACTTGGAAGGTTCTGACACAAGAGGAGGGGATACAGTAGGCTGGGGGGACACAGAGACAGATACAGAAGGAATACATACAGACACAGGAGGGGTGGCCATAGGAACTGGGGAGGGACCCTGAGCAGGACCAGGGGAGTCAGTCACTGCAGAGGAGGATGGTACACCAGGGGCCTCACCCTCCATCCTGTCCAACCTTGACATGTCATCAATTACCTCCTTCTCCATATTGTGCCAGGCTTCAGGACATCTGCTGTAGGGGTGGCCAAGGCGCAGGCACAGGTTGCACCTGATCATCTCGGTGCAGTCCTTAGCCATATGACCCTGACCCCGACACACTGAACATATCAAAGCTGAACAGGAGGAGCTCAAATGCCCCTTTTCTCCACAGCGGTGACACAGCTTCGGCTGACCAGGGTAGAAAATAGTCATCCTATCCCTCCCTATAAAAGCTGAGGAGGGCAGGTGACGGACAACATTCCCATCCATGGCCAACCTGACTGTTACTGACCAACCCCCAGTCCAGATGTTACGCTCATCAAAGATTTTGCTGGGCTTAGTCTTAACCTCACCATAGTTCCTTAACCAGACCTCTAGGTCCCGAGCAGGACCTACAGAGTTAGAGAGAGCTGACATCCTTCTGGGTAGAGTGGGTTACACAGCATGGTGAGTGTAATGCAAGATGAACAGGTGGGTGCCAGACACTTTTTGAATGCAAAGAGATTTATTGTCTCTTGGACAGAACTGTAGGAGAGAGGGTTAGGGCCAGGACACCCTTAAGTAGATGCAATGTTCACTGGCAGACTTCGAGACTTCTATAGGTGGACAGCTATACAGGTGAAGGCCTCCAGCCGGACACCACTTCTGTATAGGTAGGACTGCTGTCTCCTATGGCAAGTCTTGTAGTAGTTACTAACGGTAGTATTTTTAACTATTGGCAACACAAACAGTTCTCTGTTTACTCCACAATCACTCACTGCAGGTCTTCACTCAACAAGCTCCCAGTCTCTCTCACTAGACTTCGGATTTAATAGCCATCGGATCCCCTGAGCTCTTCCACTTTAGCACTCAGTATCTTCCTCAAGCGTCACCCCCACTTCCCTGCTGGGTCCCTGGCTTGGAACTCACAGATACTCCTCAAGCTTCACCCCCGCTGACACGTTAGGTCCCTGGGTTGGAAATCACTGATGCTCCACAAGTGTCACCTCTGCTGTCCCGCTGGGTCCCTGACTTGGTACTTCACTGAAGTGTTTTCCACTTCTTCACCGCCCCCTGCTGGCGAGAAGTTTGCTCTAGTACTGTCCTCAGCTTACTCACAGTGGTCTCCAGTAACAAGGTGGATGGTTCCTTAGTGGCGACAGCTTTCCTTTTACCATCGACCACCGCTGGTCCCCTGTCCGGCAGAACCACTACTTCTAGTTGGACTGCAAGCCCACAGTCCCAACCCTATGCTGCTTTTGCTTCTTCTGGATAGGCCCTCAGACAACCTAGCAGCCAGATGTCCCCAGGATAGACCTCAGGCTCTGGCCTAGCAACTCGGGGCAGAACAATAAACGTCCACCCAGACAGCCGTCCAGGTGGCACAGAACCCCGATCACCTGACCTCACCCAAATAGGCTCTCCCAGCAGGCTAAGGGACCAAAGAACATCCCTGCGCATCGGCTGAGATACCCCCATCCATTCACGTCTAAGCTTGCAAAGCCCCTGTCTTACCTAATGTCACTAGCATAGTGCCACCCAGTGACAGAACAGAAAGGGTGCAACAAGTCCAGATTTAGAGGGGAATGAATTGATCTCCTAACAATTGGCCAAGGCAACTATCGCCTGGCAGGCATGCACTGCCCATCGGGACTACCGGGAGTTTCCCCATGGGCCGATGGCTCAGTGGGCCAATCAGGCACAGTCCTGGAGCTGCTCCTCTCTGACAGTGAGTGATCGCGATTTCACTCCTGTCAGGAGGCGCAGCTTCCGTCATATGGTCATATGCTGGAGAGAGCATTAGGCGTTATGCTCCCTCCAGCCTGCAGGGGGAGATAGACAGCTGGCAGACTTTCCTTCCTCTCTCCCCTTATCACTTGTTATCACATGACTGGAGAGAGGAACGAGAAGCTGCCTTCAAAACTGAGAACATGTGGGGGGTGGGGGGGGGAGAGGGTGGACTCTCTGATGTGAAGGGGGCTGCTGATGGGGACTTTCTGATGTGAAGGGGGCTTCCGATGGGGTCTTTCTGATGGGGACACACTGATGTGAAGGGGGCTGCTGGTGGAGACTCTGTTGTAAAGGGGGCTTCTGATGGGGACTTTCTGATGGGGACACACTGATGTGATGGGGGCTTCTGATGGGGACTCTCTGATGTGATGGGGGCTTCTGATGGGGACTCTCTGATGGGGACTCTCTGATGGGGACACACTGATGCGAAGGGGGCTGCTGGTGGGGACTCTGATGTGAAGGGGGCTTCTGATGGGGACACGCTGATGTGAAAGGGGCTGCTGGTGGGAACTCTGATGTGAAGGGGGCTTCTGATGGGGACACACTGATGTGAAAGGGGCTGCTGGTGGGGACTCTGATGTGAAGGAGGCTTCTGATGGGGACACACTGATGTGAAAGGGGCTGCTGGTGGGAACTCTGATGTGAAGGGGGCTTCTGATGGGGACTCTCTGATGTGAAGGGGGCTTCTGATGGGGACACACTGATGTGAAAGGGGCTGCTGGTGGGGACTCTGATGTGAAGGGGCTGCTGATGGGGACTCTCTGATGTGAAGGGGGCTTCTGATGGGGACTCTCTGATGTGAAGGGGTCTGCTGGTGGGGACTCTGATCTGAATGTGGCCTCTGATGGGGACTCTCTGATGGGGACACACTGATGTGAAGGGGGCTGCTGGTGGGGACTCTGAGGTGAAGGGGCTGCTGATGGGGACTCTCTGATGGGTACACACTGATGTGAATGTGGGTCTGATGGAGACACACTGATGTGACGGGGCTGCTGGTGGGAACTCTGATGTGGGGGGGGCTGCTGGTGGGGACTCTGATGTGAAGGGGGCTTCTGATGGGGACTCTCTGATGGGGACACACTGATGTGAAAGGGGGCTGCTGTTGGGACTCTCTGTGAAGGGAGCTGCAGATTGGGACTCTATGATGTAAGGGGGACGCTGTTGGGGACTCTCTGATGTAAGGGGGACGCTGTTGGGGACACTCTGATGTAAGGGGGACGCTGTTGGGGACACTCAAAATTAAAGTGGGCCGGTCATGATGAAGTCCAGGGCCAAATTTTTGTCCCTGTCCAGCCCTGTCGCCTGGCAACTAAATTTGATAGCAACCCTGCCTAAACATCAGGGTGCTACAATAATAATAATAATAATAATAATAATTTAATAATGTGTATAATAGACAAGGTAGATGAGCTTGTGCCTTGACCAAACGTCAAATAAAAAGCTTCACTGTGCGTTCACCTTTCATTACCCGTGAGTGCTGCCCTCTTTTTTGGAGTATATGTACTACAGTCTTTTTTTCTCCCATACGTGTGCAGTGGCAACCATTGGATACTATGTGTATAATATTATGAATATACAATTGAAATGCTATAATTAAATATTAACATACATGAATAAACACATAAATAAATAACAATGCTGTATAATATTACTCGAATATTTGATGGTAATGATAATAATATTTTTTTCTCTGATATGTGTGCAGTGGCAACCATTGGTACTATATTATTAATATTATATAATATTGGATATAATATTACATACATACAATTGAAATTCTATAATTATATATTAACATACATAAATAAATAAACAATTAAATAAATAACAATGCTGTATAATATTTGAATATTTGGTGACGATGACAAAAAAAAAAAAACATTTTCCTGACAGACTCCATGGCAGCCTGCGTGTGGGTTAACCCCGCCTCCTCTCCAATGCTATAGGACCCCATACCCATTAACTCACTGCTAGGGACTGCGTTCCTTTTTTGGTCCTCCTCTAAGGACCTACATTTCGTTTGTTCCTGCTTGGCGTCCAGTCGGGATAACTCCGGATTCCGGCATACAATCTATGCGGTGCAAGCTCAGGGCCCAGCCATGGGGGGGCGAGTGGCTGTTCAGGCACAAGATACCCCAGTGGTGGCAGGGAGATTACCTCTGTATGCCTGGGATGGACGTCTGTGGCTGGCAAGGTCTGCTGTTTTTAATCTTATTCTCAATGGCAGCGTTTTTTGTGCCTCTGTGTTTTTGTCTCCCTGCTCCTTTTTTCCCTGTGAGTCGTGTAGGTGTCTTTCATGGTATCTGGAGCACTTCTGCATTCCAGGACGCCGCGGCACTTCCGGTTTGCGGTCGCCACTAGCCTCTGCGCATGCGCGAGGCATCTGTGATACAGAGGCTTGGCTCGAGCATGCGCAGAGCGCCCAGCGATCGCACAGGCGCCGTTCCGCGGCCCTCCACGGCGCAGGCTCAAGTTGGCGTCACTCAGGCGGGGGTTTTAAAAAGCTGTCAGCTCCTGCTGAAAGTAGGAAATCCTGTGGGCAGTGAGCGACAGCTTCCCCGAGCCTGGGTTTTTCTGGGACAAGGTAAGCCTTGTGGGGGAGCTTGCTGGAATCTTAAAGGAGAAGATAAAAAAAAAATAGATAAATCTGTTTGGCTTCTCTTGCTTGCTCCCGAGCTTATCCTAAGGCATCCTCTTTCCCGTGCAAACCCTTCTTTTGGTTTGATGTTCCGTCCAGGAGTCATGGACAGGTCACCGCCTTTGTGAGCCCTCACGCACAAGGTATGGACAGATGAGGGGAGGGGCTAAGATTCTTTTTTAGTTGGGAATGCATTTTTAACGCCAGCCCCCCCCCCCCCCTTTTTTTCTCTTGTCTTCCTCCAGCCCTTCCAAGTCAGACCGTCAAATCATGGTCCAGGACAACAGAGACCTTGCCAGGCCACAACATCATCACTCATCATTCAGATCCCGACGTGATTCTCCCTCGATGGCTCCAACAGCAGAGGAGATGTTCCCATTCCTCCTCCAAACAGAGGAGATGTTCCCATTCCTCCTCCAAACAGAGGAGATGTTCCCATTCCTCCTCCAAACAGAGGAGATGTTCCCATTCCTCCTCCAAACAGAGGAGATGTTCCCATTTCTCCTCCAAACAGAGGAGATGTTCCCATTCCTCCTCCAGTCACCGCACCCACCGCCATGACAGCCGATCTGATCGCAGAGCCTGCTGGGGATGTGGAACACGAGTCCCGGAGGGCAAGTCACTGTATGACCCATGTTTTGCCTGGGTGGCTGGAGAAAAGGAGACACAAAACCAACAGATGGAGTCTCTTCTTAAGCGTGTGGTGCAGCAATCCCTGAAAGTACAACCTGCACGCGGAGCCAGTCCACCACACTATCTGGCTCCCTGGCTGACGAGGCCCATGTGGTGGATTTTCCACTATACTCTTGAGTGTATACTTCTTGTGCTAATAAGTGCCCTTCCAACATAATGGTATAATGCACCTTTAAATAACCCGTGTCTCCCCCTTTCCCCAGTAAACAGACATTACCACATTCTTACGTCCTCATCTCAGCATCACTGCCGCCAAGCAGTTCACTGCTTCTTTAATTCACACACAAACAGGAAGTCACAAACTGGAAGGCCTGCCTTCAACAGTCAATCGCCTCCTACACAGGATGTGACCTCACAGGATATGACCAAATAAGGATGTAACAACACAGGATGTGGCCTCACAGAATATGACCAAATAAGGATGTAACAACACAGGATGTGGCCTCACAGGATATGACCAAATAAGGGTGTAACAACACAGGATGTGAATGTCAACACAGGAAAAATGAATGTATACAATAACCAATACAAAACAATGAATACTGTTCCTGCTGATGGGAGATTATCTGCAGGTGTATGTTATGGCACCTCAAATATGTTGATCAGGCATACATTGGTGACACGAGCACACATCCGCTAAACCGATAATGTGTTTTCAGAGCAAACACATCCCCTCCAGACGATTGTTTTGTGCATTGCACGGGGGCCCTTTGCTGGTGGGCATATCCCCACTCCGCAAACACCTCTCTCCAAACAACAGGAAGTTTTCCACTACCTAACGGATCTCAACCAGCGTCAGTCTGCCCCAGTCAGCTCTTTAGAGCGGGCTGCGGGAGAACGAACACCGGGAGACACTGTGACAATACATTTTAAAATACATCTTCATAAAATTTCCACAACAGCACAGGAGGATCCAGGCCAATTCCAGCCCTACAATGCTTCTCCCGGACAGTGAGTTAGAGGGAGACGAGTTTGCCAGAGGTTTCGATTTTTGCTCTTATTTCTCCGCTAGTCAAGGCGGTCAAAGAGGCCCCGAAGTGGGAAGACCCTTCCACTCTGCCGGCTAAACAAAGGAAGTCCTTTAAAAACTTGGGAAAAGAACATTCTAACTTCCCGCTCATTGTGGAATTGAAGGATATTATTGACGAGGAGTGGAACAAAATAGACAAGAAGGCCTCTATGTCAAGCAAAACCTCCAGATTATATCCCTTCAAGACAGAGGAAGTGAAACATCTGGAAAATGCTCCCCTCATGGAGGCAGCGTTGATGCGTCTGGCAAAACATGTTACTCTTCCCTCAGAAGACGCGGTATCCTTCAAGGACGGTCTTGAGAGAAAAATAGACCAATACCTCAAGAGAATGTACGGGCTAGCCGGTATGGCTTGCACAGCCGCCCTGTCCCTAGTGGCTATGTCCAAGGCTATGGAAACCTGGACAGAGAATGTGGACTCTGTACTCAGAGGGGTTTCAGAAGAGTTGGCCAGAGGCTCAGCAGTCCAGGAACTGAAGCTGGCAGTGGCCTTCCTGGGGGAGGCTTCTATCGATCTTATCCACCTGCTGGCCTGGACTGCCTTCAGTCTCGGATAAGCGGGTCTTGTGGTTACGGCCTTGGGTCGCCAATCCGGTGTCCAAACAAGCCTGGTGTAGGATCCCCTTTGAGGGCTTCTTGCTATTTGGTAACAGCCTGAACAGCGCTATAGCCCGGATCACTGATGGGAAATCGTGCTTCCTACCCCAAGATAGGTGTCTGTTCGGTCAGAAGAGACCTCAGCTTAGAAGACGCAGTTCAAGAGAAGCACGCTCTTACAGGCCCGGCAGGGACTTCAGAAGGAATTGGAACAGAGGGCAGGCTCCCTTCCGAAACTCTGCTAAAAGCCAGACGTGAGTCGGCTAATTCGTTTTGAGATTGGGCCCTCTAGGTGGGTCAGGTGGGGGCTCGTTTGCTTCTCTTCCGGCACGTCTGGGTGGCCTCAATCTCGGATTACTGGACCATCAAGACTGTACCCTCAGGCCACACATTGTCCTTCACCAGTATTCCTACCCCCCAGATTCATTTCCACCCTGCTACCACGGTCAGAAGAAAAGAAGCAGGTGTTACTATCCTACGTGGGTTTGCTGAGAACACAGGGAGTGGCAGTGCCTGTCCCAAAGGACGAAGAGTTAAAGGGGGTTTACTTCCCTCTCTTCTTAGTTCGGAAGAAAAACGGTTCATGGCACCCGGTGATAAATCTAACTTACCTAAACAAATTCAAAAAATACGAAAGGTTCAAAATGGAGATCCTGTCTACCATCCAGCAAGCCATACAGCCAGGCGATTGGCTAATTTCAATCGACTTAAAAGATGCTTACTTCCATATACCTGTGGTAGAGGAATTCTGCAAATACCTCCAGTTCTGTTTGCCCACGGCGCTGTGATTGGCCAAAGCATGCGGGTCATAGTGCATGCTTGGCCAATCATCAGCTAGCAAAGCACTGCGTCATCGGAAAGAACATCTGCAGTTTACCTGCCTCACTTTTGTCCTGACAACCCCACCCGAGTCTTTTCGAAAGTTCTACTGGCCATGGTGGCCCTCATCAGAACAAGAGGGATGCGCTTGTACCATTATCTCGACGACCTCCTGTTGTTGTCCCAGGACAAGGAGCAATTGTTGATCCAAAAGGAGCAGGTTATCACCACATTGGTCGACTTTGGGTGGCTCCCAAACCGCCTGATATACTTGGGGGCCCAGTTCGACACAGTGGAAAGCACCATCTCTCTTCCGGTAGAGAAGATCCCAGTTATTCAAGAGAGAATTTCACAAGCTCTGAACTCCTCACGCCTGAGGGCCTTACAGTGCCTAAAAATTATCGGCACAATGGTCTCCATGACCCCCATGGTCAAGTGGTCTCTGTGGAGGTTACGACCCTTTCAGACAGGGTTCTTTCAGCAGTGGAATTTGGGGGACATCAATCAGTCCTTTCACATAAGTGATGAGGAACAGTCTCTTCTGGTGGCTTCAGCGCAAAAATTTGCTCACTTGCCACTCCATCACCCCCGTCTCATGGGTCATGGTCACGACCGATGCCAGCGGTGCTGGATGGGGAGCCCTCTGCAGGTCAGAACTTGCACAAGGCAAGTGGGATGCTCTCCACAATCCAGGCTCAAAGCATCCTGGAACTTTGGGCGGCCTGGTGTGCCCTTCAATCCTTCTCTCATCTTCTGAAAGGGGAGTCAGTGGTACTAAGAATGGACAACATGACAGCAGTCTCTTATGTGGGGGGGGGGGGCAAGGGGGCACTCGGAGCTCCACCCTGCTCCAAGAAGTCGAACCAATCATGTCTTGGGCCAGAAAAACCTGGCCAATATTTTGGCAGTCTTTATACCCAGAGCACAGAACATCCAGGCGGACTTCCTGTCCCACGCACAGCTGGACAACGAGTGCAGACGTTCAAGTGGATCTTGTCCCTGGGAGTCGATCCCGAAGTGGATCTATTTGCATCATCCTGCAAAGTCAAGATCAAGAAGTACTATACTCGAGTCCATTGCAGCCAGGCCTTCAGGATAGATGCCCTGACACATCAGTGGTACTTCGGCAGGATATATGCCTTTCCCCCACTTCCAATCATCCTCAAGTTCTTACGGAGACTTCAAATGGAAGGTGTAGGTGGTGGTGATTGCGCTTTACTGTCCGAACAGGCCATGGTTTCCCCTCCTGACCCAGCTCAGCTTCTGGGACCCTGTGCCTCTGCCTCTCAGGCCAGACCTTCTTTCTCAGGGGGCAGTCCTGCACCCTTGCCTGGCATTACTGAGACTGATGGTCTGGTTCTTGAGAGGGAGAGACTGGAATCTCTCTCTGCTTCAAGAGTGATCTCCACCCTCATGAGCTCAAGGAAAGCGAGCACGAATAAAGTATACAAGAGATTATGGGCCAAGTTTGTTGCATTCTCATCCTCTACGAGCAGATCATTTAGGGATCCAGAGATCCAGGATATCCTCAGCTTCCGTCGATCGGGCCTAGATCTGTCTCTATCCATCATCTCTCTTAGAGTCCATGTCTCAGCCTTATCGGCCTTCTCTGGAATATCATGGGCTGTTCACCCACTGATCCGGCAGTTCTTCTGTGGGGCTTCAAGACTTAGGCCCCAAAGAAAACCAAGATTCCCCAAATGGAATCTTCCCCTCGTTCTCAACCCCATTGTCTGGTCTCAGTGTGATGGGGTCTACCCTGATTTCTATCAAAGACCTTTCTGCAAAAGTCGCCTTCTTGGTCGCTATCACTTCGGCCAAAAGGGTTTCTGAGATTGGTTCCTTGGGTCATGAAGAACCATTCCTGACTTTTTTTCCAGACCGAGTGGTCCTCATCCCTATGCACTTCAGTGTTCCATGAGAACCAAGAAATCGTCCTACCTATATTCAGGTCTCCAGGGTCCACCGAAATTCATCCTCTGGATGTAGGCGAAATACTGAAGGAATACCTGCAAGCTACTTCCTCCTTCAGACGGTCGAATTATCTGTTCATTCTGTACACCGGCTTTAACAGAGGGAAGCGAGCTTCAACCAGAACGATTGTGGCCTGGATTGTCCAGTCCATTCAGTAGGCTTATAGAGCTAAGGGCTTGGCTCCTTCAGAGGCGGTGTCGGCACATTCCACCAGGGGTATGGTGGCTTTGTGGGCAGCAGCCCGGCATGTGGCTCCAGATGTCATCTGCAAAGCGGCCCCTTGGGCCTCCATTAATACTTTTACTGTATGTCACATTATTGCATAGAGTCTGCTTCTCTATCTTCTGTGAACTTTGGTTTAACAATCCTGTCAGTTGATGGGGCAAATTAAAGTTTTTTTGTTCAGCATAACCCACCCCGTGTGGTCTGGCTAGTTATTTTCCACACGTCGGCTGCCATGGAGTCTGTCAGGAAAACAGAAAATTTATTATCAAATACTTACCGTAATTTTCCTTTCCTGATGGAATCCATGGCAGACAGAGTTCCAGCCCATTTGGTCAAAGAGGTGGCTAGTTACGGAACGCAGTCCCTAGCGGTGAGTTCAAATTTATGGGTATGGGGTCCTATAGCATTGGAGAGGAGGCGGGGTTAACCCACACGTAGGCTGCCATGGAGTCCGTCAGGAAAAGGAAAATTACGGTTTGATAATACATTTTCCGTTTTCTCTGATACGTGTGCAGTGGCAACCATTGGATACTATGTGTATAACATTACATACATTCAGTTGAAATTCTATAATTAAATATTAACATACATAAATAAACAATTAAATAACAATGCTGTATAATATTATTTGAATATTTGATGATGATGATAATAATAAAAAAAAAGAAATGTCTCTGATATGTGTGCAGTGGCAACCATTGGATACTATGTGTATCATATTACGTACATAAAATTGAAATTCTATAATTAAATATTAACATAAATAAATGAATAAATAATTAAATAAATAACAATGCTGTATAATATTATTCGAACATTTGATGATAATAATAAAAAAACATTTTCTCTGATACGTGTGCAGTGGCAACTATTGGATACTATAGGTATAACATTAAGTACATACAATTGAAATTCTATAATTAAATATTAACATACAGTATCTCACAAAAGTGAGTACACCCCTCACATTTTTGTACATATTCTATTATATCTTTTCATGTGACAACACTGAAGAAATGACACTTTGCTACAATGTAAAGTAGTGAGTGTACAGCTTGTATAACAGTGTAAATTTTCAGTCCCCTCAAAATAACTCAACACACAGGCATTAATGTCTAAACCGCTGGCAACAAAAGTCAGTACACCCCTAAGTGAAAATCTCCAAATTGGGCCCAATTAGTAATTTTTTCTCCCTGGTGTCATGTGACTAGTTAGTGTTACAAGGTCTCAGGTGTGAATGGAGAGCAGGCATGTTAAATTTGGTGTTATCGCTCTCACTCTCTCATACTGGTCACTGGAAGTACAACATGGCACCTCATGGCAAAGAACTCTCTGAGGATCTGAAAAAAATAATTGTTCCTCTACATAAAGATGGCCTAGGCTATAAGAAGATTTCCAAGACCCTGAAACTGAGCTGCAGCACGGTGGCCAAGACCATACAGCGGTATAACAGGACAGGTTCCCCTCAGAACAGGCCTCGCCATGGTCCACCAAACAAGTTGAGGTCACGTGCTCAGCGTCATATCCAGAGGTTGTCTTTGGGAAATAGAGGTATGAGTGCTGCCAGCATTGCTGCAGAGGTTGTAGGGGTGGGGGGTCAGCCTGTCAGTGCTCAGACCATACGCCGCACACTGCATCAAATTGATCTGCATGGCTGTCGTCCCAGAAGGAAGCCTCTTTTAAAGATGATGCACAAGAAAGCCTGCAAACAGTTTGCTGAAGACAAGCAGACTAAGGACATGGATTACTGGAACCATGTCCTGTGGTCTGATGAGACCAAGATAAACTTATTTGGTTCAGATGGTGACAAGCGTGTGTGGGGGCAACCAGGTGAGGAGGACAAAGACAAGTGTGTCTTGCCTACAGTCAAGCATGGTGGTGGGAGTGTCATGGTCTGGGGCTGCATGAGTGCTGCCGGCACTGGGGGGCTACAGATCATTGAGGGGACCATGAATGCCAACATGTACTGTGACATACTGAAGCAGAGCATGATCCCCTCCCTTCAGAGACTGGGCCGCAGGGCAGTATTCCAACATGATAACGACCCCAAACACACCTCCAAGACCACCACTGCCTTGCTAAAGAAGCTGAGGGTAAAGGTGATGGACTGGCCAAGCATGTCTCCAGATCTAAACCCTATTGATCATCTGTGGGACATCCTCAAATGGAAGGTGGAGGAGCGCAACGTCTCTAACATCCACCAGCACTGTGATGTCGTCATGGAGGAGGGGAAGAGGACTCCAGTGGCAACCTGTGAAGCTCTGGTGACCTCCATGCCCAAGAGGGTTAAGGCAGTGCTGGAAAATAATGGTGGCCACACACAGGGCCACCATCAGGGGGGTACAGGCATTACACATGTAAGGGGCCCGCATGTCCCCAGGGGCCCGGCCGTCGCATCCCCCCCCCTCCCAAATCAGAGCGTTAGCGTTGCTGGAGAGAGGAGGAGAAAACATGAAGAGATGACACTTTCTTGCCAGCACCAAATCCCCCCGTTATCAGGCTGCTGGAGAGAGGAGGGAAGAAGAAGAGATGACACTTTCCCTTGACAATGGTAGCTAAGAGCTTACCCTGCAGTACCCTTACCCATTTGAACCTTAACTTAAATTTACTATGATTTAGAATAAATACTCGACACCTAAGGTGGGTTAAATGGCCAACATGGCCTTTTATTAATAAAACAACTTTTGTTACAATACACACTGTAAGAACCCACCTAACTATACAATTTCACTAAACTGTATATATATATAAAATATCTATCATTTTAAGATCCAAGGCGGTACCAATGTAACCATTACCCTCTTAATTTGTGTCAGAGGCACATCTAAACTGAGTTGCCACCCCAGCCGCTATATATGAAGACTCAGGGCCTAAACCCAGCTAACCTCAGCCACCCCAGGGTCCTTAATCTGCACGGTCACTAGCCAGTGAACCGTTCCCACTCGAGGATACCATACCTGATGGTTCCCCACCGTTTACCCAGAATGCACCACATTCTACCACCGCCAAGGATCCTAACATGCCACAGCGCACAGGTATGACTCCTTATACCTGAGCGCTCCGCCACACACGAAGAGCCCTGTGTACTCCATCCTCCAGGCCCAAAAACCACATGTCCGTCCCTACCGCGTTAAGGTGAACGCCATCGCCCCTAAGGTAACGCCATGTCTCGGACTCCAAATCCTGATGCCTAATTACCAGGCCCCCATTCCTGACAAAAAACCGCCCCACCTCCTTATTGACTTTAATCCGGGCCTTATTGATTCGGTCCACCGATCTGGCTTCTCTCCAAACCGTGCGAGCCACGATCTCGGACCAAACAAAAACAGTGCCCGGGAAGTCACAGCAAAGCCTGAGGAAATCGAACCGAATGTCTTTTATCAGTTCTCTAGAACGCCTGACGCCCAGATCATTCCCCCCAGCGTGAATTACCATAATATCCGGGGCCCTGTCCCAGCGTGCAAATCTATGCACCTCGGGAACCACTCTGTTCCACAACATGCCCCTTACTCCTATCCAGCGAACACTACCCTCTTCCCAGGGGAGACCTAACTGCCTGGCATCGGGTCTAACTTCAGCCCTCCTGGCCCCCCAGTAAACAAATGAATGCCCGAGGATCCAAACTAGGCATCTGCGACCTGAAAACAAATAGAGAAAAAACATTGCCCCACCAACCTGGACATATAAAATTAAAACAATAAGACCAACACATAGAAAAGAGTTAGCATGAGAGTCAACACAAACGTGACGACAAAGACCCCCTCTCTCATCTTCACATTAAATGAGGTCTAACATACAACCTGAAACGATTCGACTCCCACCTGCCGATGCGTTTTATCATCTCAGTTCCCAACCCCCATCTTGACGCCTCCGTGGCGGCTCCGATTCGGAAAGAGTGAGACCCGAACTGCCTGGGATCCAGGCCTGCCGCATTCAGACATTTACGAAAAACCGCAATGAACTGAAAACGCGATAAATACGAGCCATTCCTGTGCATCAAGAAAGGTCCCGCACTGGCAGGCCTGACCGCAATAAATTGTGACACCGCCGAAACCGGACACAGCCCGGCCACCTTACCCCGAAACAACTCCAGTACTACACCTCTTCCAGCTTGATCCGTTTTAGACTTACGAATCACTAAGCTTACTGACACTTCTGTTACAGTCACCTCGTCTCTGAAAAGTCCCCCCGCAACGTGTTTGGCAGGGCTGACCAATTCTCCTATGCGTAACGCCCCAAAAAAGGCCAACTGAAAAGCCGCCCGAAACAAGAGTTGCTCATACCCATCTCCACACACCCCCGGAATATGAGCCATAATCAACCACAAAGTGGTGAAAGAAACCGGGCGCCGCATATCTCTGGACTTGCTCCCCTTACGATATCCCTTCATAGCCTGTCTTATGATAAACGATTTCGTGACATCCTCGCCTCCCTGCAGTTTAAACCAAAAGGCCAAACCCGCTAATTTACGATCCACTGACGATACTGATGCCCCCTTCAAAAAGTTTTGAACAACGAAATACAGGACCAATGCTGACACGTCGTCTCGGGGCTCAAGCCCCCCTACCTCCTCCAGCAACGCATTCCATTCCCTCCACGCACCAGCGTATGCGCCCCATGTCGCCTCACTCAGGGATTTTCTGATCAATCCAGCGGCGACTCCAATGCGATCGTCCATAACCCTGGAGGACAGGGGGTACCATGCTGCTCCGCGTCCGGCGCCAATCTCCGAAACTCTTTCCACTGCGAACGAGACAAGGCATCCGCAATCCTATTAGAAACCCCCGGAATGTGCACCGCATAGACAAAAGCATTCAGGCGAAGGCATAACAATACCAAGTGCCGTAACAAGCGCACCACCGGAAGTGAGGAGGCCGACAGGGTGTTAATGGCAGAGACAACTCCCAAGTTGTCGCAATGGAAACGCACCTTTTTGTTCCGAAATGCCTCGCCCCAAATTTCCACCGCCATCACAATTGGAAACAATTCCAAAAGCGCTAAGTTACACAACCACCCGGCCTCCCTCCAAGTATCAGGCCAACCACCGGCGCTCCACTTACCCTGTAAGAATGCTCCGTATCCACCGGACCCGGCCGCATCCGTAAACAATGCCATGTCCGCATTGCTCACGGGGCCCGACATCCACATTGACCTCCCATTGTAGGTTCCCAAAAATTCGTCCCAAACCCTGAGATCAGCTTGGTGATCCCGGGTCAAACGAACAAAATGTCTGGGGTTACTTACCCCCGCCATGGCTAACGAAAGCTGGCGGCAGAATATCCTGCCCATTGGAATGATTCTGCAGGCAAAGTTTAATTTTCCCAAAAGGGACTGCAGCTCCCTGACCCGAACTTTGCGTCTGCCCCCCATGGCCCTGACTTCTTGCCGTAAAGCTGCAAGCTTTTCCTCCGGCAAACGGCATTCCATGGCTACGGAATCAATCGTGATCCCCAAGAAAACCAATTCTGTCGTGGGACCAACCGTTTTTTCCGGTGCTAAGGGAATGCCAAAACGATCCGCTACATGCTGTAACGTGCCCAGCAGTACCGCGCATGCGTTAGAACCCGCAGGGCCTATACACAAAAAATCATCCAAGTAATGGATGACGGAATTGAGCCCGGACACATCCCGCACTACCCATTCCACAAAGGAACTGAAGGTCTCAAACAGCGCGCACGAGATGGAGCACCCCATTGGTAGACAACGATCGACAAAATACGACCCTTGCCACCTGCAACCCAGGAGGTGCATGCTATCTGGATGGACCGGAAGTAGACGAAAAGCCGACTCCACGTCAACTTTTGCCAACAAAGTTCCCTGACCATACCTGCGTACCCATACTACTGCGGCATCGAACGATGTGTAGGTGACCGCACAGGCCTGCGGATCAATACCATCGTTTACAGACGCCCCTTTGGGATGCGAAAGGTGGTGAATTAAACGGAACTTCCCAGGTTCCTTTTTGGGCACCACACCCAGGGGAGACACAATTAAGCCCTCAATGGGCGGGGAAGAAAATGGACCGCCCATCCTACCCAAAGAAACTTCCTTCTGCAGTTTCTCCGTTACAACCCCCGGGAAAAGCCGAGCAGACTGCAGATTCTCGGAAATCGGCGGAACCGTAGTCAAAGAGCACGGGATTCTGAAACCCACCGAGAATCCCTCCCACAGGAGTCTAGCCAACTCCTGGTCCGGGTACCTATTTAGGAAAGGCAACATCCTTCCCGCCCTCACTGGAGTCTTCCCTTTTCCCAGATCCATCCCCGGCCTTGTTTTTTCCAGCCTTGAAACACCTACTGAAGGAATGACTGCCCCCGCATCCTGAGCATTCATGCTTGAAGCGACAGGACCCTCCAAATCGGCACGAGCTGTCATTGAACAAAAAACTGACCCCCGCTCCTAGCTGGGGTCATCAGCTTCATCCAAAGCCCTATGTCCTTGTGATCCCATCGAATAGCTGGCCTGACCGCCTTCCGCTGACGAAACTGTTCATCGTAGCGCAACCATGCCATGCCGCCATAGACCCTATATGCCTCCCCAATTGCGTCCAAATAGCAAAACAAAGCCGAGCAGCTCGCCGGCTCCCTTTCGCCAACAACGCTAGCTAAGATTGCGAACGCCTGCAACCAATTATTGAACGTGCGAGGAATAAGGCGATACCGCCGTTTCTCCTCGTCCTCTTTCTTACTCTCGTCAGGTTTTACGCGGTCTAAGTTAAATTTTTCAAGAGGGAGCAGGGAAAATATTTCCACGTACTCCCCTTTCCAAATACGGTCCCTCACTTCCTGTTTCAGGTGCGCACCCAAAGGACCTTCAAAGCACACGTACACCTCGCATTTCGCTGCATCCGCTAATCTTACCTTATCCACCTCCTTGTCACTTTTGTCCGGCGGCTTTTCCCCCGAGGTCTCTCCACTTGGTCCCTGCGGCACATCCGACGCTATTACCACAGCCGGAGGAGCGGAGGAGACTTCCGGTGGTGGCACCTGTCTCCCTGAACTGTCCCCCACCACGGCCGCCCCCCCAGGCGCCCCCCCACTGCCCAGCTTTTGCAGTAACTCTCGCAACCCCAGCAATACCTCCCTCGTGAGCCCCTCTGACCCCATACTCCCAGGAGCCCCCCCTACCTGACCTTGGGACCCCACACCAGACCACACAGAGGGAGAAAATAAAGGAAGCAAAACAGGAGAGCACTCACCAGGCTGCATGGGGCCGTGGACCCCCCCAGCCGCCGGTCCGACTTCCGCCACGGCGTCACCGACATCCTCTTCCACTTCTCCCTCCTCCATGCTACTGGCATCTTCTCTCTGCTGCTCTGCTGGCGTCACGGGAACCTGTAATCCGGCCGTCCTCTCCCTCCCTCAGCCGCCGCCGTTCCTCTTGACACGGACAGGCTCGCCGGCCTGCGCCGCTCCGATCGTCCGACCGCTCTGACGTCATCACCCTGCGCCCCGGCCTTACCCGGGCTCGCAGGCGCCACCTGTGGCCTGGAGGTGCGCGCCGTCGCATCTCTTCCTCGGGCAGACGTGCCCCTCTCGCAGCGCCGCTCCTCCCTTCGGCTGACAGAGCCACCGGCCGCCTCCCGATCGTTGCCGAGGCCCGCTCCAACTTCTCTTCCCCGACGGGCTGGCGTGTCGACCGGAACATTGCCATCCACACCAGCCGCACGTTCCGGAATCCGGTCGGAGGAGGATGGGTGAGTCGCCATCTGGCTTGTGGGTCCCATCCCCCTCAGGCTCCGCCTAGGATGGGGATTCCTCCCAGGCTCTCCCCTGGCCAACACAGGCAATCGTTTGGCAGGGGGGCCTGAAGGTTCCGCGAACGCGCTCCCATTGCGGCGCTGAGCCTGAGGAGTCCTGTCAGGGGTGAACCGCTCAGGAGGCTTAGACCTCCTAGCGCGCTGTGTGGCAGGTCCTGCTTGTGAAGGACCCTGCTGGACTCCTTGCAATGACTCGGTCACTTGTCTCTGTATCCACTCAGCTCCATGTATCCCAGCAGCAGCCCTTAGCTGGGATAAAAGTTGCTCAAGTTCGCTCATCATGTAAAGTAGCACTCCACTGTAAAGATGATGTTCTCAACAGGTTCCACTAGAACTGTTACAACCCCACCCCATTTACATTAATTTATTAACTATTAGCTCCCCCCCTTTGCACCAAATTCCGGCCAATAATGACCACTTAATTACAGTCATATGCCACACCTTATATGACCACACCTTTATGACCACACCTTTAACCCTGACCTTGCTGGTTTGCCTTATCACCCTGTCATGTCTCCCCTGCGCTGACTGCGTCCCTTCTCAGCTGCGGGCTTCTCTTTCACCGCGGCCAGTGCTCTCTGCTCTGCTAATGGCTGCTGCAATATTTGCATGGACTGTGATTGAGCAGGACAGGGACAGGGGGAGTGGCCAGCTCGTCAACATTGCACATAGACACCAATAACAGATCGGAGAGTGCAGCATGGAGGGTAAGTTGCAAATATTTAATGTGTGCTGCTGACTGTGCCCCCTGTGCTGCCTGTACATTTTAGTGGGACTTTATTTATTTATATTTAGTTATCTCCTTCTTCTCGGATGTGACACCCTTAGGCTGACTAGCTGCCTATATTTGATTTGCATTGTGAAAATGGATGACTCCATGGGTGAAAATAAGTTACATTTTGGAGAGTCCGCTGCCCGCCCCTTCACTATGTAACTCTCATCCCCATCCACAGTCATCCTCATCCATTTTCACAATGCAACTCAATCATCTTCATCCGCACCCAGCATCTACTCCATCCCTCCAGTCTCCACAATGCACGCATCCCCACCCATGCTGAGCACCCTCCATCCCAGTCCTGCTAGCAGCATTTTTGGAGCAGTGAAGGAGCGGTGTGTATAGCGCTCCTCCACCACTCCTTATTATTGCAGCAGTGCTTTGCGGTGGATTTAACCCTTTCTCTGCCGCTAGCGGGGGGGGGGTAAAAGCGCCCCGCTAACAGCCGAACAGTGCTGCAAATTTGACGGTAAAGCACCGCTAAAAATAGTGGCACTTTACCGCCGACACACCAACCGCTCCCAGCGTGAAAGGGCCCTTACTGTTAAATATTGAAAGTACTGATGACTTTTAATCCACTTTTCATATATTAAGGTGTAAGAGTGTTAAAATAAAAGTGGGTGCACCGAAGAACTCGTTGGGATGGCCAGTGGGTCGATTCAGTGGGACGACCAGTGGGCGGGCCCCGGGGAATGTTGGGGGTCAGGCCCCGGGGGGGCCCAGGCCTAAAGCTGTGTAAGGGGCCCCAAAATTTCTGATGGCTGCCCTGGCCACACAAAATATTGACACTTTGGGCCCAATCTGGACATTTTCACTTAGGGGTGTACTGACTTTTGCCAGCGGTTTAGACATTAATAGCTGTGTGTTGAGTTATTTTGAGGGGACAGCAAATTTACACTGTTATACAAGCTGTACACTCACTACTTTACATTGTAGCAAATTGTAATTTCTTCAGTGTTGTCACATGAAAAGATAGAAGAAAAGATTTACAAAAATGTGAGGGGTGTACTTACTTTTGTGAGATACTGTACATAAAAAAACAATTAAATAACAATCTTGTATAATATTATTTTAATATTTGATGATGATAATAATATTAATAATAATAAACAATAATAATGCATCTAATATTAGTAAATAAAAAAAATATTTACGACTCAATTTTTGCGTTTTGCCTATCTTAATTGGCGTTTGCAATGTCTGTAGAGGATATAAAACAAAATTGATGCAAATGTTTCCCGGTTTAATGATTTAAAGGTTTAATGATTATCTATCGCAGACGCGGGGCCTTATCTGCCATTGCGGGGCTGCGCAGACACGTTGTGAACGAGGCCTCGGCGCTGTAAGCACAGATGGGAAGCAGCAACTCTTAAGATGGATTGCTGGCAGAAGGAAAGTCCTGGTCCTTTGCCCTTACAGGTCTTCCCATCAATATTACTCAGGCATAATGGGAAAGCCGGAATGGAGAGAAGACATTGGCTGACAGAACAAGGACAATGTGATGTGGAGTCTGGCATTGGATGCTCCATCATATAGTAATAACATCATGAGGGTGATGACCCAGATTTATGATTAAAAGATCTTCGGTGGTACCTTGTCCTCCACTCCCTATCCGCCTACAACCATAACCCAATCAAGAGAAAAATCCATCCCCCCGGGATACATGACATGTGAGCACAGCGGGACGGGGGAGCGCTGAGCCGTATATAGAGATATATAGAAGGGTAACCTTCCTGGCTCAGCGGGTGAAGACCTCCGGCTGGCTTCGTATCTAATAATCCGAATAAACTCCCGGAGAAGTTTTACTTTTCTTCACGTGTCTGCGACTCCCCGCTGGTGTTTATGTTCCACATAAAAAAGACGCTGAGCCTGTTTATATAAAAATCAGGAAAAATAATGACTTGTTTTGCTTCGGTTCATTCTTTTCTGCCGCTAAATTTCTCTTTCGTTTACAAAACTTCAAAACGCGTCGTGCCGATAAAATGGTGGAAAATCTTTAAAAATGTTGCAAAACTGCCACATAGATTCTGTTGGTTTGTTTAATCCCTCCTGACGTGTCGTGAAAGTGTGAAAGTGACCGCAGCGACTTTTCATTGCAAATTAATTTTAAAAAAAAATGTCTTCCACCGAAAAATGGTCAAATAGACGTTTGTGACCTTTATGAATGCATGAAGTACTTTTCAGGGCTAAATGTTTTTTTTGTTGTTACTATAATGCATTAAAATGGTTAAAATTAAATTAAAAATTAACAATGCATTCTATAGCCGGGGAATTGAATTAAAATTCACGGAGGTAAAATCAGTAAAAGATTCTTCCCGCAGAGGTCCGAATTGCATGTTTGTGCAATGACTCCATCACATCACAGCCCCCTGCAGCTCTGGACCCCCTTCACATCACAGCCTCCTACAGCTCTAGCCCCTCTTCACATCACATCCCCCTGCAGCTTTGCCCCGCCCATTCACATCGCAGCCCCCTGCAGCTCTGGACCCCCTTCACATCACAGCCTCCTACAGCTCTAGCCCCCCTTCACATCGCAGCCCCCTGCAGCTTTGCCCTGCACATTCACATCACAGCCCCCTGCAGCTCTGGTCCCCTTCACAGCCCCCCTGCAGCTCTGGCCCCCTTCACATCACAGCTTCCTGCAGCTCTGCCCCCCCTTCACATCCCAGCCCCCTGCAGCTCTGTCCCCCCTTCGCATCACAGCCCCCTGTAGCTCTGGCCCCCCTTAAAATCACAGTCCCCTCAGCTCTGCCCCCCTTCATATCACAGCCTCCTGCAACTCTGACTCCCCTTTACATCACAGGCTCCTGCATCTCTGCCCCCCCCCCTTTACATCAATGCCCCCCATTAGCTTTTGCCCCCATTTACATCACAGCCATCTGAATCTCTGGCCCCCATTTAAATCACAGTCCCCTGCAGCTCTGGCCCCCCTTCACATCACAGTCCCCTGCAGCTTTGCCCCCCTTCACATCACAGCCTCCTGCAGCTCTGACTCCCCTTTACATCACAGCCTCCTGCATCTCTGGCCCCACTTTACATCAAAGCCCCCCTATCAGCTCTGGCCCCCCTTTAAATCATAGTCACCTGCAGCTCTGGCCCCCCTTTAAATCACAGTCACCTGCAGCTCTGCCCCCCTTCACATCACAGTCACTTGCAGCTTTGCCCCCGCCCATTCACATTGCAGCTCCATGCAGCTCTAAACCCCTTCACATCACAGCCCCCCTTGCAGCTCTCGCCTCCCATCACATCACAGCCTCCTGCAGCTCTGGCCCCCCTTTAAATCACAGTCACCTGCAGCTCTGCCCCCCTTCACATCACAGTCACTTGCAGCTTTGCCCCCACCCATTCACATTGCAGCTCCATGCAGCTCTGATCCCCTTCACATCACAGTCCCCCTTGCAGCTCTTGCCTCCCATCACATCACAGCCTCCTGCAGCTCTCCCCCCCCCCCCCCCCTTTGCATCACAGCCTCCAGCAGCTCTCCCTCCCCCCCCCCCCCTTCGCATCACAGCCTCCTGCAGCTCTGCCCCTTCACACCACAGCCCCTGCAGCTCTGCCCCCCCTTTGCATCACAGCCTCCTGCATCTCTCGCCCCCTTTACATCAGAGCCCCCAGCAGCTCTGGCACCCTTTACAGCACAGCCTCCTGCATCTCTGCCCCCCTCCTTTTACATCACAGCCCCCTGCAGCTCTGGCCCCCCTTTACATTAATAGGGGGACCTAATCAATATTAGGTGGGTGGTCATACTGGTGGTGTAATCATGCTTCGGATGTTTCAATAAATGCACTGGCTTTTATTACCATGAGCTGCTCCCTTATTCTGTTATGGATTGATGTGAAGCATTAGGATTCCTCTGTTGCGGGGTCACTTTAAACACCGAGTCCTTCAATACGGTCCCCATGAAGAACTCTACGGGTAAAGTAGAAAAACCCTGTTTAATCTGGGTGAAGGGGATGGAGACTTATGTGTAATAAGGGTCTTTGTAAGTGTAAAGATTTTACGGCGGTGGTTACCTTGGCGGTGTTTTCCTGCCATGGCTGTCGGCGGTGAGCATTTGACATTATTTATTAAGTAGAGCAAGCGGCTTTAATAAATATTTAGCGGAAATCCCTTTGGGAACAATGTCTCCATTGAAGTCATATTGCCTGAAATGCGGCTTCATTTGTCAGAAATGACCGCGCTTTGTATTGGGTCGACAATTTATTTTGGAATCGCATACATTACAGCGAGCCTGTCCCCCTCCCCCCCGGGGGGGCAATCAACCTTCATCAATGCAGCAACAAATAACGATCCATTATGTATGACCTATATACAGTATGTGTAAAGGAAATTCCACCGAAATCCGCATTCCTTCATCGCTTATAATATGGATTTTCTACTTTGTTCTGCGTCAGATGCTACTTGTGTGCTTTGTGTCTTAAGAGGATAGATAGTTACATGTGTTATGTTGTTATACTGTATGTAATATATGTTATATGTTATATTGTTTATATATAGTGTAGCACCCTCTAGTGTGTGCTACTAGTAGTGGCAATGCAGGAAAAAGCACATTTCTGGCCAGGAGTCATTGAGGGTTATTAGAGGTCAGGGCTGGGTGACTCATCTTGGCAACTCTCTGGTGCATCCCCCTGGTGTCTGGAAGGTTGGAGAACCTTCTAGAACTAGAGGGCGTTGGCTAGGAGGGGCTGCCATGAATATTTGTGGGGCCCTCCTATTAAGAGCGCACGGGCACCACCTCCTCTGTCCATCGCCACCTCCCCTATCCATGCGTGCGGCCCCTTTCAGGACATGGATTCCAATGCAGGGGGGGTATTTTTTTGAAGCACTGATTAGAGCTAGAGGCTCTAATAGGCTTCAATATAGGGTGGGCTTGGGTCGCAGAGAGTACACTACGAGCCCACCCAGGTGTGCTACATCAGCGAATCAATATTCGTTGCAACACTGATCCTCCTCCCGGCCAATCAGGAAGCGGGTTTTGACACCGGTCACCGGATTGGCTGAAAGGACAGGCGATCCTATTGGACGCCTAGGAGGAGGAGGGAGGAGCCGCACGGCGGAAGCCGCCGTGATGCAGCGAGGACACAGGAGCCGCTGCCCATAGAAGCCCACCTACGGTAGAAACCTGCAACCCACCCATAGGAGCCCGCAACCCGCCCATAGGAGCCTGCAACTCGGCCGCTCCCCACCACCCATAGGAGTCCGCCTGCCTACAATGGGGTAAGTGCAGGACTGACCAACCAACTGGGGGAAGTGGTTGTTTGCCGCCGCACCCAAAATGAAAAACCTCCAGCCGCCACTGGGCATCAGCCAATCCCCAAAAGTGGTGGGCTGGCAGGGGGCTGAGACAACCCCATAAATAGACATGGGCCAGGATAGCAGGGGCAGTCGGGTGGAGCATGGAGATACAATGTTGAGGACGCTTTCGGTGGACCTGAGGGGTAACCCCTAGTTTGGTGGGGGGCGTCCTGTCTTGAGCCGAGGCTTGGGTACTGAAAGGTTCCTGCCAAAAACACAAAGGGAGGAGGTTTTCCTGGAGGCACAGGAGAAAAGAGAGGACACAGTGAGTAATTCAACCCTGGTGGGGCTAACAAAGGGGGGGGGAGACTGCCACATATAGCCTGTCTCCCTTGTAGACAGCTGTGGGGTTGAGTCTGCAACCTTTTCCCTGAGAGATCTCCAGAGAGTCAGTCGGGTGGGCTGGTGAAAGAAGCAGCTGCAGCCAGGTGGGTTAGCATTGCCTGAAGAAGTGGTTCTGGGATCAGTGCAGACAAAGGAAGCAGGAAGAAAGGTTACACGCTGTTTCACCCCACATGTGCTACTTTTTAAGGAACTGTGAGTTCCCGCCTGTAAAGGGCGGTTACTGAGCTGACAAGGAGTCTGTCAGTGTCCTCAGGAGTGAATCATCAGAAGTTGTGCAAGAAAGGAACTGAAAGTGTTTGCAGGAGGAAAGCTGAAGAGGAGCCTGTATATAGGAAGTTGTCCCTAAAGTTCTTATCAAAGTCAAGTGGGCATCCCATAAACTCCCCATCTAAGTGGCGTGGAGATTTCGCTATACGCTATGCACAAAGCATGTCTCCTGCGCTACTAAGCTTCCTTTCAGCTTTTTGGTATAATACTTCTCAATAAACCCGTGTCTCCCGCATTTTCCCAAGTGAATGGACATAGTCACTGTCTTAGCTCCTTCGCTCAACTGCCTCTCTTGAGCACAGCCACGTGGCTTTTATTCATGGACAACAAAAGGAAGTGACAAACAGGAAGTCATGGGCCCAAAAGCCAATCGCTTCCTCCTTACAAAATGACATCACAGGAAATGACTACACAGGAAATGACAACACTAAAGGGGAGGGCATCCACCATCTTGGTCAGCATGGAGCCCACTCAATACTGCTCAAAGTAACCAGTATCTAGTGAGATCATTCTACTTGTCCTTACAGGCTTGAGAAGATCTGTGGGGACATTGCTACTGCTGTTGTCAATATACGGTACGAGTATATTAACAAGGCAGCTATCAATGTCCTCTTATTAAAGCAGATATGTATCCAAAAGGCATAGCGTAGCCACAAGAGAGATATAAGATGTTTTTCTCATGATGTGGACTTCGCTTCTCTAATGTGCATAGACATTTGAAGGCAAGAAGCCCAGCGCATCGCATACTTACAAACCGGCAAACGCCCACACACACACAGAGAACACGTTTCCAAGCCCATGAGAAGGTTATCATACTAACGGTTTTGCCGCTGGTCCTGATTCAACCCAAGTGCGCTCTGCTAGAGCACTACTTAGTGAAATCAGACACAGGGAGACAGATGACAATCTATAAAACACCCATAATAAAATTTCCACAACACAAGTTGCTAATTAAACAACAAAAGTAAAGCTACGGACTGTTTTCTGACTTTTCAGTGCCTGTGAAATTCGGTGCACCTGGCGGTGCAGGAGCGGGGGAACCCTGTTTATCTGCAGCTCCTACATAGGGAGTGCTACATCTGGGGGCTCGTCCGGGATATTGCCCATGGTAACCTGCACAGCCCTTGCCCCTAGCAACCAAAGATCATCGAGCCAGAGGACTGCGCTTTGTTGCTAAGACCACAGAAGGGGGTTAAACAGGAAGCTGGAGTTATGTGCATTGCAAAACTGTGACTGTTGCTCTGTGATGCAAGCGCTGTTGTCCATAGTAACCAGCCAGAGTTGCTGCCAAGTCAGTGCTGGCACTGCATGCCCAGTTGCCCCAATCATGCCTGGGCCAGCTACTTGTGTCATTGTCAAGACATGCTTGATCAGTGAGAACTGTATTGTGTGCTGTTACCTGTGGCAACCAGGGAGGGCAATCGCGCCCATGGATTACTAAGTGCCCAGCGGACTGCATAAAGCTGGAAATAGGGACTGTGTGCTGAAAGGGCCTGCTGGAAATAGTAAAAGCTACACAGAAATGTCTGCCGTTGCCCGTGGCAACTAGAGTGAGCCATTTGGTTCCTGCAGGAGGGTGTCTATCAGTTGTCCAACCACGGCTGAAGCTAAAGACTGTCCTGAAACCTGCTAGAAACAGTGTGACATCATGTGACTTTGCTATTACTTGTGACAACCACAGTGAACTTTTATTGTTGTCTGCCTTCAGTTACTCAGGCACAATCGGTGCTGAGCAGCAGGTTCCATCAAATAAGTGACCACAAACATGTGAGCTGTGCCTGCAAACTTCAGTCCAGCCAAGAAGGGGTTACAGAGCATGCGGGAACAAGCCTGCTTATCAGAACTGTTGGCGCCAGCCAGTCTGGAAGCTTGGGGGCCGGGCCAGGCCATGCCGCGAAGAAGACCTAGCTTATCCTGCATGTGGAGAGAGAGGAGCAAGATGGCGGATGGTGGCGTAAGTGTTCCCTGTGCCGACTCAGTTGCAGGAGGTGACGCTCATGCATACCGGTGTTTGGCTGGCGCATAGAGGGGGATTTGCCCTCGGATTGATCGAGGGGACGAAGAGGCTGTGTCTGCTGTGTCCTGACTGCAGGAGACCCACCGCCGTGATGAGTGCCTGGATCCGGTGTGGGCACTGCGACGAACTGCTTACAAAACTGACACCGAGCGAGCAGGAGCCGCACCACTACAGCGTAGACCTGCAGCCTGGCTTCTGTACAGAACAGCCATGGAAGCCCCAGAAGACCAGAATGGGCCAAAGAGCAACCACAAAAGGTGCGGTTGAGTCTCAGGACAGAGACCCCCCCACCCGCCGCGAAGACCAGTGACACCTGTGAAAAAGGTTGGAAGTCCGCCTGGGCTTGCAGCCTGGCAGGAGAACTGGTGCCTGTCAGTGCTGCCCAGCAGGAGCCAGAAGATGTTCCTGGAAGGACGGCTGTACTCATTCACCCGGTCAATCCAACCTGGAAGGAGCCATTTCAGGAAGACAATTCGTCTTCAGGTGAGCCAGAGGGGATTGACAGTGGTGGAGCAATAGAATAGCAATAGCCAGTAACACACCTCCGGTGTTAGTGAGGCACAACTCTGGAGGATTAAGCACAGGAGGCACATCAGACAGCCCCACTGTCAGGGAATGGGGAGTGTTAGATAGAGTAATGCCGCGTACACACGGTCGTACTTTTCGTCTACAAAAGTCGGACAGCCTGTCCGACAGACTTCCGGCAGACTTTCGGTGGACTTGCGGCGGACTTGCGGCCTACTTTCTAACGAACGGACTTGCCTACACACGACCACACAAAAGTCTAACAGATTCGTACGTGATGACGTACACCGGACTAAAATAAGGAAGTTCATAGCCAGTAGCCAATAGGTGCCCTAGCGTGGCTTTTTGTCCGTCGGACTAGCACACAGACGAGCGGATTTCGGGGTCCGTCGTAGTTACGAAGTAAAGTTTTAAAACATGTTTCAAATCTAAAGTACGTCGGATTTGAGGCTAAAAAAGTCAGTTGAAAGTCCGGAGAAGCCCACACACGATCGGATTACCAGCCAGCTTTAGTCCATCAGCGTCCGTTGGACTTTTGTAGACGAAAAGTAGGACCGTGTGTACGCGGCATTACACAATGAGTCCCGGTTCACAATTGTGCGAAGCGGGAACCAGCAACGAGTCCTGTGTGATAGACTTGTGCACTGCCGAAAAATTCATTCGTTTTCATTTCATTCGTTTTTTTTTCCGTTTTTGGGGGTCATTCATTAAGATTGCAATTCGTAAATTCTAAAATTCGTAAATTCAAAAATTCAAAAGAACGAAAATCCAAAATTCAAAATAATAACTACCTAATATTAACTAACTATTAAATTATAGGTATTGGAATATCCTTTCAAATTTGGCTGTTAGTGAACGTTACTAATACGAATTTATCCAAAGTTACGAATTATCAGAAATAACGAATGTCGTATCTAAAAAAATGGAATGGCATTAATTATTAATACTTTTTTTTAATTATTATTATTGTTATTTAATATTATTATTTAGTTACGTTCCATTCGTTTAGATGCGGCATTTGTTATTTCAGATAATTCGTAACTTCGGATTAATTCGTATTCGTTACGTTCACTAACAAATTTTAACAGAAATTTCAATACCTATAATTTAATAGTTAGTTATTTCAGATTTTTACATTTTCAGGGTTTTTGGATTTTCGAATTTCGAATTTACGAATTTATGAATTTCCACATTTCCAAATTTCCAGATTTTCGAATGTACGCATTTTAAAATTTTCGAATTACGAATATTCAGAAAAATTTGTTAAACTGCTTTTTGTTATTTCGGATGTTTCCGAATCAATGAATTTTTCGAAATTCGTCAAGAAAACGTATTTGGAACAAAACTATTTGCACATGTCTACTGTCTGGGTTCCCGCATCGCAACTCACTCGCAGGCAGTTTGACACCGGCAGCGGTTCGTAATGTAAAGTTTAATGACACCCCCCAAATAGGTTCGCAGATCGCATTAGAATAGTACCGGATTTAAACGAATCCGAAATAACGAAAAAAAATTTGGACGAAATTCAAATTCAAATCGTTTTCGAATACTTTTCAAATTTGAGTAATTTCCCAATTTCCAAAGAGAATAAACTAGAATAGAAAATAAAGGAATAGAATTTAATATATTTTTTTTCTATTCTATTCCTTTATTTTCTATTCTATTTTATTGTCCCACCCCAGCTCTATCCACCCTCCCATCCCTTCCCAGCTCCATCCACCCCCCATCCCATCCCAGCTCCATTCATCCCCCATCCCGTCCCAGCTCCATCCTTCACCCCATCCCATCCTAGATCCATCCATCTCCACCGATCCCATCCCAGCTCCATCCACCCCCCCATCCCATCCCAGCTCCATCCAACCCCCCCCGATCCCATCCCAGCTCCATCCCCCCAATCCCATCCCAGCTATATCCACCCCCCCATCCCATCCCAGCTCCATCCATCCCCCTCGATCCCATCCCAGCTCCATTCACCCCCTCATCCCATCCTTCCCCCCATCCCATCCTAGATCCATCCATCCCCACCGATCTCATCTCAGCTCCATCCACCCCCCATCCCATCCTAGCTCCATCCATCCCCCCGATCCAATCCCTGCTCCATCCACCCTCCCATCCCTGCTCCATCCATCCCCCCATCCCATCCCAGCTCCATCCATTCCCCCCAACCCCATCCCTGCTCTATCCACCCCCATCCCATCCCAGCTCCATCCATCCCCCCAATCCAATCCCTGCTTTATCCACCCTCCCATCCCAGCTCCATCCATCCCCCCCCGATCCCATCCCAGCTCCATCCACCCTAAGGTGACCACATTTTTAAAATTACATCCGGGGACATTTTTTTGGCAAATGGTAAACTATTTTATAATCATATTTTCCTCCAATGATATATACGGTGTATGTGGGATGTGTTTATGGAATGATTGTATCATATATTCGTTGTTTCTAACATTTCATCCATAAATCAAGATATAAAAAAAAGTACTGCTTAGAATTTATTGAGACATGACTGCCAAATGTTATGAAGATAAGACAGAGAAAGACAGAGAAAAAACAGAGTGCAGAGTGCATTACATAAAGAATGCAGGGCTCAGCTGTGCCCATCTATGCAGCCTCACCAGTGCCTAGGAATGCAGCCTCATGTGTGCAGGGGATCAGAGAGGAGAAAAGAGCCGATGTTCTGCCGAAGATGGCTAGATCATCACACAGATCCTGGGCGGGTGCTGAGGCGGGGGGGGGGGCGGTCTGCCCCAGGTGCCACACACTGGGGGGGGGGGCTGGCTGGCGTCTACCCACTCCACCCGCAACACATCTCTGTACCCCCCTCCACCCCCAACACATCTCTGTACCCCCCTCCACCCCCAACACATCTCTGTACCCCCCTCCACCCCCAACACATCTCTGTACCCACTCCACCCCCAACACATCTCTGTACCCCCCTCCACCCCCAACACATCTCTGTACCCCCCTCCACCCCCAACACATCTCTGTACCCACTCCACCCCCAACACATCTCTGTACCCCCTCCACCCCCAACATATCTCTGTACCCCCCTACACCCCCAACACATCTCTGTACCCCCCTCCACCCCCAACACATCTCTGTACCCCCTCCACCGCCAACACATCTCTGTACCCACTCCACCCCCAACACATCTCTGTACCCCCCTCCACCCCCAACACATCTCTGTACCCCCCTCCACCCCCAACACATCTCTGTACCCACTCCACCCCCAACACATCTCTGTACCCCCCTCCACCCCCAACACATCTCTTTACCCACTCCACCCCCAACACATCAATGTACCCACTCCACCCCCAACACATCTCTGTACCCACTCCACCCCCAACACATCTCTGTACCCACTCCACCCCCAACACAACTCTGTACCCACTCCACCCCCAACACATCTCTGTACCCACTCCACCCCAACACATCTCTGTACCCACTCCACCCCCCAACACATCTCTGTACCCACTCCACCCCCAGCACATCTCTGTACCCACCCCACCCCCAACAAATCTCTGTACCCACTCCACCCCCAACACATCTCTGTACCCCCTCCATCCCAACCCCCAGCACATCTCTGTACCCCCCTCCACCCCCAACACATCTCTGTACCCACTCCACCCCAACACATCTCTGTACCCCCTCCACCCCCAACACATCTCTGTACCCACTCCACCCCCAACACATCTCTGTACCCCCTCCACCCCCAACACATCTCTGTACCCCCCTACACCCCCAGCACATCTCTGTACCCCCCTCCACCCCCAACACATCTCTGTACCCACTCCACCCCAACCCCCAGCACATCTCTGTACCCCCCTCCACCCCCAACACATCTCTGTACCCACTCCACCCCCAACACATCTCTGTACCCACTCCACCCCCAACACATCTCTGTACCCTCTCCACCCCCAACACATCTCTGTACCCACTCCACCCCCAACACATCTCTGTACCCACTCCACCCCCAACACATCTCTGTACCCACTCCACCCCCAACACATCTCTGTACCCCCTCCAAACCAAAACATCTCTGTACCCCCCTCCACCCCCAACACATCTCTGTACCCACTCCACCCCCAACACATCTCTGTACCCCCTCCACCCCCAACACATCTCTGTACCCACTCCACCCCCAACACATCTCTGTACCCTCTCCACCCCCAACACATCTCTGTACCCACTCCACCCCCAACACATCTCTGTACCCACTCCACCCCCAACACATCTCTGTACCCACTCCACCCCAACACATCTCTGTACCCCCTCCACCCCAACACATCTCTGTACCCACTCCACCCCCAACACATCTCTGAACCCACTCCACCCCCAACCCCCAGCACATCTCTGTACCCACTCCACCCCCAACACATCTCTGAACCCATTCCACCCCCAACCCCCAGCACATCTCTGTACCCACTCCACCCACCAACACATCTCTTTACCCCCTCCACCCCAACACATCTCTGTACCCACTCCACCCCCAAAACATCTCTGTACCCTCTCCACCCCCAACACATCTCTGTACCCCGCTCCACCCCCAACACATCTCTGTACCCTCCTCCACCCCCAACACATCTCTGTACCCACTCCACACCCAACACATCTCTGTACCCACTCCACCCCCAACACATCTCTGTACCCTCTCCACCCCCAGCACATCTCTGTAACCCCCTCCACCCCCAACACATCTCTGTACCCACTCCACCCCAACCCCCAGCACATCTCTGTACCCACTCCACCCCAACACATCTCTGTACCCCCTCCACCCCAACACATCTCTGTACCCACTCCACCCCCAACACATCTCTGAACCCACTCCACCCCCAACCCCCAGCACATCTCTGTACCCACTCCACCCCCAACACTTCTCTGAACCCACTCCACCCCAACCCCCAGCACATCTCTGTACCCACTCCACCCACCAACACATCTCTGTACCCCCCTCCACCCCCAACACATCTCTGTACCCCGCTCCACCCCCAACACATCTCTGTACCCACTCCACCCCCAAAACATCTCTGTACCCTCTCCACCCCCAACACATCTCTGTACCCCCCTCCACCCCCAACACATCTCTGTACCCCCCTCCACACCCAACACATCTCTGTACCCCCCTCCACCCCCAACACATTTCCGTACCCACTCCACCCCCAACACATCTCTGTACCCACTCCACCCCAACACATCTCTGTACCCACTCCACCCCCAACACATCTCTGAACCCACTCCACCCCCAACCCCCAGCGCATCTCTGTACCCACTCCACCCCCAAAACATCTCTGTACCCCCCTCCACCCCCAACACATCTCTGTACCCCCCTCCACCCCAAACACATCTCTGTACCCACTCCACCCCAAACACATCTCTATACCCACTCCACCCCCCACACATCTCTGTACCCACTCCACCACCAACACATCTCTGTACCCCCATCCACCCACAACACATCTCTGTACCCCCCCCTCCACCCCCAACACATCTCTGTACCCACTCCACCCCCAACACATCTCTGTACCCACTCCACCCCCCAACACATCTATGTACCCACTCCACCCCCAACACAGCTCTGTACCCCCCTCCACCCCCAACACTTCTCTGTACCCCCCTCCACATCTCTGAACTCACTCCACCCCCAACCCCCAGCACATCTCTGTACCCCCCCTTCACCCCAACACATCTCTGTACCCCCTCCACATCTCTGTACCCCCTCCACCCCCAACACATCTCTGTACCCCCCTCCACCCCAACACATCTCTGTACCCACTCCACCCCAACACATCTCTGTACCCTCTCTACCCCCAACACATCTCTGTACCCCCTCCACCCCCAGCACATCTCTGTACCCACTCCAACCCCAAAACATCTCTGTACCCACTCCACCCCCAACACATCTCTGTACCCCCCTCCACCCCCAACACATCTCTGTACCCACTCCACCCCCAACACATCTCTGTACCCACTCCACCCCCAACACATCTCTGTACCCACTCCACCCCCAACACATCTCTGTACCCACTCCACCCCCAACACATCTCTGTACCCCCTCCACCCCCAACACATTTCTGTACCCACTCCACCCCCAACACATCTCTGTACCTCCCTCCACCCCAACACATCTCTGTACCCACTCCACCCCCAACACATCTCTGTACCCACTCCACCCCCAACACATCTCTGTACCCCCTCCACCCCCAACACATCTCTGTACCCACTCCACCCCCAACACATCTCTGTACCCACTCCACCCCCAACACATCTCTGTACCCCCTCCACCCCCAACACATTTCTGTACCCACTCCACCCCCAACACATCTCTGTACCCACTCCACCCCCCAACACATCTATGTACCCACTCCACCCCCAACACAGCTCTGTACCCCCCTCCACCCCCAACACTTCTCTGTACCCCCCTCCACATCTCTGAACTCACTCCACCCCCAACCCCCAGCACATCTCTGTACCCCCCTTCACCCCAACACATCTCTGTACCCCCTCCACATCTCTGTACCCCCTCCACCCCCAACACATCTCTGTACCCCCCTCCACCCCAACACATCTCTGTACCCACTCCACCCCAACACATCTCTGTACCCTCTCTACCCCCAACACATCTCTGTACCCCCTCCACCCCCAGCACATCTCTGTACCCACTCCAACCCCAAAACATCTCTGTACCCACTCCACCCCCAACACATCTCTGTACCCCCCTCCACCCCCAACACATCTCTGTACCCACTCCACCCCCAACACATCTCTGTACCCACTCCACCCCCAACACATCTCTGTACCCACTCCACCCCCAACACATCTCTGTACCCACTCCACCCCCAACACATCTCTGTACCCCCTCCACCCCCAACACATTTCTGTACCCACTCCACCCCCAACACATCTCTGTACCTCCCTCCACCCCAACACATCTCTGTACCCACTCCACCCCCAACACATCTCTGTACCCACTCCACCCCCAACACATCTCTGTACCCCCTCCACCCCCAACACATCTCTGTACCCACTCCACCCCCAACACATCTCTGTACCCACTCCACCCCAACACATCTCTGTACCCCCTCCACCCCCAACACATTTCTGTACCCACTCCACCCCAAACACATCTCTGTACCCCCCTCCACCCCAACACATCTCTGTACCCACTCCACCCCCAACACATCTCAGTACCCCCTCCACCCCAACACATCTCTGTACCCACTCCACCCCCAACACATCTCTGTACCCACTCCACCCCCAACACATCTCTGTACCCCCCCTCCACCTCCAACACATCTCTGTACCCACTCCACCCCCAACACATCAATGTACCCACTCCACCCCCAACACATCTCTGTACCCACTCCACCCCAAACACATCTCAGTACCCCCTCCACCCCAACACATCTCTGTACCCACTCCACCCCCAACACATCTCTGTACCCACTCCACCCCAACACATCTCAGTACCCCCTCCACCCCCAACACATCTCTGTACCCCCTCCACCCCCAACCAACATCTCTGTACCCACTCCACCCCCAACACATCTCTGTACCCACTCCACCCCAACACATCTCTGTACCCCCTCCACCCCCAACACATTTCTGTACCCACTCCACCCCAAACACATCTCTGTACCCACTCCACCCCCAACACATCTCTGTACCCACTCCACCCCAACACATCTCTGTACCCCCTCCACCCCCAACACATTTCTGTACCCACTCCACCCCAAACACATCTCTGTACCCCCCTCCACCCCAACACATCTCTGTACCCACTCCACCCCCAACACATCTCTGTACCCCCTCCACCCCCAACACATCTCTGTACCCACTCCATTCCAACCCCCAGCACATCTCTGTACCCCCCTCCACCCCCAACACATCTCTGTACCCACTCTATCCCAACCCCCAGCACATCTCTGTACCCCTAAACCCCAGTACATCTCTGTACCCACTCCACCCCAAACCCCAGCACATCTCTGTACCCACTCCACCCCTACCCCCAGCACATCTCTGTACCCCCTCCACCCCCAGCACATCTCTGTACCCACTCTACCCCCTACCTCCAGCACATCTCTGTACCCACTCCACCCCCAACTCCCAGCACATCTCTGTACCCACTCCACCCCAACCCCCAGCACATCTCTGTACCCACTCCACCCCCAACCCCCAGCACATCTCTGTACCCCCCTCCACCCCCAGCACATCTCTGTACCCCCCTCCACCCCCAGCACATCTCTGTACCCACTCCACCCCAAACCCCAGCAGATCTCTGTACCCACTCCACCCCCTACCCCCAGCACACCTCTGTACCCCCCTCCACCCCCAGCACATCTCTGTACCCACTCTACCCCCTACCTCCAGCACATCTCTGTACCCACTCCACCCCAACACATCTCTGTACCCTCTCTACCCCCAACACATCTCTGTACCCCCTCCACCCCCAACACATCTCTGTACCCACTCCACCCCAAAACATCTCTGTACCCACTCCACCCCCAACACATCTCTGTACCCACTCCACCCCAAAACATCTCTGTACCCACTCCACCCCCAACACATCTCTGTACCCCCCTCCACCCCAACACATTCCTGTACCCCCCTCCACCCCCAACACATCTCTGTACCCACTCCACCCCCAACACATCTCTGTACCCACTCCACCCCCAACACATCTCTGTACCCACTCCACCCCCAACACATCTCTGTACCCCCTCCACCCCCAACACATTTCTGTACCCACTCCACCCCAAACACATCTCTGTACCCCTCTCCACCCCAACACATCTCTGTACCCACTCCACCCCCAACACATCTCTGTACCCACTCCACCCCCAACACATCTCTGTACCCCCCCTCCACCCCCAACACATCTCTGTACCCACTCCACCCCCAACACATCAATGTACCCCCTCCACCCCCAACACATCTCTGTACCCACTCCATTACAACCCCCAGCACATCTCTGTACCCCTAACCCCCAGCACATCTCTGTACCCACTCCACCCCAAACCCCAGTACATCTCTGTACCCACTCCACCCCAAACCCCAGCACATCTCTGTACCCACTCCATCCCCTACCCCCAGCACATCTCTGTACCCCCCTCCACCCCCAGCACATCTCTGTACCCCCCTCCACCCCCAGCACATCTCTGTACCCCCTCCACCCCCAGCACATCTCTGTACCCACTCTACCCCCTACCTCCAGCACATCTCTGTACCCACTCCACCCCCAACCCCCAGCACATCTCTGTACCCACTCGACCCCAACCCCCAGCACATCTCTGTACCCACTCCACCCCCAACCCCCAGCACATCTCTGTACCCCCCTCCACCCCCAGCACATCTCTGTACCCCCCTCCATCCCCAGCACATCTCTGTACCCACTCCACCCCAAACCCCAGCAGATCTCTGTACCCACTCCACCCCCAACCCCCAGCACATCTCTGTACCCCCCTCCACCCCCAGCACATCTCTGTACCCACTCCACCCCAAACCCCAGCACATCTCTGTACCCACTCCACCCCCAGCACATCTCTGTACCCCCCTCCACCCCCAGCACATCTCTGTACCCACTCCACTCCCAACCCCCAACACATCTCTGTACCCCCCTCCAGCCCCAGCACATCTCTGTACCCCCCTCCACCCTAGGGTGCCCACATGTCCCGGATTGCCCGGGATTGTCCCTTATTTCTGATTTTTGTCCCTTGTCCCGGGCACCTTCATTCCGGGACAATACAGTGTCCCGGAATGAAAAAGAAAACACACCGCGAGCCTGCTGAGCCAGTCCGCCACCCTTATAAACATTTACACACCGCCTGTCACGAAGGACAAGTCGCCTCCGTTCGCCGGGCTGCGGGGCGCATGTGCAGTGGGCTGTTGTTGAGACGTGCACCCGTTCGTGGCCTGATGGTGCGGCACGCGCGGGTGCACGGCGGTCCACGTGTGCGCGCCGTCTCCCGTGCGGGTGCCCGGTAGCGCGTCACGCTGATGCGCTCACCGGGAGGCTACTTCAGAGGACACCAGCACCCAGTCGGGTTGCTGGTTTGTCGTCAGCTTTACCCTGCGTTGTGCTTGTTCCTGGTTCCTGAGTCTCTGTTAAGCTGATCCCTGCCTGTTTAAACGACCATTCCCTTGTCTGCTGGATGCCCTGACCTTCTGCCTGTTCAATCGACCACTCTCTTGTTTGCTGGATACCCTGACCCTCAGCCTGTTTAAACGACCACTCTCTTGTCTGCCGGATACCCTGACCCTCTGCCTGTTTAAAGGATCACTCTCTTGTTTGCTGGATACCCTGACCCTCTGCCTGTTTAAAGGATCACTCTCTTGTTTGCCGGATACCCTGACCTCTGCCTGTGTATGCTACCATTCTCTCCGCTGGGCTGACACCCCCTGATCTCCACAGTCATAAGGACTTCCTATTTGTCTGTTGAATACCTCTTACCCTTTGTTCCCTGCACTACTAGGCACACCGGTCCTGCACGGCTCCGCCAGGAGGCTTTCCACCACCCAAGTGATCCTGAGCCTTCTCACAGCTACTACCGGAAACCCGTGCCTCCGCGTGCTTCCGATCCCCTGTCTCACCCTCGGGGGTTCGGGTGCGCGTGGTCGTAAGGGCGAGCCACTCTCGGCATCTCGGCCTCGGTGAGTATTGACCTGACAGTACAAACCAGCCAGATGTCTAATGCCCCGTACACACGGTCGGATTTTCCGATGGAAAATGTCCGATCAGAGCGTGTTGTCGGAAATTCCGACCGTGTGTGGGCTCCATCGGACATTTTCCATCGGATTTTCCGACACACAAAGTTGGAGAGCAGGAGATAAAATTTTCCGACAACAAAATCCGTTGTCGGAAATTCCGATCGTATGTACACAAATCCGACGGACAAAGTGCCACGCATGCTCAGAATAAATAAAGAGATGAAAGCTATTGGCCACTGCCCCGTTTATAGTCCCGACGTACGTGTTTTACGTCACCGCGTTCAGAATGATCGGATTTTCCGACAACTTTGTGCGACCGTGTGTAGACAAAACAAGTTTGAGCCAACATTCGTCGGAAAAAATCCTAGGATTTTGTTGTCGGAATGTCCGAACAAAGTCCGACCGTGTGTACGGGGCATAAGGCCGACAGAGCGCGCTCTCCCTTGGAGATCCTATGCCAACAGGTCTCCACCCTGGCAGATTCAGTGCAGAGGCTACAGGAGGGATACACGCAAATCGATAGCCGTCTCCAGCAACTAACGGGGCCACTCCCTTCTGCCGCCGCAGCTCCCACACCTAGTAATGAAGGCCCGCTTCCTCAGGTTTCTGCCAGTCCTACAGTCGTAATGGCACTTCCGGAACCTAGGGTCCCCACACCGGAACGGTTCTCAGGGGACCGTAAAAAGTTCAGAGCTTTTAAGAATGCATGCACCCTCTACTTTGCTCTGCAACCCCGAACCTTCGCATCAGAAGTGGTCAAAGTGGGATTTGCGATTTCTTTGCTGTCAGAAGAACCTCAGGCTTGGGCTCACGGTCTGATGGAATCAGGGAGTCAGGTGCTTAATACTATCGACACATTCTTCGAAAGTATGTCACAGCTTTATGATGACCCACAACGTATGGCTACCACCGAAGCTATCCTGCACCACCTAGTTCAGGGAAGGAGACCAATTGAGGATTACACGGTAGAATTCCGTAAATGGGCGGCCGACACTAACTGGAATGAGCCAGCCCTACGCTATCAGTACCGCCAGGGCCTGTCGGAGCTCCTCAAGGATGAGTTGGCCAGGATGGAAACTCCCGCATCTTTGGAGGAGTTAATTCAGGCAGCCACCAAATTAGATAGACGCTTGCGGGAACGTCGGTCAGAACGATTCCAAAGCCCCCGCCCTGCGTGGACGGCCTCAAGACTCCAACCCATTCCAATATCATCACCTATAACAGCTGGGCCTACTACTCTTCCCGATTCCGAACCTATGCAGCTTGGTTTGGTACGGACACCACTAACCGCAGAAGAGAGACAACGTAGACAGCAATCCAACTTGTGTCTCTATTGCGGGGGAGCCGGTCACTTCCTGCGCAACTGCCCGATAAGGCCTAGTAAGTTCTTTCAGCCCAAAACAATGACTTATCAAGATAACAATACCTCTAAATCTTACGTCATGTTGTTTATCTCGTTACAGCTACCGGAAGGGGAGTCCCGCCTGCCGGCGATCATTGATTCGAGTGCGTGTAGCTGCTTTATGGACGCTGCCCTGGCCCGGAACCTGCATGTGCCCTTACAAACCAAAACTCAACACCTACAGGTTCATTTGGCTGATGGGTCCCTTCCCAGCTCAGGTCCAATCACCCAAGAGACTCGACCTATTCTAGCGACTACTGATTCGGGACACCAAGAGCTCCTACGCCTGGACCTTATTCATTCTCCCATGTTCCCAGTCATTTTAGGCCTACCCTGGCTACAGGCCCATGATCCTTTGATTCAATGGAGTTCTAAGGTGGTCTCATTTCCCTCTTCTTACTGTTCTCAACACTGCCGCCCTTTGAAATCTAAGATCTGTGCTACGATCTCAGCTCCTTCAGTTAACCTCCAACATGTCCCTCAGGAGTATCATGAATTCCAGGAGGTCTTCAGCAAACAAATGGCCGATTGCCTCCCACCACATCGACCGTACGACTGCCCAATCGATCTATTGCCAGGATCAGAGATTCCTTTTAGGCGCATATTTCCTCTTTCTGAAACGGAGCTGGAGGCTCTCAAACAATATATTGACGAGAATCAGGAAAAGGGGTTCATCCGTCCCTCATCTTCACCTGCCGGAGCGGGTATATTCTTTGTCGGGAAGAAGGACGGTTCCCTTAGGCCCTGTGTGGATTACCGGCAGTTAAATAACATCACCATCAAGAATCGGTACCCATTACCGCTCATCCCAGAGTTGTTCCAACGTTTTCGGTCAGCCAGAGTCTTTTCCAAATTAGATCTCCGGGGGGCATACAACCTTATCAAAATTAGGGCCGGAGACGAATGGAAGACGGCCTTCAGATCCAGGTTCGGGCATTTCGAATACTTGGTGATGCCCTTCGGGCTTTGTAATGCTCTGGCCACTTTCCAACACCTGGTGAACGACATTTTCCGCAAACACCTAGATGATTTTCTTGTGGTCTACTTGGATGATATCCTAATTTTCTCTTCTACACTTGAACTTCACAGGGATCACGTCAGGACAGTTCTGGCCATTCTGCAACAACACAAACTCTACCTAAAAATGGAGAAGTGTGAGTTTGAAAAATCAGTCGTGCAATTCTTGGGGTTCATCATTTCGGCAAATGGGGTAGAGATGGATCCCCAAAAGATACAGGCTATTCAAGGGTGGCCAGCTCCATCTGACAAAAAGGGGGTCCAACGATTTATAGGATTCACTAACTTTTACCGGAAATTCATCGTTGGATTCTCCTCCATAGTGGCACCCATCACTCAATTAACCCGCCGGCATGGCTCATTCCAGTGGTCCCAAGCAGCACAGGAAGCTTTCGTGAAACTAAAAGATCTGTTCAGTTCCGCTCCCATTCTCCGGCATCCTGATCCTTCTCAACCATTCGTACTAGAAGTGGATGTGTCAGAAATAGCCACAGGAGCAATCCTTTCTCAAAGACAAGGACCTAAAGCCATCTTACATCCATCTTACAAACTCAGTGCGGCAGAATTAAATTATGATGTAGGTGACAGGGAGCTGCTGGCCATAAAATTTGCCCTGGAGGAATGGAGGTACTTACTTGAGGGGGCACTCCATCCAGTGATGATCGATCTTCACAGATCACAAGAACCTTGAATACCTCCGAACAGCAAAACGCCTCAAACCCAGACAAGCTCGTTGGGCCTTGTTCTTTTCGCGCTTCAATTCTCACATCTCTTACAGACCTGGCATAAAGAATGGGAAGGCAGACGCCCTTTCCCGGATGTTCTCAGCAGACCTCCAGACTTCGGAACCAAGCACAATTCTTGCATCTCAAAATTTCCTTGTGTTGACACAGACAGACTTAGTGTCCTCCATCAAAATGTCGTCCAATACATGTACGGACCCGGAGGTACAATCCCTGACGAAAGAGGTCTCTTTTGGATCCGGGGCAAAATTTTTGTACCTCAACAAACTCGGTTAACCACCCTCAAGATGTGCCACGACCATAAATTGGCCAGCCACTTCGGGGTTAGGAAGACAGCTGACCTGATCTCCCGCTCCTTCTGGTGGCCGGGTTGGAGACGGGATTGCAGGGAGTATGTGGCCTCTTGTCCCCTGTGTCAACGTAACAAGGACCAAAACACCAGATCCTGGGGTTTACTTACTACCTATTCCAGAACGACCGTGGTCCGACGTATCTGTGGATTTCATCATGGACCTACCGGCCTCAGAGGGCTTCACTACTATTTTCGTTGTGGTCGACCGTCTATCCAAGATGGCCCACTTTCTGCCTATGGAAGGTACTCCTTCCGCAGTAGAGACAGCCAATATTTTCCTGAAAGAGGTCATAAGACTTCACGGTGTACCAAGGAGTATAGTGTCTGACAGAGGCGTGCAATTCACGTCCAAATTCTGGAAGGAACTCTGTAAAGCCCTGGATATTAAAGTGTGCCTCTCGTCAGCCTACCACCCTCAGAGCAACGGCCAAACGGAGAGAACAAATCAAACCTTAGAGCAATACCTCCGTTGCTTCTGTTCGGGATCCCAGGATGATTGGGCAAAATTTCTTCCATACGCAGAGTTTGCGTATAACAACTCAGTTCATGCGGCTGCCAACCAAACGCCCTTCTGGGCCAACTGCGGATTCCATCCCACGTTTGTGACTAAGGATATTCCCGAAATAACAGTCCCTGCAGTGCAGGACAGAATAACATCTTTGCAAACTAACTTCCAAGAAATCCAAAACATGTTACAAAAAGCTCAAAAGGCCTACAAGGAGCAGTATGACCGAGGTAGGAAGGAAAACCCAACATTTAATATAGGGGAAGAAGTTTGGTTGTCCACCTCTAACCTCAAGCTACAGTTGCCATCCCGAAAATTGGGACCTAAATTCATTGGCCCTTTTCCTATCAAAAGGATCATCAATCCTGTGGCCATGGAGCTAGTTCTGCCTAAAACGTACAAGATCCATCCGGTCTTCCACGTATCTCTGTTGAAGCCTGTTGTGCCCAGTCCTTTTCCAGAAAGAGGAGAGGTTCCTCCCCCACCAATCAGGGTGGATGGGGAGAACGAGTTTGAGGTGGAGGCTATCCTGGGTTGTAGTAAGAAGGGCAGGCAGCTACAGTACCTGATCCAATGGAAAGGATACCCACCTGAGGACAATTCTTGGGAGCCTGCGAAGAATCTACATGCTCCTCGCTTAATTCAAACCTTTCATCGAAACCATCCGGAGTTGATGTCTAGCCTGGGCGTCCAGTGTCCGCCCTTAGGAGGGGGGCACTGTCACGAAGGACAAGTCGCCTCCGTTCGCCGGGCTGCGGGGCACATGCGCAGTGGGATGTTGTTGAGATGTGCACCCGTTCGCGGCCTGATGGTGCTGCGCGCGCGGGTGCACGGCGGTCCACGTGTGCGGGCCGTCGCCCGTGCGGGTGCCCGGTAGCGCGTCACGCTGACGCGCTCACCGCGAGGCCCCTTTAGACGACACCAGCACCCAGTCGGGTTGCTGGTTTGTCGTCAGCCTTACCCTGCGTTGTGCTTGTTCCTGGTTCCTGAGTCTCTGTTAAGCTGATCCCTGCCTGTTTAAACGACCATTCCCTTGTCTGCTGGATGCCCTGACCTTCTGCCTGTTCAATCGACCACTCTATTGTTTGCTGGATACCCTGACCCTCTGCCTGTTTAAAGGATCACTCTCTTGTTTGCTGGATACCCTGACCCTCTGCCTGTTTAAAGGATCACTCTCTTGTTTGCCGGATACCCTGACCTCTGCCTGTGTATGCTACCATTCTCTCCGCTGGGCTGACACCCCCTGATCTCCACAGTCATAAGGACTTCCTATTTGTCTGTTGAATACCTCTTAACCTTTGTTCCCTGCACTACTAGGCACACCGGTCCTGCACGGCTCCGCCAGGAGGCTTTCCACCACCCAAGTGATCCTGAGCCTTCTCACAGCTACTACCGGAAACCCGTGCCTCCGCGTGCTTCCGATCCCCTGTCTCACCCTCGGGGGTTCGGGTGCGCGTGGTCGTAAGGGCGAGCCACTCTCGGCATCTCGGCCTCAGTGAGTATTGACCTGACACCGCCAGTCTGCCGCCCGCCACCCTTATAACATTACACACTGTCACTACACAGTAACACATGACACATCATAGCATGGTTGCTAGGCTAGGTCTGCCCTGCGTCTAGCAACCAGTGTAGGGTGCCCATGTGTCCCGGATTGCCCAGGATTGTCCCTTATTTCTGATTTTTGTTCCGTGTCCCGGGCACCTTCATTCCGGGACAATACAGTGTCCCGGAATGAAAAAAAAAAACACACCGCGAGCCAGCTGAGCCAGTCCGCCACCCTTATAAACATTTACACACCGCCAGTCCGCCGCCCGCCACCCTTATAACATTACACACTGTCACTACACAGTAACACATGACACATCATAGAATGGTTGCTAGGCTAGGTCTGCGCCGCGTCTAGCAACCAGTGACGTCGGCTGAGGGCTGACTCGTGGGCAGTCAGTGTGGGCACCCGCACCCTACGGCTAAGCAGCGCACCTCCGAGAGAGAGGCTCCATTCTGCTGCTGTCCCCTTCCGTTCTTCCTCCGTGTCCCCCTCTGTTCTGCTGCTGTCCCCTTCCGTTCTTTCTCCGTGCCCCCCCTCCGTTCTTCCTCCGTGTCCCCCTCTGTTCTGCTGCTGTCCCCCTCCGTTCTTCCTCCGTGTCCCCCTCTGTTCTGTTGCTGTCCCCTCCGTTCTTCCTCCGTGTCCCCCTCTGTTCTGCTGCTGTCCCCTTCCGTTCTTTCTCCGTGCCCCCCCTCCGTTCTTCCTCCGTGTCCCCCTCTGTTCTGCTGCTGTCCCCCTCCGTTCTTCCTCCGTGTCCCCCTCTGTTCTACTGCTGTCCCCTTCCGTTCTTCCTCCGTGTCCCCCTCCATTCTTCCTCCGTGTCCCCCTTCGTTCTGCTGCTGTCCCCCTCCGTTCTTCCTCCGTGTCCCCCTCTGTTCTGCTGCTGTCCCCTCAGTTGTTCTTCCATGTCCCCCTCCGTTCTGCTGCTGTCCCCCTCCGTTCTTCCTCCGTGTCCCCCTCCGTTCTGCTACTGTCCCCCTCCGTTCTTCCTCCGTGTCCCCCTCCGTTCTGCTGCTGTCCCCCTCCGTTCTTCCTCCGTGTCCCCCTCCATTCTGCTACTGTCCCCCTCCGTTCTTCCTCCGTGTCCCCCTCCGTTCTGCTGCTGTCCCCCTCCGTTCTTCCTCCATGTCCCCCTCCGTTCTGCTGCTGTCTCCCTCCGTTCTTCCTCCGTGTCCCCTTCTGTTCTTCCTCCGTGTCCCCCTCCGTTCTGCTGCTGTCCCCCTCCATTCTTCCTCCGTGTCCCCCTCTGTTCTGCTGCTGTCCCGCTCCGTTCTTCCTCCGTGTCCCCCTCCGTTCTGCTGCTGTCCCCTTCCGTTCTTCCTCCGTGTCCCCCTCCGTTCTTCCCCTGTGTCCCCCTCCGTTCTGCTGCTGTCCCCTTCCGTTCTTCCTCCGTGTCCCCCTCCGTTCTGCTGCTGTCCCCCTCCATTCTTCCTCCGTGTCCCCCTCCGTTCTGCTGCTGTCCCCCTCCGTTCTTCCTCCGTGTCCCCCTCCGTTCTGCTGCTTTCCCCTTCCGTTCTTCCTCTGTGTCCCCCTCCGTTCTGCTGTCCCCCTCTGTTCTTCCTCCCTGTCCCCCTCCGTTCTGCTGCAGTCCCCTTCTGTTCTTCCTCCGTGTCCCCCTCCGTTCTGCTGCTGTCCCCTTCCGTTCTTCCTCCGTGTCCCCCTCCGTTCTTCCTCCCTGTCCCCCTCCGTTCTGCTGCTGTCCCCTTCCATTCTTCCTGCGTGTCCCCCTCCGTTCTTCCTCCGTGTCCCCCTCCATTCTGCTGCTGTCCCCCTCCATTCTTCCTCCGTGTCCCTCTCCGTTCTGCTGCTGTCCCCTTCCGTTCTTCCTCAGTGTCTCCCTCCGTTCTGCTGTCCTCCTCCGTTCTGCTGTCCCCCTCCGTTCTGCTGTCCCCCTCCGTTCTGCTGTCCCCCTCCGTTCTGCTGTCCCCCTCCGTTCTTCCTTCGTATCCCCCCACGTTCTGCGGAGTAAGTGATGTACAAAGTACGCCGTTGTCACTAAGTGACTTAGTTAAAGCAGGTGCACATTGCATACCACCTGTCTAAACTGGTTACCACTGTTTGCTTTTTTTCCCCAACAATTGGCAAAAAAAAGTATCAAAAAACCATCTTTTTTGGGCGGGTGCAGGGGGGGGTGTGTCCCTGAATGCCAATTTGGAAATGTGGTCACCCTACTCCACCCCCAGCACATCTCTGTACCCCCCTCCACCCCCAACACATCTCTGTACCCATTCTATCCCCAACAGACGATGGGTCTGGGGTATGTCATGTACAGCACAATGTACAGAGGATCAGCATCAGGAACATTCAGCAAAGACAGAAGATTCTTCCATCTAACAGAGCAGTCCACCATTGTTTCTGAAGGACTGAATATAACGGGGTACATTGTGCGTTACTACACTGCACCATGCACCCCAATACACTCAGCACACCTCACCATGCACCCCAATTAGGGATGTCACCTAAATCCTGGGAAGTATGGGTTTTGAATCTTGTGTCCGTGTTTCAATCGGCCTGAGACCCGGACACATTAGTGGCAGCCCCACAGCCTTAATCCTCTGTCATGTTTACCAGCCCCTTCCCAAATGAACAGGACACCACCTTTTGTTGGTGTCAGTGGGAGGAATAGTGCCTCATCATTGGTGTCAGTGGCATGAATAGTGCCCCATCATTGGTGTCAGTGGGAGGAATAGTGTCCCATCATTGGCTTCAGTGGAAGGAATAGTTTCCCATCATTGGTGTCAATGGAAGGAATTCTGCCCCATTGTTGATGTTTGTGGGAGGAATTGTGCCCCATCATTGGTGTCAGTGGGAGGAATAGTGCCCCATTATAGGTGTCAGTAAGAGGAATAGTGCCCCATCATTGGTGTCAGTGGGAGGAATAGTGCCCCATCATTGGTGTCAGTGGAAGGAATAGTGCCCCATCATTGGTGTCAGTGGAAGGAATAGTGCCCCATCATTGGTGTCAGTGGAAGGAATAGTGCCCCGTCATTGGTATCAGTGGGAAGAATAGTGCCTCATCATTGGTATCAGTGGGAGGAATAGTGTCCCATCATTGGCTTTAGTGGGAGGAATAGTGCCCCATCATTGGTGTCAGTGGGAGGAATAGTGCCCCATCATTGGCTTTAGTGGGAGGAATAGTGCCCCATCATTGGTGTCAGTGGGAGGAATAGTGTCCAGTCATTGTTGTCAGTGGAAGGAATAGTGCCCCATCATTGGTGTCAGTGGGAGGAATAGTGTCCCATCATTGGTATCAGTGGGAGGAATAGTGCCCCATCATTGGTGTCAGTGGGAGGAATAGTGCCCCATCATTGGCTTCAGTGGGAGGAATAGTGCCCCATCATTGATGTCAGTGGAAGGAATAGTGCCCCATCATTGGTGTCAGTGGGAGGAATAGTGCCCCATTATTGGTATCAGTGGAAGAATAGTGCCATATCATTGGTATCAGTGGAATAAAAGTGCCCCATCATTGGTATCAGTGGGGTGAATAGTGCCCCATTATTGGTGTCAGTGGGAAGGAATAGTGCCCCATCATTGGTGTCAGTGGAAGGAATAGTACCCCATCATTGGTGTCAGTGGAAGGAATAGTGCCCCATTGTTGGTCTCAGTGGAAGTAATTCTGCCCCATCATTGGTGTCATTGAATGGAATAGTGCGCCAAGGGCTGGATAAAGGCAAGCGAAGGGCCCCAGTTTGCAGACCGCTGGTGTAGATGATCGATATACAGTAGGCCAAGATTCCAGTACAAATGTCTGATACCGATAATATTCCAGGAAATATGAAATCCTATAACTGATGATCTCACCACGCGGCGGCTCTGGGCGGAGAACGCTCGAATTGTATCGTTTGGCCATACATCATGTTACATAAGGAAACATTTACGCCCGGGTGATCACACTTGTTTCTCTTCTCCCCTCTATAAGCTCCTCTGCCTCGCAGAATTAATCCAGCGATCGGCATAATCAGAACATTCATTTATTTGCGCTCATGTTTTTTTATCCGATTTCAGCGCCTTCTTTCCCGTCTTCTCACCAGCTTCTTCTTTTTTTTTTTTTTTTTTAGAGCAATATTAAAAATAAGCAATAATACATCTAATACACTCGAGCGGAGAGATAATGCCGAGTGCGTCTCGGAATCCTAATATTGGGCAGGAGCGGAGCGACGGGTTCGAAAAAACAAATTTAAAACATGATAAAGGCCGAAGCGGATGCCATCCATAATGCTAACAACTTGTCGTCCGCCGAGATGTATTTTGTGTCCCGCGGGGATCGAGACGTCTCATTTCTCCTCATTGTGCGGCCGTAACATTTATTGTCTCCAAGCCGCGCCGACGCCGCGTGCTTTATTCACTTCTCTGATGTCATTTGTCAGAGTGGAAAGGCTTCCAATTTGGGGGACGGCTTGTGACTCCTCCGCACCCCCCCACCCCCCCTCCCCCTGGACGTAGTAGCCAGCCAATCAGAAAGTCCGGTAATTCATTAGCACGGCGGAAAAGGCGTTGATGCAATGGAGCCTGCACGGTGGCGCGGGGAAAAGGCGAGCGATCCATGAGTGACGATGACACGCAACGTTACGCAAGCAGCCGTTCGTACATTGATGTGATTTATGTTCATTGGATGTAATCTGTAAACAGATGAAATAATTTATTACGACTTGTTAAAAGCTGTCAGCGTTTGAGGAGAAAACAGAGTCGTGAGAAAGGGAACTCTATTATATTATTAATGAGTACGCGTTGTGACTTATTACAGTCATGTTTAGCTGAGAGTCGTTTTCATGTCATGTTTGGCTTTTTTTATTGTCTTTCAGCTCCCATATTTTTGGGATGGTATTTTATATACAAAATCTGTAGACTGTTCTTTTTGTACGTCACCCAGGATTGTAAATTAGACAAACGTGATTCGTTCCATTACAAATCGCAAAATTGGATGAAATTGTTATGATTCTGAGATTCGGATGTATCTGCAGATCTCTGAATCACAACAGTAATGAATTTCAATGAATCCAAAATAAATTATGATGAAAATTAAATGGGATAAAATCCTGGGAACAATTAACACGGAGGACAAATGGGTGCGCTTTAAGAGCCTATTAAATAAAAGGTGTTTCTCCGGTGCATCCCATTGGGAAATAAATTTAAAAGAGCTAATAAATGTCTTGGGTGGCCCCGGAAGAATTTACCCCCTTCCTGACCAGTGCGTTTTTTGCGATTCGGCACAGCGTCGCTTTAACTGACAATTGCGCGGTCGCGCGACACGGCTCTAAAAACAAAATTGACGTCCTTTTTTTCCCCACAAATAGAGCTTTCTTTTGGTGGTATTTGATCACCTCTGCGGTTTTTATTTTTTGCGCTATAAACAAAAACATAGCGACAATTTTGAAAAAAACACATTATTTTTTACTTTTTACTATAATAAATATCCCCCAAAAAATATTTTAAAAAACATATTTTTTCCTTAGTTTAGGCCGATATGTATTCTTCTACATATTTTTCGTAAAAAAACCCCCGCAATAAACGTTTATTGATTGGTTTGTGCAAAAGTTATCGCGTCTACAAAATAGGGGATAGTTTTATGGCATTTTTTTTGATAATTTTTTTTTATTTTACTAGTAATGGCGGCGATCTGCGATTTTTATCGTGACTGCGACATTATGGCGGACACATCGGACATTTTTGACACATTATTGGGACCATGGTCATTTATACAGCGATCAGAGCTATACAAATGCACTGATTCCTGTGTAAATTACACTGGCAGTGAAGGGGTTAACCACTAGGGGGCTAGGGAGGGGTTAAGTATGTCCTGGGGGGTGTTTCTAACTGTAGGGGGGAGGGGCTACGCGTAACACGTCACTGATCTCTGATCCCGATCACAGGGAGCAGAGATCAGTGACAGTGTCACTAGGCAAAACGGGGAGATGCTTGTTTACATCAGCATCTCCCCGTTCTTCCTCTACGTGAGACGATCGCGGGTATCCCCACAGCGATCGAGTCCGCGGGACCCGCAACCCAACTCACGGAGCTGCCGGTACAGGGACGTACGGGTACGTCTATTTGCCCAGCCGTGCCATTCTGCCGTGCGCCGGTCGGGAACTGGTTAAAATGGAGTTCCACCCTGATATTTTTTTTTTCCCTTAACAGACTCCTTTTAACAGACTCCTTTTGACCTGGGTGGTTACCCAGCATGCACCTCTCCAACGCCTATCCAGGAAGAGATATCGATTGGGCTTCACATGCCCACAATCATGATGGTGATGGCCACAACAGGAGGGGGAAACTTGTAATTATTAAATTTATGTTTTAGAAAGTTCCACAATTAACCTTGCATACTCGTTTTTTTATTTAAAAATTAATAACGCTCAGATCGATTAAAAAAATAAAATAAAAATTTGGCCGGAACTCCGCTTTAACTCCAGCGTAAAAATGCATATAAAAGCAAAGGAGAAGGCCTTCAAAAAATACAAGGCTAAGGAATCATCATCAGCATTCCAACTTTACAAAGAATGCAACAAGAAATGTAAGGGTGCCATCAAGGCGGCTAAAATAGTTCACAAAAGGCACATAGTGGAGGAGAGTAAAAACAATCCCAAGAAATTCTTTAAGTATATAAACATTAAAAAAAAAGGGAGGTCAGAACATATTGGCCCCATAAAGAATGAGGAAGGGAAACTGGTTACAAAGGATGGGGAGATGGCAAAGGTATTGAATTTATTCTTCTCCTCAGTCTTCACAAGGAAATCGGGGGGCTTCAGTAACCAAAACGGCAGTGTTTATCTTCAAAACACATCTCAGGAAGCACCCTCATGGCTAACAGAGGATAAAATTAGAAGTAGACCTGAAAAACCTAACATTAATAAGTCATCGGGACCGGATGGCTTGCACCAGCCCAGAGCCTCTTTTTTTTACACTTGTTGTTTACAAGTTAAAATCCATTTTTTTTTTTGCTAGAAAATTACTTAGTAAAAAAATATATAATGTTTTGGGGTTCTAACACCCTAGAGAATAAAATGACGGTCGTTGCAACACTTTCTGTCACACTGTATTTGCGCAGCGCTTTCTAAAAAAAAATACACTTTTTTTCAATGAAAAAATAAGAAAACAGTAAAGTTAGCCCAATTTTTTTTATTTTGTGAAAGATAATGTTACACTGAGTAAATTGATACCCAACATGTCACACTTCAAAATTGTGCCCCGCTCGTGGAATGGCGACAAACGTTGGCTCTTAAAAATCTCCATCAGCGACGTTTAAAAATTTCTACAGGTTACCAGTTTTGAGTTACAGAGGAGGTCTAGTGCTAAAATTGTTGCTCTCGCTCTAACGATCGCGGCGATACCTCACATGTGTGGTATAAACACTGTTTTTATACGAGGGTGTGGCTTACCTAGCGCGGGGGGGGGGGGGGTGGCAGAATACATTTTGGCCGAAATCTATGAAGAAAGATTATTTATTTGCAAAATGTTATAATAGAAATGAGGAAAAACGCCTTTTTTTTTCCAAAAATGTTAGGACTTTTTTTAGCAAAAAAGAAAAACCCCAGTGGTTATTTAACCCCTTCAATACCAGGCACTTATACACCTTCCTGCCCAGGCCAATTTTCAGCTTTCAGTGCTGTCGCACTTTGAATGACAATTACTCAGTCACGCTACACTGTACCCAAACTACATTTTTATCATTTTGTTCCCACACATAGAACTTTCTTTTGGTGGTATTCGATCACCTGCAATTTTTATTTTCTGCTAAACAAATAAAAAAAAGACAGAAATTTTGAAAAAAAAAAGTTTTTTTTTGTTTCAGTTACAAAACTTTGCAAATAAGTACGTTTTCTCCTTCACTGATGGGCACTGATAAGGCTGCACTAATGGGCACTGATAAGGCGGCACTGATGGGCACCGATGAGGTGGCACCAATGAGGTGGCATTGATAGGCACTGATGATGGGCACTAATATGCGGCACTGATGGGGCACTGATAGGTGGCACTGATATGCGGCACGGATGGACACTGATAGGCGGCATGGATGGGCACTAATAGGTGGCACGGATGGGCACTGAGAGGCGGCATAGATGGGCAGTGATAGGCAGCACAGATGGGCATGGATAGGCAGCATGGATGGGCACGGATAGGCGGCACCAATGGGCACTGATAGGTGGCACTGATGTACTGTAACGTATGGTACTGATGGATCAATCAGTGCCAAACAATAATGCCTGCCAATCAGTGATGTCCATTGTGGGCACTGATAGCATCCATTGTGGGCACTGATTGGCATTCCTGGTGGTCTAGGGTGGCATACCTGGTGGTGACCTGGTGGTAGCGTCCCTGTTGGTCCAGTGTAGGCATCCTTGGGGGGGCTGCACTGATAATCGATCTGCACAGACCCCCCCCCCCCCCTGTCAGAGGAGCAGCCGATTGGCTCTCCTCTACTCGCGTCTGACAGATGCAAGTGAGGAAAAGCCGATCACCGGCTCTTCCTGTTTACATCGTGATCAGCCGTGATTGGACACAGCTGATCACATGGTAAAGAGTCTACGTCAGAGACTCTTTACCTAGATCGGAGTTGCGGTGTGTCAGACTTACAAGCCGCAACAATGATTGGCGCGATGCCATCATATGACGTCTGGTCAGGATATTGAAACCACTTTGCCGCCGTCATTTTGCTATATGGTGGGCAGCAAGTGGTTAAATACCACCAAAAGAAAGCTCTATTTGTGGGAACACAATGATAAAAAATTTGGGTACAGTGTAGCATGGCTGAGTAATTGTCATTCAAAGTGTGAAAGCTGAAGATTGTCCTGGGCAGGAAGGGGGGGGGGGAGTGTCGGTATTGAAGGGGTTCATTTACAAATAGATATACTGTATACACATTATAGGTAGAAATGGGGAAAGGGGAGAAGGTAACAGGAAGTTGGGGGGACATGGAGCTGGAAGATTAGGGTCTTCTCTAAGCAGACACACAACCATTCTGCCCGAATCATTCACACTGGGTCTTCTTGTCCGGTCTTGGGACACACCCTCATTTGGATCCCAGAAAATCGCACCCTAGATCCATCATTGAAGAAATCTTCTACTAGAGGTCACAAAACTTCATTCCTCCCCCAGGCTCGGCGTTGAGCATTTGAGCAGATGAAGGTTACCCATAATGACCATAGGGGTGCTTCCCCCAGGAATGCTGAATAGGTGTGAGCTTTGGTGGCCATAATGGGCGCAGGGGCGCCGCCCCCCCCCCCCCCCCCTCGTTTGCATGCAGGGAGCTGGACTCATATGAGGTTTTTTTTTTTTTTTCAAGCACATGATTAGAGCCTGCAAAAGGGTTGGGCTTGGGGGGGGGGAGCAGAGCACTGCGCCCTGAACCCGCCCACTTGTGACACTAACGAATCAATATTCGCTATCGGTTTCTGGCTTCACCAGGACAGAAGGCGGATCTAAAGTGTTAGCCAGGAGGAGGAGCCGGGGAAGTCGCGGCACATGACCTGAGTCGGCCGTCCCTTCTCAGGTGCCCGTGTGTTGTAGTGCGGCGTGGGGCTCGGGAACAAGGGATGGAAGAAATACTTCGGCCAGAAGTCTCCCAATGAAGTCACCATGGACGAGTACCTGGGCAGCCTGGGACTGTACAGGAAACTCACTGCCAAAGTGCCAAGAACACATCCTGCCCAGTGGCGGCTGCTCATTGGAGGCGCAAGGGGCGCCTTCCCCCTAACCCATGTGTCCGGCCCCTAATCTTACATGCAGGGCGCTGGACGCATGGATTTCAATGGATTTTTTTTCTTTTTTTTAGAAGCACATGAATAGAGCCTGAGACTCTAATTGGATTCAAAAAGGGTGGGCTTAGGGTGCAGAGCACTGCGCCCCCTGAGTCCACCCTGTTGTGTGACATTAGCAAATTAATATTTTTCCTCCCAGCCAATGGAGTCTCTGGAGCTGCTTCCTGATTGGCGGGGGGGAGAAATATTAATTCCTAAGACCTAATATTAAAGTCCTAAGACCCCATTGGCCGGGAGTCCGAAGACCCCATTGGCCGGGGAGAAGAAATGACAGCCGGGACACGGAGGAGCCGTACGTGCATGGCTGACGGGGGGGCCTGGTGGGCCAGAGGAAGAGTGAGCCAGCTGGCGCCTGGGAGGGTGGTAGGATGTGGGTATGGTGTCCGGTGGCGGGCTTCAGTAATTGGGGGGATAGGGTTAGTCTGGGGTGGCAGGGCTGGAACGACGGGGGGGGTGTCTGTGGTCAAGTCTGTCTGTCGCGCCCTCCGACCAATGGAGCACCAGCCGCCCCGGTTTCTGCCTCTTCAGAACCCTGGAGGGGGGAGTGCAGACCTGGGGGGGTTTTTTGCTGCCCCCCCGAAAAAAAGTTTAGCACCAGCCACCACTGGGCGTGAGCAGTCAATACCCCCCAGGGGTCCGATGTGCTGACGATTTCAGGCATACATTTAGTCCTTTTGGTGACGATCGGTTTAACAATCTTCATCTGCTTTTAATAGAAACCTGATTGCAATTTTTGTTTCATACCTAAAGCTACATTGATATCAATCTTTATCAATTACATACAACAGTCTTCATATAAAAAGTAACAATAAACGTTGAAGGATTCCATGCATTGTTGTGTCTTTAAAGACACGGCTTAGCCGTCCCTCCCACCGATCGGTGGACTTGTGAACTTGTGTCTGGGGACTTCTAAGGAACAGAAGTTCAGCAGAGAGAGAGGAGAAGCATCTGCCGCAGCAAAGTCTATAGTTATCAGCCAATGAGATTTGCCTAAGGAAGGTCATATCTGCAAGATACTTTTTTTTTTTTTACCATTAATGATCATGATTGGCGAAGGTTATGAATAAGAACCTTAATCCGAGGTGAGCCGCGGTTTTTATTTCCATAATACGGCGCGGGGTGTTCTCAGACCTGAAGAAGAAACAATGGGGGATTTGCATGGGAACCGTCCATTTATCACTCAGAGGACGGCGAGGAGTCCATTAATCACACCGCATGTTTTATTAATGGGACTATATTTTATGATCATAATGGCGCCATTATTTATTTATTTTCCTGTTTAAAATTAATATGATTGGGGAATAATTACAATTGCTAAGTGCTAACTGTACACTGGCGCTCCAATTTATCATCATGAAGAAGGGGCAATTAACTGGTGTGTGAGTCTTATTCCATGTATGATACTGAGCACAGGTATATGAACTGGCTGACAACCACACAACCCCCCCCCCCCACCCCCCCCCACCCCCCCGCGGCACTTCAAACACCCCTCTCCCTGTCTGCTGGTCCACCGGCAATTACCCCATCTAGGCGGCGGGCACATCGGGCAGCGACGGGGATCGGGTAGCGGCGGGGATCAGGCTTTGGCAGGCACATTGGGCAGCAGCGGGGATAGGGGCATCGGTGTACATCAGGCTGCGGCGGGCATTGGGCAGCAGCTGGGATAGGGGCATCGGTGGACTTCAGGCTACGGCGGGCACATTGGGCAGCAGCGAGGATCGGGGCATCGGGGGACATCAGGCTGCGGTGGGCATCGGCTCGAGTGTCTTCTCTTCCTCGCTTCCGCCATACGTCTCCTCCCCTCCTCCTAGGCATCCAATAGGATCAGAGAGAAAAGAGAAAAGGGGCGCACCAGCCTTGTGCATTCTTTTAAAATATTTATTGACTAAAAATGATAAAAAGAAACAACTCACAAATATTTTTAAAGATAATGCACAAGGCTGTGTCTACTAGGATCCCCCATCCTTGAGGGCAGCAAGGCCTGTGTTGTCGTACCATTTGTATGGTGATTCACTTGTGCACAAGATATGGTGAAAAATACTCCTGCGCTTGTGAGATCGTTTGCTGTAAAACAAAGGTAGTATTGTAGTCAGAGATAGGACTGGGGGAGATGATGGAGCGTGTCCTGCTGCCTTAGCTGACCAGGGGTGGTCTGGAAAGGACTGTTTAGTAGGAAGTGGATGGAAGGCGCGTGATCAGACGCTTACATCAAGAAATGTATGGTTTATTTATGTAAAAGAATACAGACATATAGTCATATAGATATAAAATCATACAAATACTACATAATATTATAAAAAAAAAAAGGAAAAACAGGTAACAAAACAAGTACTAGGAAGTTAAAATTGGGGTGTGCCCATATTGAGGCAGGTATTTAAGAAAGGCTGACGCGTTTCGAGGAAAACCTCTTCATCAGAGCCAGGAGAACTGGAGCACAGTCTGTATGGGCCGGTAGGCCGACATGTGTACATGGGGAGAGGTGGTGTGGCTAGTAGGAGGATGTGTCCTGTGATGGACAATTGATTATTCCAAGTTCCATACCCAGGTGTTCTAGATGGGGTATAAATAAGAACAATATATACCATACACTACAGACTGGAGACGTAAGATAAGTTTACATTGAAAAATGCATTCATAAAATGATAAAAAGTATATAATATAAATATATTAGAAATAAAAATATTTTAGAAATAAAAATAAAAATAAATAAATTAATTAATTTTTTGTACTGATATGGTAATTTTTATTTCTAATATATTTATATTATATACTTTTTATCATTTTATGAATGCATTTTTCAATGTAAACTTATCTTACGTCTCCAGTCTGTAGTGTACGGTATATATTGTTCTTATTTATACCCCATCTAGAACACCTGGGTATGGAACTTGGAATAATCAATTGTCCATCACAGGACACATCCTCCTACTAGCCACACCACCTCTCCCCATGTACACATGTCGGCCTACCGGCCCATACAGTCTGTGCTCCAGTTCTCCTGGCTCTGATGAAGAGGTTTTCCTCGAAACGCGTCAGCCTTTCTTAAATACCTGCCTCAATATGGGCACACCCCAATTTTAACTTCCTAGTACTTATTTTGTTACCTGTTTTTCCTTTTTTTTTTTATAATATTATGTAGTATTTGTATGATTTTATATCTATATGACTATATGTCTGTATTCTTTTACATAAATAAACCATACATTTCTTGATGTAAGCGTCTGATCACGCGCCTTCCATCCACTTCCTACTAAACAATGATTCACTTGTGCGCAGGAGTCGTTTTCTCTTTTTTTTTTTTTTTCATCCAATAGGATCGCCTGTCCTTTCAGCCAATCGGGTGACGGGTATCAGACCCACTTCCCGATTGGCCGGGAGGAGGATCAGTGTTGTAACAGCGAATATTCATTGGCTGTTGTAAAACCTGGGTGGGCTCATGGCACAATGCTCTGCCCACCCTATTTTGAAGCCTATTAGAGCCTCTGGCTCTAATCAGGTGCTTCAAAAAAACACCCCCCGCTGCTGTAATACATGCACCCGGCGTCCTGAAAGGGGCCGGAGGCATGAATAGGGGGTAGCAGCCATGGATCATAGAGGATTAATTAGTATGTGGCGGCCGTGGATAGAGGGGGAGGCACCCGGGTGCCCCTAATGGACGGACCGCCACTGGGTATATGCCATATACTCCCTGGATCTGTGTGTAGCACCCTCTAGTGTGCTACTAGTGTTAGTGCAGGTAAATTTATGTTATGACTCATGGTTAGTTTGTGAGTCCGAAATTGGGTCAGGGTTTACTGCAGGTCAGGCTGGATGACTCACAGAGGTAGGTCTCAGCCCCTGCAGGGGGTAGTGCTACATGTTCAAGAATAGAGAGGCGCCATGGCTCCAAGCTGGATACATAAGAAGATGAGGACTACGCTCCGTACAGTGCTGGTAGCAGATTGGTAGTGGTAGTGACAAAAGTGGATGGCCACACTAGACCACAGTGAAACAATGAGAGATCAACGGCGCTCCCTGTAAAGAAAAAGAAAAGGACTGCACCGCTCCAAGTCCTGGGTATGCTTCTCAGGTCCTTCACCACTCTGAGACCAGTACCTATAGTAGTCAGACTTGGAGACCAGTACCTATAGTAGTAGCCAGGCTCCTACAGATCAGCTGGATAAGTGCAGCAACAGATGACCCTGGCGAAATACACAGGCTCACCTGAGGAGCGGAGTCTAAGCACTAACCAATGTTCACCAGAGCTTCTGATGGTGGGGATGGGTTTTACCAGTGGCGGACCGTCCATTAGGGGTGCACGGGCGCCACCCCCCTATTAATGCATCCGGCCCCCTGATCTAAATACAGGGCACTGGACTATGGATTCCAATTGGGGGGGGGGTGTTTTTTTGAAACACATGATTAGAGCCGGAGGCTCTAATAGGCTTCCACAACTGGATGGGCTCAGCACACAACTCTGCGCCCCAAACCCATCCAGTTGTGTGCAGATAGAGAAGGAATATTTGCTATTTCCACACTAAATCTCCTCCCCATCAATCAGGAAGCGGGTCGTGAGACCCGTTTCCTGATTGGCCAAAATGTCAGGCGATCCTATTGGATGCCTAGCGCCTAGGAGGAGAGAGGAAACGCACGGTGGAAGCCACCATGCCAGAGGAGAGGGCACTGGAGCCGTAGCCCCCCACCTAGATGGGGTAAGTGAGGAACCGACTGGCAGATGGCGAGTGGGAGGGGTGGGGGGTAGTGCCACTGCCGGCCGCCTGGGCGGGAGTGGTTGTTTGACGCCCCCCCCCCCCCCAAAAAAAAAGAACAACCGCCACTGGGTTTTACTGCATGTTAGTACCAGGTCATGCTCCCCAGCTCCCCTACCAGGAGGTGAGCAAGCCTGGGCCCAGTAGCAGATATAAAAGGTTGGGATCAAGCAGAAGTGTAGTCAACAAACAAGCCAAAGGTCAGTAACACGTGATCACAGGTTGGGATAAAGCAAAAGCATAGAAGAGGAACAAATCAAAGGTCAGTAATGAGTGGCAGCGAAGATACGGACGGCACCAGGAGTGACAAGAGCGAGATATTGGCTGGAGAAAGAACAATAATCTGGCAAACAGGAAGTGCAAAGACGTGGCTTAAATAGGAAGTTCATAGGAGGTACAAAGGGTTCAAAGTTCACCAGAAACAAGGTTCAAGGCACTATCATGCAAGAAATTGTCCAGGGAGTTCTCCAGTATCCCAGGTGGCTCAGCAAGAAGACGAGACACCACTAGACACAGCACAGGTCGCAGGTTCAGGTCCTGACAGTGAGCTTTTAGAAGTTCATCCCGCTCTGCATATGTAGCAAAGTCAAGAAACAAAGATGCACTCCATACCGTCACACCATGAAGTTTAAAGTGGTATTCAAGGTTCAGCTTTAAAAAAAAAAAAAACATGTTATACTTACCGGTTCTGTAATGGTTTTGCACAGAGGAGCCTCAATCCTCCTCTTCTCAGGTCCCCTGCTCAACTGGCCGAGATTTGTACCGTCTATGACCGGCTTTAAGCCCCCATCACATGGGGCAGACTCGGCTTTGCTCAGTGGGGATCTGTCCACATTGCGGGACCTTGTATGAAGGGTTCCCACACTGCGGGACCTTGTATGAAGAGTCCCCACATTGCGGGACCTTGTATGAAGAGTCCCCACATTGCGGGACCTTGTATGAAGAGTCCCCACATTGCGGGACCTTGTATGAAGAGTCACCACATTGCGGGACCTTGTATGAAGAGTCCCCACATTGCGGGACCTTGTATGAAGAGTCACCACATTGCGGGACCTTGTATGAAGATTCACCACATTGCGGGACCTTGTATGAAGAGTCCCCACATTGCGGGACCTTGTATGAAGAGTCCCCACATTGCGGGACCTTGTATGAAGAGTCCCCACATTGCGGGACCTTGTATGAAGAGTCCCCACATTGCGGGACCTTGTATGAAGAGTCCCCACATTGCGGGACCTTGTATGAAGAGTCCCCACATTGCGGGACCTTGTATGAAGAGTCCCCACATTGCGGGACCTTGTATGAAGGGTCTCCACATTGGGGGACCTTGTATGAAGGGTCTCCACATTGCAGGACCTTGTATGAAGGGTCTCCACATTGCGGGACCTTTTATGAAGGGTCTCCACATTGCAGGACCTTGTATGAAGGGTCTCCACATTGCGGGACCTTTTATGAAGGGTCCCCACATTGCGGGACCTCGTATGAAGGGTCCCCACATTGCGGGACCTTTTATGAAGGGTCCCCACATTGCGGGACCTTGAATGAAGGGTCCCCACATTGCAGGACCTTGTATGAAGGGTCCCCACATTGCGGGACCTTGTATGAAGGGTCCCCACATTGCGGGACCCTGTATGAAGGGTCCCCACATTGCGGGACCTTGTATAAAGGGTCCCCACATTGCGGGACCTTGTATAAAGGGTCCCCACATGCCTGCACATTTCATTGTAAATATTGTAAATTGTACATTGTAAATATTTGTACCTTTTGTATTCTTTGCTGTCTGCACATTGCTACCTGCTAGAGCTGCACGATTATTAAAAAATCGTGATCTCGATTCAACCCCCTCACGATCTTAATCCAGCATTTCCATGATTTATACAGTGCAGAGCCGTTCTCTGTCCACTCACAGCTGTCAAAAAGAAAAAAATAAGAGCCTCCGGCAAATGTTTATCAACATAGTTCAGCGCTGAGAGATAAATATAAAAATTGTACCATTTGGTTCTTTTAGATCAGGCATCACTAAATGGTGGACCACAGTCCGGATTCGGACGGAGCCACTGTCCTATCTGGACCCGCGGTCACGCAATTTAGAAGCCGCATTTTTCCCCCAGCCTCCGCAGTGGTCATTATCACAGCAGAGCAGAGAACAGGAGGCAAGACGAGGCACAGCAGCACTGAACATAGGGCAGGGGCGGGAGCTGCCTGAGTTAACTATTCAAGTTACCAACAGGTGACTGGTTGCTAGGATGTAGGGCAGTCTTGGCAACCAGTCACCAGCTTGTTAATATGAAAAGTTCACCCTGGCTGCTCCTGCTTTTAGTCTCTACCCAGTGCTGCTGTGCCTCCCACCTTCAATCCAAAAATGTCCTTCCTCCTGCTCTCCACAAGGTAGGAGAGTGAAGGGGGGGCAGAGAACATGACTGACATGGATGGGGGGGGGGGGGGGGAGTGAAGGGAGGCTGTGCTGTGTGTGTACGTGGGTGGGGGGGGGTGTCAGTGGGGAACAGTGCTGTGGGGAAAGGGTGGTGTGATGTGAAGGGGGCAAAGGACAGTACTGTGCTGGGGGTGATGACTGAATGGGGGGGGGGTGGGTTGAGGATACTGTGCTGTGAATAAAGGGAGTGTGTAATTTGAAGGAGGTTTCACTACTGTGAAAGGGACACTGTGATGTGTGGGGGGCTGAGGATACTGATGTATAAATGGGATTGTGATATACAGTGAATCCAGAAAGTATTCACAGCGCTTCACTTTTTCCACATTTTGTTATGTTACAGCCCTCCTCTCATGTACATAAGTATCACAGGCTCCTCCCATGTACATAAGTATCACAGGCTCCTCCCATGTACATAAGTATCATAGACTCCTCCCATGTACATAAGTATCACAGACTCCTCCCATGTACATAAGTATCACAGACTCCTCCCATGTACATAAGTATCACAGACTCCTCCCATGTACATAAGTATCACAGACTCCTCCCATGTACATAAGTATCACAGACTCCTCCCATATACATAAGTATCACAGACTCCTCCCATGTACATAAGTATCACAGACTACTCCCATATACATCAGACTCCGCCCATGTACACAAGTATCAAAGACTCCTCCCATGTACATAAGTATCACAGGCTCCTTCCATGTACATAAGTATCACAGACTCCTCCCATGTACATAAGTATCACAGTCTCCTTCCATGTACATAAGTATTACAGACTCCTCCCATGTACATCAGACTCCTCCCATGTACATAAGTATCACAGACTCCTCCCATGTACATAAGTATCACAGACTCCTCCCATGTACATAAGTATTACAGACTCCTCCCATGTACATAGGCATCACAGGCTCCTCCCATGTACATAAGTATCACAGACTCCTCCCATGTACATCAGACTCCTCCCATGTACATAAGTATCACAGACTCCTCCCATGTACATAAGTATCACAGACTCCTCCCATGTACATAAGTATTACAGACTCCTCCCATGTACATAGGCATCACAGGCTCCTCCCATGTACATAAGTATCACAGACTCCTCCTATGTACATCAGAATCCTCCCATGTACATAAGTATCACAGGCTCCTCCCATGTACATAAGTATCACAGACTCCTTCCATGTACATAAGTATCACAGACTCCTCCCATATACATAAGTATCACAGACTCCTCCCATGTACACAAGTATCACAGGCTCCTCCCATGTACACAAGTATCACAGGCTCCTCCCATGTACACAAGTATCACAGACTCCTCCCATATACATAAGTATCACAGACTCCTCCCATATACATAAGTATCACAGACTCCTCCCATATACACAAGTATCACAGACTCCTCCCATGTACACAAGTATCACAGGCTCCTCCCATGTAAATAAGTATCACAGGCTCCTCCCATGTACATAAGTATCACAGACTTCTCCCATGTAAATAAGTATCACAGACTCCTCCCATATACACAAGTATCACAGACTCCTCCCATGTACACAAGTATCACAGGCTCCTCCCATGTAAATAAGTATCACAGACTCCTCCCATGTACATAAGTATCACAGGCTCCTCCCATGTAAATAAGTATCACAGGCTCCTCCCATGTACATAAGTATCACAGACTCCTCCCATATACATAAGTATCACAGACTCCTCCCATGTACACAAGTATCACAGACTCCTCCCATGTACACAAGTATCACAGACTCCTCCCATGTACACAAGTATCACAGGCTCCTCCCATGTACACAAGTATCACAGACTCCTCCCATGTCTGCTCTAGGAAGAGTCCTGGTGGTCATTGCAACTTTTTATCTTGCTGGGTATTTCCACAGCAATTTTTCAAACACTTTAAAAAAAACAAAAAAAAATAGTTTCATACATTAAAAAAAAAACCCAAAACAGTAAAGTTAACCCAATTTTTTTACATAATGTGAAAGATGATGTTACGCCGAGTAAATAGATACCTAACATGTGACACTTGAAAATTGCGCACACTGGTGGAATGGCGCCAAACTTCGGTACTTCAAAATCCCCATAGGCGACGCTTTAAATTTCTTTTACAGGTTACCAGTTTAGAGTTACAGAGGAGGTCTAGCACTAGAATTATTGCTCTCGCTCTAACGTTTGCTGCGATACCTCACATGTGTAGTTTGAACGTTGTTTACGTATGTGGGAGCGACCTAAGTATGCGTTTGCTTCTACGCGTGAGCACGCGGGGACGGGGGCGCTTGAATTGTTTTGTTTTTTTTTATTGTTATTTTACTTTTATTTTTCTATTTTGATGCTTTCCTTTTACATTTTTTTTTTATCACTTTTATTCCTATTGCAAGGAATGTAAACCCCCCTTGTAATAGAAACAGTGTGTGACGGGTCCTCTTTATGGAGAGCTATGGGGTCTATAAGTCCCCCACATCTCTCCTCTAGGAAGCCTGAAATCAAGAAAAAAACACAAAAAATGATTCTAGCTCCCCAGCCGAGGCGGCGACATTTTTTTAAACTGCAAAGAGACTTTGGCGACCATCTGGCCTGCCGGAAATCTCTATCGTCAAACATCCTGTGCCGGTCGGATCCTTTTCCGGCTCGCCGATCGCACGGGTGAGTGGGTAGAAGCACCGGAGGGCGGCGGGAGGGGGGGGGATGGACGTCTCCTCCCGCCACCTGTAAGAACGATCAATGATATCTGAATGATACCTGTAGCTGCACCTATCATTCAGATATCACCGCTCAAAGTCCGTGACGTCACACGGCGTTGGGCGGGCGGGAAGTGGTTAAACACAAAAAAAAAATTCCCCCAGAAAAAAAAAAAAAAAAATTAGGAAAATATAAATTTGGGCAGACCCGGCGGGGCCACTCGGACTTTTTTCTGCCGTCGCTCTTCTGCGTTTCTATAACCGCCATGGTTGAGCAGGTTATTGTTACTTTCCCCGAGAACTTGCGGCACGACATTTGTCACAACTTTGCTCGGTGACAATCACTTGGCGGTGCGTCTTCCTCGGCGCGGGGAAAACCCGAGAGAGCTTGATATAGGATTAATGGCGGGCCCTGGAATCTGGAGTCGGGTTAAATCACACTTAAAGAGCAGAGCCTATGCTCTCCGCTAATACATATCATAAACAAGCGGCGCTTTGCTGAGCGTCGCTGCGAAAAAAAAATAAATAAAAAAGAATAAACTTTGTATAATAAAACAACGTCAGCGTGATGGATGGGAGCGAGCGCGCCGTCCTACAGCCCCAGATAGCAGCACTCCAGTAACAAATTGCTATTAGGCGAACGCACATTGCCAACGCACGCACTTCTGGCTCTGACGGCTGCAAGCCTCCATAAGAAGCAGACGCGGATATATTGTTTTTTCAGACGTTCGGTTTGTTATGGGTGCAATTATCAGCAAAACAAATCAATAAACGCCAAATCTATTATCCCGGATAGGAACTGCGGGTCATGCTCTGATTACTTGCTCCCGCTACGTCTGGGCGCCGCTGATAAATATTTTACATATTTTGCTTATATGGGAAACGACCAATTCTCACATCACTGCCGCGTTTAGGAAATCTGTTTTTTTTGGGGTTTTTTTGGCACACGGCTCTACGGGTTATTTGTAATCGTTTATTTTATTTTTTTGTTTTTTTTTTTGTTATTGCTCTGCATTTGTGCCTAAATTAATAGAACATAAGAAAGTCCAATTACTATTAGCATTAGCATATTTTACTGTAGGATCCCGGAAAAGAATTACAATTTATATGGTAATAAATCAATTTAGCTTTATGACATTTCTGCTGAATTAAAATGAAGTGAGGAAAGTCAAGGGGGGTTATTTACAAAAGGCAAATCCACTTTGCACAACAAGTGCAAACTACAAGTGCAAAGTGCACTTGAAAATGCATTGAAAGCGCACTTAGAAGTGCAGTCGCTGTAGATCTGAGGGGGACATGAAAGGAAAATAAAAAAGAGCATTTTAGCTTGCACATGATTGGATGATAAAATCAGCAGAGCTTCCCCTCATTTCAGATCTACCCCTCAGATTTACAGCGACTGCACTTCCAAGTGCACTTTCAGTGCAATTTCAAGTGCACTTTGCACGTGTAGTTTGCACTTGTAGTGCAAAGTGGATTTGCCTTTCGTAAATAACCCCCAAAGTTCTCTGGAGGGAAGGTGTCCATAGATTGGAGACGCTCATTTCCTCGATTCCTGGGACTTTTTCAGGATCAGGCAAAGGTCAGGATAAGGTGCCCTCCTATAGAAGCCAGTGGTGGGAAGTGGGGTGGGGGGGCAGGGGGGTCACTGAGGTTTAAAGTGACCCTATCATGAGAAAATAATGGAGGCTGCCATTGCTGATCTCTCCTTTGGTGAATACTAGTTGCCTGGCTCCTGCTGCTGTGTCTCAGCCAACGTGGAGGAAGAGCTGCTGCTCTCGTCCACATTGCTAGATCGAGATGGGGTTCAGGTAAGTATTGGGGGGGGGGGGGGGCAGCTGCTGCAAAAGAAGGTTTTTTACCTTCATGCATAGAATGCATGAAGGTAAAAAAAACCTTGAGCCTTTATAAGCACTTTAATGCTTGTTAAACCTGATTGGGGTGCAAAATAGACTTTGGGACACTCCGAATTTAGTGCGCAAAGTAACCAGAGGATACTCTCTGCCTTGTCTATACTCTTCAGGATAATTCCACTCTTGGCAAGCAATAGGCAACCCTGGGACTCCAAGCAGAGGGCAGGCCCCAATACAGCAGCATGGAAGCCGGTACCCAAGGTGTTAAAGCAACGGACAATCACTCGGATCCTACATCTAGGCCTATACTTACACTGACCCCATATACTTGGATGCCTCCATCCAATATCGGCCATATTCTCCTGTGAATCTCCTAGCCAGATCTTCAGTGAATCCCCATAATTTGGCTTCAACTACTTCCAGCAAATAGGCCCCCCAACTCCCACTGAGCTGGTATCTCGATGAACTCCTGCAGACTTCAGCCACACTCTTCTCCTGAACAAGAACCCTGCTGCTCAAGGCCTCAAGCCTTTTATGCACTCCTCAGCCACCTACTGTGCATTCCCCCCCCCCAGGGATTGGCCGAGACCACATAAATATGCCGGCCAAGGGTCTGCCTCTTCCAACCCGCTACATTCCAGAATCCACTAGAAGGTAGGGAGATGTAGTTGAGCCTGCAGCCAGTGAGACCCAGAACAGCCAAAAATAATAACATACCGCTCCAAGGTTTACCGAGGAGCCACTAGATTTACATGAGCCTCTCTAGCAAACTCTTCTAGGAGGGTGCTACACAGCACTGAGCTTGATTCAGATACTCACCTTCTCGGTGGATCCAGCATTGTCCTGCTGCCATCCATTGATCAGGTGTAGCAGCTTGGGTCCTGCACCGCTATCTTGGTCCTCCTTAGTCATACCTCTTACAGCTTCAGGCAGCCGCCTCCTGAAGACGTATGCCAGCTCCACCCAGTAGTGTATTTAGGTTTTGTGCTGCCCTAGGCCTGACTAAACTCGTGCACCCCCTAATTTAAATATGACCCACCCCTTCCTGTCAAGGCCACACCCCTTGCTGTTTAAGACCCACCCTGAAATTTTCAAATGGGGACACTAGTTCTGAGGGCCTGGGGGGAGCAATGGATTCCCCCCCCCACAGTTGCAGAAGCAGTGCGGACACTTTAAGGGGGCGCTAGACTAATTTGCCTCTCAGCCCAGTCCACCCATAAGACTGGCACTACACTTACAGTGTAGCACAAGCTGGCGGGGACTCTTTCCGTGCTGCCCCCCTGCAAAGTGCTGCCCTAGGCCTGGGCCTTGTCAGCCTAGGCCAGGATACAGCGTTGGCTCCACCCACTGTGAGTCCTTACCTCCTGAAGCCTCCTGGGATTTGTGATGTGATATCTCAAGAGGCTGGGGGAGCAGGGGCACGTCACTCTAGCCTAGACAGAAATGGCAGCAATAGGGTGGTGCCAGGCAAAAATAGTAAAAAACAAACAAAAAACAAGTAGCTATGGAGAATCTGTTGTGGTGAAGGTTCTTATTTAAGAGGAATGGATGCTTCCATTTTTCCCCTTTCCCTTTTCTTGTGGTTATGTTTTCTTGGTGGGTGGAGGTTGTGGACAGCCCCAAGCTTTTGTCAGGGACATTTAGCTCTGTAAGATGAAAGGCTCCAGTCATCCAATCCGAGCTTAGTATGATCTGTCTGGGTAGCCATTATTGCAGCATTTGCCCCATTCGTGCTTTTGTTGGTCTAATGGTGTACTCTCTACTTACATATCACCCAGTCTAACCACATAAACCAAGAGCAGAGCTGCTAACAGAGTATTGTGAAAGTTCTAGAAGTTCTGGTTCTGGGACCCCAATCAGGGCATTGTGTGTCTGTGTCAAATGACCCGACCTAGGGGAGGGGAACTGGAGGTATAAATCCAATGGCCGGGAGGTGAGGTTAGGAACTTGTCTCATATTGTTTCTAGAAGGCACCACGACAAGACAAGTGTCACATATCTGGGGCAAATCAAGCTAGAGAGGGTGCTTTTCTTGCACCTTCTGTCTAACCCTCCAGTGATGGTGGCAGGAGATGTGAAGACACAGAGTGTAGCAAACAGTGCAAACTGTTGGATGTGAGGCACAGATGACAACGGACCACCAGATAAGGACCAGAGGCTGGACACATGGTGGCACTTAGAAAAACAGGAGCAAAGCCAGGACACAAGCCAAAAGGTCATCAACAGCCAGACAGTGAGGTACAGAAACATAAGGCAGAGGAAGGTTCAGGATACAAACTGAGGTCAGTTCATAGCCGGGCAGCGACGTACCAAATCTGAAAATAGGAAAGAGCCCAAACACAGGCTAAGGTCACAACAGGTAGACAGGAAACCAAACACAGGTCTAAAGGGAAGCCAGGTCATACACAGGAGTGGAAATGTAGCAGGTCAGGGCACCAATAAATCGGGGACTAGCTGAAGACCCCTTGGCAATCTGTCCATGTCACCGTTCAGCTAAGGTACGCCATTTGGCAACAATAATGCCCTGTACTGTACACACGATCGGACATTGATCGGACATTCCGACAACAAAATCCATGGATTTTTTTCTGGCGGATGTTGGCTCAAACCTGTCTTGCATACACACGGTCACACAAAGTTGTTGGAAAATCCGATCGTTCTGAACGCGGTGACGTAAAACACGTACGGGGCAGTAGCCAATAGCTTTCCTCTCTTAATTTATTCTGAGCATGCGTGGCACTTTGTGCGTCTGACTTGTGTACACACGATCGGAATTTAACCGATCGGATTTTGTTGTCGGAAAATTTTATAGCCTGCTCTCCAACTTTGTGCGTCGGAAATTCCGACGGAAAAAGTCCGATGGAGCCCACACACGATCGGAACTTCCGACAACACAATCCGATCGCACTTTTTCCGTCGGAAAACGTACGTATACGTGTGTACAGGGCATAATAGTGCATGAGTGTGCATGTGCACCTCCGCACAAACTACTTAGGTTATGCGCTAATACATTTGCATGCTATTACATGTCTTGCAGCGAGCTTTTGCTTGGAACTATGAGCGCGCCATTCTATTCTTGTTCTAGCAATGCCTTTCTCATCCTTTTCAACAGAGGAACCCCTCACAGATCACTATAAAGATAAAATGGTGTCAGTGGGAACTTATCTGAGTGGTAGAAATTGCTCATTGTATAATGAACCCCTAGCAACCTCTGCAGGAAGTCTAGAGTTCCAAGGAAACCCTAGCAACCTCTGCAGGAAGTCTAGAGTTCCAAGGAAACCCTAGCAACCTCTGCAGGAAAGAAGAAAGAAATGGCTGCACATCCAGAACTCCCGATTGCCTTTTATTGTTCACAAGGATAACACCAAATACACCAACATATGGTGACGTAGACGCGTTTCACACATACATCTTGTGTTTATTATTGATTAAGCACAAGATGTATGTGTGAAACGCGTTTACGTGACCATATGTTGGTGTATTTGATGTTATCCTTGTGAACAATAAAAGGCAATCGGGAGTTCTGGATGTGCAGCCATTTTGTCAGGAAAGACAACTGCGGAGTACAGTTGCTGTTTCCAGACACACACCTGTGGGCAGGCGCCAACCGAGAATGACCAGAACAACCACAGGCGCTTCTGTAGATGCTTCTGTAGATGTGCGAACGCGTTCGCGCGCTCGTGCACGCACCTGTCGCCAGAACTGGCGCCAGTCGGCTTATTTGAACAGAGCTTCAATGCTGACTGGTTGCTGTTTGGTCTACAGCATTTACCTGAATCCTGATTCCTGTGTGTACTGACTTCTGCTACCAATCCGACCTGTTCCTGACTACGCTTCTGCCAGCTGTTTATGCCCGATCTGCCCGTCTGTTGCCAGAAACCTGCCTGTGACCTGACTACGCTTCTGCCTGCTGTTTATGCCTGATCTGCCTGTCTGTTGTCAACCCTGCTTGTCTGACCTTGCTTCTAGCCATCCAGCCTGCTACAGTTCCTGCTTCATGTGGTGCACCTCTGCTTGCCTATTGCCAAGTCTGCCAACCTATCTACCATCTTGCTTGCCTGTTACCTGCTGGTTCCGGCTTCCTGTTCGTGGGTTCCTGGCTACTACTTGCACAGACTTTTGGACTGATCATAGGCACTCTTACCTCGCCATGCTCCTGAGTCTGCTGTCTCACTATCAGCGGCTCACGAGCCGGAGCTGTACGAGAGGCCTTCCTCTACACGTCAGGCTCACCACCAGGTAAGTGACACATTTCTTTCCTCTTTCCAAGTTTCTCATGGAGGCGGACCAGGGCTGGCACTCTATGAGACTCTCCAATTAGTCTCTCATCACACGCATTGAGCAGCGGTTCTTTTTCTTGTATAACCTCTGCAGGAAGTCTAGAGTTCAAAGGAACCCCTAGCAACCTCTGCAGGAAGCCTAAAGTTCCAAGGAACCCCTAGCAACTCCTGCAGATTGCCTAGAGTTCCAAGGAACCCCTAGCAACCTCTGCAGGAAGCCTAGCATTCAAAGGAACCCCTAGCAACCTCTGCAGAAAGCCTAGAGTTTCAAGGAACCCCTAGCAACATCTGCAGGAAGCCTAAAGTTCCAAGGAACCCCTAGCAACTCCTGCAGAATGCCTAGAGTTCCAAGGAACCCCCCAGCAACCTCTGCAGGAAGCCTAGAGTTTAATGGAACCCCTAGCAACCTCTGCAGGAAGCCTAGAGTTCCAATGAACCCCTGGAAACTTCTGCAGAATGCCTAGAGTTCCAAAGAACTCCTAGCAACCACTGCAGAATGCCTAGAGCTCCAAGGAATCCCTAGCAACTTCTGCAGGAAGTCTAGAGTTCAATGGAACCCCTATCAACTTCTGCAGGAAGCCTAGAGTTCAATGGAACCCCTAGCAACCTTTGCAGGAAGCCTAGAGTTCAATGGAACCCCTAGCAACCTCTGCAGGAAGCCTAGAGTTTCAAGGAACCTCTAGCAACATCTGCAGGAAGCCTAAAGTTCAAAGGAACCCCTAGCAACTCCTGCAGAATGCCTAGAGTTCCAAGGAACCCCTATCAACCTCTGCAGGAAGCCTAGAGTTCAATGGAACCCCTAGCAACCTATGCAGGAAGCCTAGAGTTCCAATGAACCCCTGGCAACTTCTGCAGATAGCCTAGAGTTCCAAGGAACTCCTAGCAACCTCTGCAGAATGCCTAGAGCTACAAGGAATCCCTAGCAACCTCTGCAGGAAGTCTAGAGTTCAATGGAACCCCCAGCAACTTCTGCAAGAAGCCTAGAGTTCAATGGAATCCCTAGCAACCTTTGCAGGAAGCCTAAAGTTCAATGGAACCCCTAGCAACCTTTGCAGGAAGCCTAAAGTTCAATGGAACCCCTAGCAACTTCTGCAGGAAGCCTAGAGTTCAATGGAAACCCTAGCAACCTTTGCAGGAAGCCTAGAGTTCAATGGAACCCCTAGCCACCTCTGCAGGAAGCCTAGAGTTCAATGGAACCCCTAGCAACCTTTGCAGGAAGCCTAGAGTTCAATGGAACCCCTAGCAACCTCTGCAGGAAGCCTAGAGTTCAATGGAACCCCTAGCAACCTTTGCAGGAAGCCTAAAGTTCAATGGAACCCCTAGCAACTTCTGCAGGAAGCCTAGAGTTCAATGGAACCCCTAGCAACCTCTGCAGGAAGCCTAGAGTTCAATGGAACCCCTAGCAACCTCTGCAGGAAGCCTAGAGTTCAATGGAACCCCTAGCAACCTCTGCAGGAAGCATAGAGTTCCATGGAACCCTGGCTGAGAAATTCTGCTCTAGCATGTACCGGCTTTTGCTTTTAAGATTCTTCCTCATTCGGTTTGCATTGACAACGTTTCTCGATGATTTGGGTGAGATTGGCATATCAGCCAAGGTCTGTCTACAGGAAGGAGTCTGAATGAGAACTCATCTCTAATCTGGAACATTGTACACAGCGTCTCCGTTCATCTATATTATATAATATGTATCAAGTAACAAATTCATGTAGCAAGTCAGTAAATGCTGAATTAGGAAAACTTCCCCAAAGCGTTTGATTTATGGAAGATTACTTTATTACTGTAATTATCTTGGTGGTTTTGGAGCAGTTATATTTTGTTTAAGTATCTTACTGCGCATTTATACATATTATTTTCCCTACGGTGTAAAACACATTTAATCTTCATATCCCTGGGTGTTCCGTACCTTAATCACCAGACCAATTTCAACAATTTTCTGCTGAGTCAACAAGATTTTCTTTCTTTTTTTTCTTTTTACATATTTCTTAGTTTATAGAACTCCATTGTCTCTGTGGGGTATATTATTGTTGTAGTATATGGAAATGCGCCCTAAGAAAATCCCAGTTCTATGTAGTCTGATGAGCTCATTTACATCAAGTTATTTAAAAGAGAAAATCACTTTGCTAGGCCGCATCACAGTCAGACAAATATGGCTTAAAATTCCTGATCGTGAGTGCCATGGTGGTACTGCTTACAAATAAATGGGAACTGTGAATATGATTGGATAACACAGCCTTCTATTGAGTTGGACAGCGCGGTATACGTCCCGAGAGTGAGAATTGCTCTTCTGAGATGCCGTATGACTTTTCTTTTTGTGTGTAAATATTCTTCTGGAGGCTCTTCTGTTGCATGTCAGCAGAATACGTCGTAACTTATGTAACAGCCATAGGCGTGCGCAAGGGGTGTGCCAGGTGTGCCTGGGCACACCCTAATCCTGGAGTTGGCAACCCATCAATTGTAGGCAGGTGACAGGTATGCCGCGATCCTTAATTGCCGACCCCCAGAACCTGGACAGGATAGGCGGCTGGAGTGGAAATTAAGGGCCAATCTGTATTTTCTTCTGCAAGAGCTGAAAGTAGGCTTCTCCTCCTCTTTCTCTTGCCGATATTCAGCTGCCATGGGAGGAAAATACAGGGGATTGGTACCAATGTATGCCACCCCTCTCGTCCCAGTTCCTGTTCTTTCTGCTGCCCAGGTCTCCCTGTGTGCTCACCTGCTCCCTTCATTGTTTTAGGATGACGAGTGGGGAAGAGGCCGGTTAATATGTCACAAAGGCATATGTGTTGGAGCTTTGAGGTGCATACCCTAATACAACAGGCTGCGCACACCTATGGTAACAGCCAGTGTTACAGTGTAACTATATGTGGACCTTCTACTGCAGTGGTGGCCACCTGGAAAATTATAGAGGGCATGAAGTGATGACCCCCACACCTCCAGAGGGCCACACAATAGCAGCACACTTTTGCACCTCAACTCCCCAAAATGTGGGGTCCTGCTGCATTTTTTGCAGTTTTTCAACACACACTGTTGACACAACAAAAATAACCCCCAGCATTGGTGTCAGTTGACGCAATAATAACCCCCATTATTGGTTTCAGCGGACACAAAAATAACCCCCAGCTTTGTTGTCAGTGGATGCAATAATAACTACCAGCATTGGTGTCAGTGGAAGAAATAATAACCCCCAGCATTGGTGTCAGTGGAAGAAATAATAACCCCCAGCATTGGTGTCAGTGGAAGAAATAATAACCCCCAGCATTGGTGTCAGTGGAAGAAATAATAACTCCCAGCATTGGTGTCAGTGGAAGAAATAATAACCCCCAGCATTGGTGTCAGTTGACGCAATAATAACCCCCAGCATTGGTGTCAGTTGACGCAATAATAACCCCCAGCTTTGTTGTCAGTGGATGCAATAATAACTACCAGCATTGGTGTCAATGGCAGCAATAATAACCCCCAGCATTGGTGTCAGTGGAAGAAATAATAACTCCCAGCATTGGTGTCAATGGCAGCAATAATAACCCCCAGCATTGGTGTCAGTGGATTCAATAATAACCCCCAGCATTGGTGTCAGTGGACACAATAATAACCCCCAGCATTGGTGTCAGTGTACACAAGAATAACACTCATTATTGGTGTCAGTGGATTCAATAATAACCCCCAGCATTGGTGTCAGTGGAAGAAATAATAACTCCCAGCATTAGCGTCAGTTGACACAACAATAACCCCCAGCATTGGTGTCAGTGGACACAAGAATAACCCCCACTATTGGTGTCAGTGGATGCAATAATAACTACCAGCATTGTTGTCAATGGCAGCAATAATAACCCCCATCATTGGTGTCAGCGGATGCAATAACCCCCAGCATTAGTGTTAATAGCAGCAATAATAACCCCAAGCATTGGTGTCAGTGAACACAATAATAACCCCCAGCATTGGTGTCAGTGGACACAATAATAACCCCCAGCACTAGCGTCAGTTCTGTTAACCCCCCACTTTGGTGGTCACTGGCAGTGAAAGTTAACACCCCCCCCCCCCCCCCTCAGTGGCAGTGAAATATAATCTCTCCCTGCATTGGTGGTTAGTGACAGTGAAAGTTAAAACGACCCCCCCCCCCCACTTTGGTGATTTAACACCCCTCCCCACACTGGTAGTAAGTGACAGTGAGAGCTACCCCCCTCATTCTCCAACCGCCCCCCACATTGTTGGTCATGACAGTGAAATTGAACCATCCTACCCCTCAGCTTTGATGGTCATTGAAAAGGAAATGAAACCCCAGTCCCCTCCCATTGGTGATCATTTACCCATCACATGCTCCTGTGTCTCTCTCTCTCCCCCCCCCCCCCAGGCCAAGACTTTACTTGTAGAATGGGTGGAGATAACTCGGCTCACAGTCTCTCTCTCTTTCAGTGGCGATTGCTGGAACACAGAGAGCATTTCAGCCCCCCGCTGCCATTCTTTCTATATGGGGCCCAACAGCCCAGGGGCCACATATTGGGCACCAGAGTCCTACTGTATATAAACATTCCAGCAACATCTTCAGTCACTTGGCATCCCGAGCAGTTTTTACATTTGTCGCACATGTGATAAGATTTGCACTTTTTGCCAGAGAATTAATAAAGGACATAGTGACACGGTACTATACTGGGGGAGGAGGGGGGATCTGGGATTTTTTTTAAACTATTATTGATGATTAGTGATGATCACTGTTGTAAGCAATAGTTTTAGCTGTCATGAATGGCTTTCATTCATGACAGCTTGCTTACTATTGTGATGCTGTGATTGGCCCAGGTACCATGTGATAGTTGTTGGCCAATCACAGCATCACAATACTAAGAAAGCAATTCATGACTGTTTTGTTTACATTGTAATCATTATGATCGGCTACCGGACACAGCAGTCACGTGAAAGCACCACTGCGTGTCCTGGGGGGTGTACCACATATGCACCGCAATGTACCAGTATGTCGCGGTGCCTGCAGCTGCCGTCCACTAGCAGTAAATCCACCACTAGTGAGTGGCAAGTGGTTAAACACAGAAGTTTAGCTTTAAAGTGGTGGTAAACCTCAGACATGAAATCTGAACAAAGCTTATCCCTCTATAGTGTGTACTTGTCTCAGTCCAGAGTACTAAGTGTCATTTCTGTCTGCTGCCTCCTTCCTCTGCTACCTGCATGAGTCTCCTCCTCCTCTCCCCCCTCCTTCCTCTGCTACCTGCATGAGTCTCCTCCTCCTCTCCCCCCTCCTTCCTCTGCTACCTGCATGAGTCTCCTCCTCCTCTCCCCCCTCCTTTCTCTGCTACCTGCATGAGTCTCCTCCTCCTCTCCCCCCTCCTTTCTCTGCTACCTGCATGAGTCTCCTCCTCCTCTCCCCCCTCCTTTCTCTGCTACCTGCATGAGTCTCCTCCTCCTCTCCCCCCTCCTTTCTCTGCTACCTGCATGAGTCTCCTCCTCCTCTCCCCCCTCCTTTCTCTGCTACCTGCATGAGTCTCCTCCTCCTCTCCCCCCTCCTTTCTCTGCTATCTGCATGAGTCTCCTCCTCCTCTCCCCCCTCCTTTCTCTGCTACCTGCATGAGTCTCCTCCTCCTCTCCCCCCTCCTTTCTCTGCTATCTGCATGAGTCTCCTCCTCCCTCCTTCCTTCCTCTGCTATCAGCATGAGTCTCCTCCTCCCCTCCCCCCTCCTTCCTCTGCTACCTGCATGAGTCTCCTCCTCCCTCCTTCCTCTGCTATCAGCATAAGTCTTCTCCTCCCCTCCTCCCCCCTCCTTTCTCTGCTATCTGCATGAGTCTCCTCCTCCCCTCCTCCCCCCTCCTCCCCCCTCCTTTCTCTGCTATCTGCATGAGTCTCCTCCTCCCTCCTTCCTACCTCTGCTATCAGCATGAGTCTCCTCCCCTCCTCCCTCCTTCCTTCCTCTGATATAAGCATGAGTCTTCTGCTCCCTCCCCCCTCCTTCCTCCTTCCTCTGCTATCTTCATGACTCTCCTCCTCCCCTTCTTCCTCTCTCTGCTATCTGCATGAGTCTCCTCCTCCCCTCCTCCTCTGCTATCTGCAGGAGTCTCCTCCTCCCCTCCTCCTCTGCTATCTGCAGGAGTCTCCTCCTCCCCTCCTTCCTCTGATATCTGCAGGAGTCTCCTCCTCCCTCCCCCCTCCTTCCTCTGATATCTGCAGGAGTCTCCTCCTCCCCCTTTCTCCCCTCCCCCCTCCTTCCTCTGCTATCTGCATGAGTCTCCTCCTCCCCTTCTTCTTCCTCTCTCTGCTATCTGCATGAGTCTCCTCCTCCCCTCCTCCTCTGCTATCTGCAGGAGTCTCCTCCTCCCCTCCTCCCCTCCTCCCCCCCCTCCTTGCTCTGCTATCTGCATGAGTCTCCTCCTCCCTCCCCCCTCCTTCCTCTGATATCTGCAGGAGTCTCCTCCTCCCCCCTTCTCCCCTCCCCCCTCCTTCCTCTGCTATCTGCATGAGTCTCCTCCTCCCCTCCTCCTCCTCCCCCTTCTCCCCTCCCCCCTCCTTCCTCTGCTATCTGCATGAGTCTCCTCCTCCCTCCCCCCTCCTTCCTCTGATATCTGCAGGAGTCTCCTCCTCCCCCCTTCTCCCCTCCCCCCTCCTTCCTCTGCTATCTGCATGAGTCTCCTCCTCCCCTCCTCCTCCCCCCTTCTCCCCTCCCCCTCCTTCCTCTGCTATCTGCAGGAGTCTCCTCCTCCCCTCCTTCTCCCTCCCCCCTCCTTCCTCTGCCTTTTTGCATGAGCCTTCTCCTCTCTCCCCCTCCCCCCTCCTTCTTCCCCTCCTTCTTCTGCTTCCTGCATGAGTCACTTCTGACAAGTTTTCCCTAAAACCAAGAAATACAAAGGTGACAGGGGAGGGACCTCCAGCACACTGCCTGTGATTGGCAGCCTCAGCTTTGTTCTTGTGTGCTGTGTGAAGAGGGTGTGCCCCTTCCCTCCAATCAGCTCTCACTGAGATCTGCAGAGTGTGACTTCAACTCCTCGCCCCCTGCTTTTTGAAAGCTCAGACAAGCTGTGTAAATTTTTTGTAGAGAAGAGAAGACTGCAGATAAACAGGTACAACTTATGTGGGAGGATTTGTTTTATCTCTGTGTATTACCTGAGGCAGTCACCTCACTGGGGATATGGAGGGAATGCAGCCACTTTAGGTGCTATGCAGTGCCTACCTTCCATTCCCATGTACCCTTGTATGAATGTATGCTTACACTCCTTATTAAAGTGGGACTAAACCCCCTCCACACCCCACCCCCATATTATTTCCTCACATACCTGTATTGCTGTGTTCTCTTCAAAGCACATAATCACCGGCACAGCAAATCCAGCGTTGTCCTACTGAGATCTGCTGTTTGGGTGTCACACAGTGGGCCGCATGCTGCCATCTTGGTCCTCTTCTGCCTCTTTCAGGTGCCAGCTCCAATGACCTGCCCAGCCTGCCCTCCGAATCCCTCTTTATCCCTCCGCTCAATTTGTGTGCCAATCCTGCAGCCTCCTGGGAGGTGTGATGTAAGTGTATATTTAGTTGCCAGGCTGCGGGCTTGTATTCCGCCGGCTGGGGAACCAGTTGTGGTCGGAGGTAGAGGGGAAAGCTGTCGCCACTAAGGGACCTTCCACCTTGTTACCGAAGACCACTGTGAGTAACCTGAGGCCAGTACCAGAGCAGACTTCTCGCCAGCCGGGGACGGTGAAGAAGCGGGACAGCATCAGTAAAGTGCCAAGTCAGAGACCCAGCGGGGCAGCGGGGGTGAAGCTTGAGGAGTATCTGTGAGTCCCAAGCCAGGGATCTAACGTGTCAGCGGGGGTGAAGCTTGTGGACTATCACTAAGTGCCAAGCCAGGGACCTAACGTGTCAGCGGGTTGAAGCTTGAGGAGTATCTGTGAGTGCTAAGCCAGGGACCCAGCAGGGAAGCGGGGGTGACGCTTGAGGAAGATACTGAGTGCTAAAGAGGAAGAGCTCAGGGGGGTCCAGTGGTGAATGAATCTGAAGTCTAGTGAGAGAGACTGGGAGCTCGTTGAGGGAAGACCCGCAGTGAGTGTGGGGGTAAGGAGAACTATTCGTGTTTCAACTATTTGAATACCATTACCGTTAGTGACAGCTAAAAGATTGTTGCCATAGGAGACAGCAGTCCTACTTATACAGAAGTGGTGTCCGGCTGAAGGCCTTCACCTGTATAACTGTCCACCTATAGAAGTCTCGGAGTCTGCTAATTACTTTTACATCTACCTAAGGGTGTCCTTGCCCTAACCCTCTCTCCCACAGTTCTGTTTAAGAGACAATAAATCTCTTTGCATTCAAAAAGTGTCTGGAGCCCACCAGTTCATCTTGCATTACACCCACCATGCTGTGTAACCCACTCTACCCAGAAGGATGTCAGCTGTCCCTAATTCTGGAGGTCACCATTAGGCCTAAAGAGGCCCTGGGACTTTGCTATCTAAGTATCCCATTGGGGTTCAGGATCACATCATTCTGGCCTAGGGTGGAAGGGTGGCAGGGGCTAACAATTACATTTTTTTTTTTTTTTAATAGGAAGAAAAAAAATTCTGCGAAGAAGGGGGGGGTGTTAAAGTGGAACTAACTTCCCGTTGGGGGTTTAGTTCCATTTTGTTATATAAGATAGTCTGGGAGGAGATAGATGATATACAATATACTTGGCATTACTGTTAAGCGGGGCAGACATGGAATTTAGTCATACACTATATTACCAGAAGTATTGGAACGCCTGCCTTTACACAAACATGAACTTTAATGGCATCCCAGTCTTAGTCCGTAGGGTTCAATATTGAGTTGGATCCGCCCTTTGCCGCTATAACAGCTTCAACTCTTCTGGGAAGGCCATCCACAAGGTTTAAGAGGGTGTCTATGGGAATGTTTGACCATTCTTCCAATATTGTGCCAACTCAATATTAAAACCTACGGACTAAGACTGGGATGCCATTAAAGTTCATGTGCGTGTAAAGGTAGGCGTCCCAATACTTTTGAGAATATAGTGTATAAGGAAGTCTGGGTTGGGGTGGATGAAATATAAGGAAGTCTGGGATGGGATGGATGATATATAAGGAAGTCTGGGATGGGATGGATGATATATAAGGAAGTCTGGGATGGGGTGGATGATATATAAGGAAGTCTGGGATGGGTGATATATAAGGAAGTCTGGGATGGATGATATATAAGGAAGTCTGGGATGGGTGATATATAAGGAAGTCTGGGATGGATGATATATAAGGAAGTCTGGGATGGGGTGGATGAAATATAAGGAAGTCTGGGATGGGATGGATGATATATAAGGAAGTCTGGGATGGGATGGATGATATATAAGGAAGTCTGGGATGGGTGATATATAAGGAAGTCTGGGATGGGTGATATATAAGGAAGTCTGGGATGGGGTGGAGGATATATATGGAAGTCTGGGATGGGTTGAAGGATATATATGGAAGTCTGGGATGGGATGGATGATATATGTGGAAGTCTGGGATGGGGTGGGTGATATATATGGAAGTCTGGGATGGGGTGGATGAAATATAAGGAAGTCTGGGATGGGATGGATGATATATAAGGAAGTCTGGGATGGGGTGGATGATATATAAGGAAGTCTGGGATGGGTGATATATAAGGAAGTCTGGGATGGATGATATATAAGGAAGTCTGGGATGGGGTGGATGATATATAAGGAAGTCTGGGATGGGGTGGATGAAATATAAGGAAGTCTGGGATGGGATGGATGATATATAAGGAAGTCTGGGATGGGATGGATGATATATAAGGAAGTCTGGGATGGGGTGGATGATATATAAGGAAGTCTGGGATGGGTGATATATAAGGAAGTCTGGGATGGGTGATATATAAGGAAGTCTGGGATGGGGTGGAGGATATATATGGAAGTCTGGGATGGGGTGAAGGATATATATGGAAGTCTGGGATGGGATGGATGATATATGTGGAAGTCTGGGATGGGGTGGATGATATATATGGAAGTCTGGGATGGGGTGGGTGATATATATGGAAGTCTGGGATGGGGTGGATGATATATATGGAAGCCTGGGATGGGATGGATGATATATAAGGAAGTTTGGGATGGGTGATATATAAGGAAGTCTGGGATGGGTGATATATAAGGAAGTCTGGGATGGGGTGGAGGATATATATGGAAGTCTGGGATGGGGTGGATGATATATAAGGAAGTCAGGAATGGGGTGGAGGATATATATGGAAGTCTGGGATGGGGTGGATGATATATATGGAAGTCTGGGATGGGATGGATGATATATGTGGAAGTCTGGGATGGGGTGGATGATATATATGGAAGTCTGGGATGGGGTGGGTGATATATATGGAAGTCTGGGATGGGGTGGAGGATATATAAGGAAGTCTGGGATGGGGTGGAGGATATATAAGGAAGTCTGGGATGGGGTGGAGGATATATAAGGAAGTCTGGGATGGGGTGGAGGATATATAAGGAAGTCTGGGATGGGGTTGAGGATAATATATAAGGAAGTCTGGGATGGGATGGAGGATATATATGGAAGTCTGGGATGGGGTGGATGATATATATGGAAGTCTGGGATGGGGTGGAGGATATATATGGAAGTCTGGGATGGGGTGGATGATATATATGGAAGTCTTGGATGGGGTGGATGATATATATGGAAGTCTTGGATGGGGTGGATGATATATTTGGAGGTCTGGGATGGGGTGGAGGATATATATGGAAGTCTGGGATGGGGTGGAGGATATATATGATAGTCTGGGATGGGATGGAGAATATATAGGGAAGTCTGGGATGGGATGGAGGATATATATGGAAGTCTGGGATGGGGTGGATGATATATATGGAAGTCTGGGATGGGGTGGAGGATATACAGTATATGGAAGTCTGGGATGGGGCGGAGGATATATATGGAAGTCTGGGATGGGGTGGAGGATATATATGGAAGTCTGGGATGGGGTGGATAATATATATGGAAGTCTGGGATGGGGTGGAGGATATATAAGGAAGTCTGGGATGGGATGGAGGATATATATGGAAGTCTGGGATGGGGTGGATGATATATATGGAAGTCTGGGATGGGATGGAGGATATATATGATAGTCTGGGATGGGGTGGAGGATATATATGGAAGTCTGGGATGGGGTGGATGATATATATGGAAGTCTGGGATGGGGTGGAGGATATATATGGAAGTCTGGGATGGGATGGAGGATAATTATGATAGTCTGGGATGGGGTGGAGGATATATATGGAAGTCTGGGATGGGGTGGATGATATATAAGGAAGTCTGGGATGGGATGGAGGATATATATGGAAGTCTGGGATGGGGTGGATGATGTATATGGAAGTCTGGGATGGGATGGAGGATATATAAGGAAGTCTGGGATGGGGTGGAGGATATATAAGGAAGTCTGGGATGGGGTTGAGGATAATATATAAGGAAGTCTGGGATGGGGTGGATGATATATAAGGAAGTCTGGGATGGGGTGGAGGATATATATGGAAGTCTGGGATGGGGTGGATGATATATATGGAAGTCTTGGATGGGGTGGATGATATATTTGGAGGTCTGGGATGGGGTGGAGGATATATATGGAAGTCTGGGATGGGGTGGAGGATATATATGATAGTCTGGGATGGGATGGAGAATATATAGGGAAGTCTGGGATGGGGTGGATGATATATATGGAAGTCTGGGATGGGATGGAGGATATACAGTATATGGAAGTCTGGGATGGGGCGGAGGATATATATGGAAGTCTGGGATGGGGTGGAGGATATATATGGAAGTCTGGGATGGGGTGGAGGATATAGATGGAAGTCTGGGATGGGGTGGATAATATATATGGAAGTCTGGGATGGGGTGGAGGATATATAAGGAAGTCTGGGATGGGGTGGAGGATATATAAGGAAGTCTGGGATGGGGTTGAGGATAATATATAAGGAAGTCTGGGATGGGGTGGATGATATATAAGGAAGTCTGGGATGGGGTGGAGGATATATATGGAAGTCTGGGATGGGGCGGAGGATATATATGGAAGTCTGGGATGGGGTGGATGATATATATGGAAGTCTTGGATGGGGTGGATGATATATTTGGAGGTCTGGGATGGGGTGGAGGATATATATGGAAGTCTGGGATGGGGTGGAGGATATATATGATAGTCTGGGATGGGATGGAGAATATATAGGGAAGTCTGGGATGGGGTGGATGATATATATGGAAGTCTGGGATGGGATGGAGGATATACAGTATATGGAAGTCTGGGATGGGGCGGAGGATATATATGGAAGTCTGGGATGGGGTGGAGGATATATATGGAAGTCTGGGATGGGGTGGAGGATATAGATGGAAGTCTGGGATGGGGTGGATAATATATATGGAAGTCTGGGATGGGGTGGAGGATATATATGGAAGTCTGGGATGGAGTGGATGATATATATGGAAGTCTGGGATGGGGTGGAGGATATATAAGGAAGTCTGGGATGGGATGGAGGATATATATGGAAGTCTGGGATGGGGTGGATGATATATATGGAAGTCTGGGATGGGATTGAGGATATATATGATAATCTGGGATGGGGTGGAGGATATATATGGAAGTCTAGGATGGGGTGGATGATATATATGGAAGTCTGGGATGGGGTGGAGGATATATATGGAAGTCTGGGATGGGGTGGAGGATATATATGATAGTCTGGGATGGGGTGGAGGATATATATGGAAGTCTGGGATGGGGTGGATGGTATATAAGGAAGTCTGGGATGGGATGGAGGATATATATGGAAGTCTGGGATGGGGTGGATGATATATATGGAAGTCTGGGATGGGGTGGAGGATATATATGGAAGTCTGGGATGGGGTGGATGATATATATGGAAGTCTGGGATGGGGTGGAGGATATATATGGAAGTCTGGGATGGGATGGAGGATATATATGATAGTCTGGGATGGGGTGGAGGATATATATGGAAGTCTGGGATGGGGTGGAGGATATATAAGGAAGTCTGGGATGGGGTGGAGGATATATATGGAAGTCTGGGATGGGGTGGATGATATATAAGGAAGTCAGGAATGGGGTGGAGGATATATATGGAAGTCTGGGATGGGATGGATGATATATGTGGAAGTCTGGGATGGGGTGGATGATATATATGGAAGTCTGGGATGGGGTGGGTGATATATATGGAAGTCTGGGATGGAGTGGAGGATATATAAGGAAGTCTGGGATGGGGTGGAGGATATATAAGGAAGTCTGGGATGGGGTGGAGGATATATAAGGAAGTCTGGGATGGTGTGGAGGATATATATGGAAGTCTGGGATGGGGTGGATGATATATATGGAAGTCTTGGATGGGGTGGATGATATATATGGAAGTCTTGGATGGGGTGGATGATATATTTGGAGGTCTGGGATGGGGTGGAGGATATATATGGAAGTCTGGGATGGGGTGGAGGATATATATGATAGTCTGGGATGGGATGGAGAATATATAGGGAAGTCTGGGATGGGGTGGATGATATATATGGAAGTCTGGGATGGGATGGAGGATATACAGTATATGGAAGTCTGGGATGGGGCGGAGGATATATATGGAAGTCTGGGATGGAGTTGATGATATATATGGAAGTCTGGGATGGGGTGGATAATATATATGGAAGTCTGGGATGGGGTGGAGGATATATATGGAAGTCTGGGATGGAGTGGATGATATATATGGAAGTCTGGGATGGGGTGGAGGATATATAAGGAAGTCTGGGATGGGATGGAGGATATATATGGAAGTCTGGGATGGGGTGGATGATATATATGGAAGTCTGGGATGGGGTGGATGATATATATGGAAGTCTGGGATGGGATGGAGGATATATATGATAGTCTGGGATGGGGTGGAGGATATATATGGAAGTCTGGGATGGGGTGGATGATATATAAGGAAGTCTGGGATGGGGTGGAGGATATATATGGAAGTCTGGGATGGGGTGGATGATATATATGGAAGTCTGGGATGGGGTGGAGGATATATATGGAAGTCTGGGATGGGATGGAGGATATATATGATAGTCTGGGATGGGGTGGAGGATATATATGGAAGTCTGGGATGGGGTGGATGATATATAAGGAAGTCTGGGATGGGATGGAGGATATATATGGAAGTCTGGGATGGGGTGGATGATATATATGGAAGTCTGGGATGGGATGGAGGATATATATGATAGTCTGGGATGGGGTGGAGGATATATATGGAAGTCTGGGATGGGGTGGATGATATATATGGAAGTCTGGGATGGGGTGGAGGATATATATGGAAGTCTGGGATGGGATGGAGGATATATATGATAGTCTGGGATGGGGTGGAGGATATATATGGAAGTCTGGGATGGGATGGAGGATATATATGGAAGTCTGGGATGGGGTGGAGGATATATATGGAAGTCTGGGATGGGGTGGAGGATATATATGGAAGTCTGGGATGGAGTGGAGGATATATATATGGAAGTCTGGGATGGGATGGAGGATATATATGATAGTCTGGGATGGGGTGGAGGATATATATGGAAGTCTGGGATGGGATGGAGGATATATATGATAGTCTGGGATGGGGTGGAGGATATATAAGGAAGTCTGGGATGGGGTGGATGATATATATGGAAGTCTGGGATGAGGTGGATGATATATTTGGAAGTCTGGGATGGGGTGGATGATATATATGGAAGTCTGGGATGGGGTGGAGGATATATATGGAAGTCTGGGATGGGGTGGAGGATATATATGGAAGTCTGGGATGGGGTGGATGATATATATGGAAGTCTGGGATGGGGTGGAGGATATATATGGAAGTCTGGGATGGGGTGGAGGATATATATGGAAGTCTGGGATGGGGTGGAGGATATATATGGAAGTCTGGGATGGGGTGGATGATATATATGGAAGTCTGGGATGAGGTGGATGATATATTTGGAAGTCTGGGATGGGGTGGAGGATATATATGGAAGTCTGGGATGGGGTGGAGGATATATATGGAAGTCTGGGATGGGGTGGATGATATATATGGAAGTCTGGGATGAGGTGGATGATATATTTGGAAGTCTGGGATGGGGTGGAGGATATATATGGAAGTCTGGGATGGGGTGGATGATATATATGGAAGTCTGGGATGAGGTGGATGATATATTTGGAAGTCTGGGATGGGGTGGAGGATATATATGGAAGTCTGGGATGGGGTGGATGATATATATGGAAGTCTGGGATGAGGTGGATGATATATTTGGAAGTCTGGGATGGGGTGGAGGATATATATGGAAGTCTGGGATGGGGTGGAGGATATATATGGAAGTCTGGGATGGGGTAGAGGATATATATGGAAGTCTGGGATGGGGTGGAGGATATATATGGAAGTCTGGGATGGGGTGGATGATATATATGGAAGTCTGGGATGGGGTGGAGGATATATATGGAAGTCTGGGATGGGGTGGAGGATATATATGGAAGTCTGGGATGGGGTGGATGATATATATGGAAGTCTGGGATGAGGTGGATGATATATTTGGAAGTCTGGGATGGGGTGGAGGATATATATGGAAGTCTGGGATGGGGTGGATGATATATTTGGAAGTCTGGGATGGGATGGAGGATATACTCGGCATTACTGTTGTGGGGCATGAATGGGATTCGGTAATATTTGCCCTTTGACTGAATCTATCCGCTAAAAGTTGATTTCATCTATTGATGTGGCAGACTAGTCCTGACCTGTGGAGATGTCTTGCTGGTAGCATCACTCAGAATAAAACTACTATGCACATTATCCCCCGTCATGTTGTCAAATGGCGGTTTTTGTTCTCTCCGGGGAACGTTTAGTGACGAAGCCCCTCGCTTCCATCCGCTTTACCTCTCCGGAGATTACTGAAGCTGCTCATTACCATGAAGTCCTATATTTGTGAGCGATTTTTATATCAAGGCATTGCAATCCTTCGCGGAGCGGCCATACATCATTAGCATTGTTAATGCTCCGGCTAAATCTGTTTGGAGATGTTGACGCGTCCAATTTGTAACTGACAGAGCGGTTGGGAGTTTTCTTTAAATGGCCGCTCTTCAATGTTCTCTCCCTTTTGAATAGATGTCTTGATATGTGACAGACTCATTGGAGGCTTTGTTCAGAGTCCGCAGGTTCTGCCCGTCCTGACGAGCGCCGTCCTGAATTCTGATTGCGGAGCTGTCACCAGGCGCTGGAGCTCGACATCCCGCCAGGGTGAGAAATGTTCTCAGGTCAAGTCACTCTTTTTTAGATGAACGCCTCAATGGGTCTATAAAGTTTCATCTCCTTGGGAGGGGGGGAGATGTTTGTCTTAATTTCCAAAGGAATGCCTAAAGTATTCAAAGTAAAAATTAAAAAGAAACAGAATTCGGACTATACAGGCCACGACCGAGGTAGTCCAGACATCCCCAACCTTATTTTACTGCCCTTGACCAATCATACTCCCCAATAACCCATTTTCTTAACCCCCATCCCAATGATGAGACCACACCAGATTTTGGAGCATAAATGGCCATAGCAGTCTTTTATTAACCAATATTAAATCATTTCCAAATTTACCAATAACATTTAGTAACGACAACTTTTAATCCCAGTCTGTTGGTCTTTGACGGCCCCCCAGAACTTAACACATTCCACCAATACACTGCGGGACCTTTTTCACCATACCATACCAGGCCTCCAGCCGTATCACCAGCTCGGAGACAACCGCCTTCCCGCAGTGCAACCATTACCGTATTCCAGCGAACTGTTCCACTGGAATACACCGGAGGGGCCCATACTACCGATGAGCCCCCGCCCCTTCCATCACGTATGTTTTTTGCCACCGTCGAAGACCAAAGACACCGCCGTTACACAGCTGCTATGACGACCGCCTCCATTGATCCTCAAAGAAAAGAAAACAACAAACAACGCACACCAAGACAACACAGGGAGGGTGGGTGGGAAAACTGCCTCCTTTTTTCTTTCCGTCTTTCTCCCCCCCGACTGTTTCCCGGAAGTCCCGCCTCCCCCTTAAATAACACCCCTCCCACTCAGACTCTTTTCCTTTTAGTATCCTCCCCCTTAACAACCTCTCCCACCTTTAACCTCTTGTTGTCTCACTTTCCCCCTTAGTCATGCCTGGCCCTTCACTACTTTCTTTCTTGCTTCGCCGTTCCGGGCCTCACTGATAAGGAGTACACCACCATAAAATCATTGCATATTTAATAGTAAAAGCATTCTAAAATATCATACACAATTTATGTCCGATTGTAATTATAAAGACAAATGCATTGTGTTTGCTCATAAGTTGAGTCAACCATGTACAGTAAGAAACATTACATGTAGAATAGATATGCACTTAGAATATGTATTTTCATGTATCAACGTGTTTCGCTAGGAGTAGCTTCATCAGGACACATGAAAATAATGCAACAGTTGTCTCAGCACTAGAGCAACACCAACATAAAGATGATTCCCTGGGTGAGCACCGGAGCATACGGAGAGACCAAGGAAGCGGACAAGTACACATCAAATAACTTCACTTAGGACTGTCTTGTAGCTAAAACCAAGCACATCAGAAAAGAGGGAGGAATCATGGGCAAGGCAAATGGACCTCAAAAGTGTTCTCAAAAAGCAGTTCCAAGGATATGACAGATTGGACTGATGATGGATTGTCATATTGAATCATAAGAGACCAAAATGCCCAAGGCCAATATCTATTCAGCAAGATGTCCTGTTAATCCAAAGTTTAGGCAACAACACCTCCATAGCCTGTAAATGCTAACAATGGAAGAGCATGTCATCCAGATCCAGGAAAACAATCTGGTGTCTCAACTGCCCAGGTGTCCTACAACAAGAATGCTTAACAAGAATGTCAACGTGTTTCGCTAGGAGTAGCTTCATCAGGAAGCATGAAAATAATGCAACAGTTGTCTCAGCACTAGAGCAACACTAACAAAAGAGGATTCCCTGGGCAAGCACCGGAGCATACGACAAGCCCAAGGAAGCGGACAACAACACACCAGATAACTTCACTTAGGACTGTCTTGTAGCAAAAACCAAGCGTATCAGAAAGGAGGGAGGAATCATGGTCAAGGCAAATGGATCTCAAAAGTGTTCTCAAAAGCAGTTCCAAGGATGTGACAGATTGGAATTATGATGGATTGTCATATAGAATCATAAGAGACCAAAATGCCCAAGGCCAATATCTATTCAGCAAGATGTCCTGTTAATCCAAAGTTTAGGCAACGACACCTCCATAGCCAGTAAATGGTGACAGTGGAAGAGCATGTCATCCAGAACCAGGAAAACAATCCGGTGTCTCAACTGCCCAGGTATCCTACAACAAGAATGCTTAACCCCTAGGTGCCAACAGTATGCAAATACGCGGCCTCTTGGCGGGTCAGCCTTGGCTCCGAGCAGCCGCATATTTGCGTACCAAGTAGCCATTACAGTTGTGCCGTGGGCACGTACCCTGCGAGTTCCCGGCACAGTTACCGGTGGCTAATGTAAAGCTTCTTGCAAACAAAAATAAATTTCCGATCATGTGATTGCCGTGACAGCCGATCACAGCCGTAACATGATCATTAACCCCGCCCTGTGTCACGGCATCTGAAACCTCTTAAAAGGGCCGGGATGGGTTAAAGTAGAACTATAGGCAAAACTTTTTTGTTTTCATTTTGGATTGAGCAAGGTAGAATTTTAACCCTTGAGGTGTTGGGGCTCATTCACAGGGGTGCTGTGGCCTCTATGGTGGAGCTGTGTGCAGGCAGCCTATGTTATGCTATGGGGGCGGATCAGCTGTATGAACACAGCCGCAGGTCCTAATTTTGCAGGCATGCGGATGCAGGTGTACAGCCCCAAACACAGACAGTGGGCATTTGGGGGCCGCTCACCCCGCACACTTATCAATAGTGTTGGGCGAATGGTTTGAGCCAAGCAAAAGTTCGGTCTGAACATCGCCTGTTCGCCCATTTGGCAAACATCCAAATTTGCAGGGTGCTCAGCGGGATATTCGTCCGTAGAGTAGGGGGTAATAGAGGCGAGAAAGAAGAGGGGAGGACGAGGGGCAAACTCAGAGGGGGGAGCAGAAAGAAACGAGAGGAGGGAGGGGTAGATGCTGGGGGAGGGGTGAGGGGAAGAGGGAAGGTGAGGGCAAGCAAAGGGTAAACATGTGCACTGACAAAAAATGTGTTCGTTTTTGTTTCATTTGTTTTTTTGCTTTTTTCGAAAATTCAGAAATTCAAAAATTTGGAAATCCAAAAACTTGGATTTTCGAATTCCTGAATTCCTGAAATTTCGAATTTCCAATTTTCTACTTTTCGGATTTCCGAATTTTCAGATTTTCCGAAGTTTTTGATTTCCGAATATTTGAAATTTGAATTTCGAATTTCTGAATATCGAATTTCTGAATTTTGAATTTCGAATTTCCGAATTTTCGAATTCCGAATTTTCGAATTTTTAAAAATCCGAAAATTTGAAAATCTGAAAAAGAAAAGAAAATCTGTAAAATTTGAAATAACTAACTATTAAATTATAGGTATTGGAATTTCCTTTCAAATTTGGCTGTTTGTGAACGTAACGAATACAAATTTATCTGAAGTTACGAATTATCCGAAATAACGAATCTAAGCAAATGGAATGGAACAGATTAATAATAAATAATAAAAATAAAAAGGTTTTATTATTATTATTATTGTTATTTATTATTATTAGATTGTTACGTTATATTTTTTAGATACAGTATTCGTTATTTCAGATAATTCGTAACTTTGGATAAATTCTTATTCGTTCCGTTCACTAACAGCCAAATTTGAAAGGAAATTCTAATACCTATAATTTAATAGTTATTTTTAGTTAGTTATTTCAGATTTTCGAGTTTTCGAATTTTCGGATTTTCATTCTTTTGAATTTTCAGATTTTCATTCTTATTTTTGGATTTTCAAATTTCCAAATTTCCGAAATTCTGAATTTCCGTATTTTCAAATTTCCGAAATTTCGAATTTCCAAACTTCCGAATTTCCAAAATTTTGAATTCGAATTTCTGAAATTTTCCAATTTCTGAAATTTTCCAATTTCTGACATTTAGAATTTCCGAATTTCAAATTTTCCAACTGCTGAAATTTAGAATTTCCGAATTCCGAATTTCTGAAATTTCAAATTTCCGAAATTTTGAATTTTTGGAAATTCAGAAATTTTGGAAGTGGAAAAATTTGGAAATTCAGAAATTTCAAAATTAACAAATGTGTCAAAATTCGTTAAAAAACAAATTCAGAACTAAACGAGACGCTTTGTTCAGTTCTCATGTCTGAGGTTTACAACCACTTTTAGCGAGCTGAGGATTTTTTCCCGCGTTGTCTCATGTACGGATCCTTCTTCGCAGGTTATAAAATCATCAGAGCAGTCGCTATATTTGCTTTGCCTCGACTTGTCGGATTCCTGACAGCGCCGGTTACCCCTCAGGCAGAGTCTCTGTGTTTCTGGGCTCTGATTGGCTCTGCCGGTTGCCTACAATTCCTCAGCGTTTAGAACGGCGAGACGATGTGATGTGTCCTGGAAATCATCCCATCTGAAGACGTCTTGGGGGGGTACACTGCGTTTCCTGACATATTCCGTGTCACTGTCGGCTTTGTACATTTTGTTTTTCAAACTCTTTTTTCATTTTTTTTTTCACCGTGTCGGTTTTATTCGTTCGCCTTAAGGCTGAAACCTTCAGTGACACGGAACATTACAGCTGAATTACAGCTTACAATTCAGCTGAACACATATTATATGACGGTTATTACTGGCCGGGCTTGTTGGTGTTAAGTGAAAGAGTTTATTCCGGTGGCGTGAAAAAAATGGCGCCGTCATTTCACTTCATTGTGCGCTTTTATTCCGCTTAAAATGGAACTTCACTCTATCAATCATCGTGAACTCTGTGTAATCCTGACGCTGCTAGCATTAGTAAATAGATACAGTGGGGGGGGGGGGGGGGAATATTTCATTGTCTGCTGATTTTGATTTCGATCAGTCTATTATTTTATTGGTTGGTTTATTATAACAGTGAGAGACAGAATAGCAACAAAAATATCCAGAAAAAATGCATTTCAAAAAAGTTATAAATTGATTTGCATTTTAATGAGTAAAATAAGTATTTGATCCCTTCGCAAAACATAGTTACATAGTAGGTGAGGTTGAAAAAAGACACAAGTCCATCAAGTCCAACCTATATGTGTGATTATGTGTCAGTATTACATTGTATATCCTTGTATGTTGTGGTCGTTCTGGTGATTATCTAATAGTTTCTTGAAACTAAGGATGAGCTTTATGTTCGGGTCGAACATCGGCTGTTCGCCCGGTTGCCGAATAGCGAACAATTTGGGGTGTTCGCGCCAAATTTGAAAGCCACGGAACACCCTTTAAAAGTCTATGGGAGAAATCAAAAGTGCTAATTTTAAAGGCTAATTTGCATGGTATTGTCATAAAAAGTGTTTGGGGACCTGGGTCCTGCCCCAGGGGACATGGATCAATGCAAAAAAAAGTTTTAAAAATGGCCGTTGTTTCGGGAGCAGTGATTCTAATAATGCCTAAAGTGAAACAATAAAAGTGAAATATTCCTTTAAATTTCGTACCTGGGGGTGTCTATAGTATGCCTGTAAAGGGGCACATGTTTCCCGTGTTCAGAACAGTCCGAGAGCAAAATGACATTTCTAAAGGAAAAGTCATTTAAAAGTACTCGTGGCTATTAATGAATTGTTGGTCTCGGCAATAAAGATAAAAGTCATTGAAAAAAATGGCATGGGATACCCCCCACAGTCCATTACCAGGCCCTTTAAAAATTGCGTGGGGGTCCCCCCAAATTCCATACCAGGCCCTTCAGGTCTGGTATGGATTTTAAGGGGAACCCTGCGCCAAAATTAAAAAAAAAATGGTGTAGGGCCCCCAAAATCCATACCAGACCCTTATCTGAGCACGCAACCTGTCAGGCTGCAGGAAAAGAGGGGGATGAGAGAGCGCCCCCCCCTCCTGAACCGTACCCGGCCACATGCGCTCAACATAGGGAGAGTGCTTTGGGGTAGCCCCCCAAAGCACCTTGTCCCCATGTTTATGGGAACAAGGGCCTCATCCCCACAACCCTTGCCCGGAGGTTATGGGGGTCTGCGGGTGGGGGGCTTATGGGAATCTGGAAGCCCCCTTTAACAAGGGGACCCCCAGTCCTGGCCTCCCCCCTGTGTGAAATGGTAATGGGGTACCCCTACCATTTCACAAAAAAGTGTCAAAATGGTAAAAAAGACATGACACGGCTTGGGGATAAGTCCTTTATTAAAAAATAAAAAAGTAAAACTGTCCCACAAAGTCTTCTTCTTCTTCTCTTGCTCCTCCGACGGACTGAAAAAGAAAAAAAAAAAGCCGCACCAACTCGCCTCCATTGGAAGCACCCGCCGTATGACGCGTCCTTGCAGGCAACAGTTCTTTTATAACTGAGGGTAGGGCCACGCTGTGACATCCCCGGGTGACCCCGCTCCCCTCTGATGCACAGGGACTTCCCTATGGCTTCCCCATAGTGTCAGGGGGGGCAGGGCCACCCGGTCACCTAACCGGGTGGCCCCGCCCCCCTCTGACGCTACGGGGAAGCCATAGGGATGTCGCTGTGCATCAGTGGGGGGTGGACTGGGTGGCCCCGCCACCCTCTGACGCTACGGGGAAGCCATAGAGATGTCCCTGTGCGTCAGGGGGGTGGGGTCACCCGGCAATGTCACCATGTGGCCCCGCCCTCAGTTATAAAAGAACTGTCCCCTGAGAGGATGGTCATTACAGCAGATGCCTCCCATGGAGGCGGATCGCTGGCGGCGTGCGGGTTTTTTTTTTTCTTTTTTGGTACGTCGGAGGAGCAAGAGAAGAAGAAGAAGACTTCGTGGGAAATTTTTTTGTTTAATAAAAGGACTTGTCCCCAAGCCGTGTCATGTCATTTTTACCAATTTGCCATTTTTTTTGTGAAATGGTAGGGGTACATTTGTACCCCGTTACCATTCCACACAGGGGGGGGAGGCAGGGATCTGGGGGCCCCCTTGTTAAAGGGGCTTCGAGACTCTGATAAGCCCCCCGCCCGCAGACCCCCACAACCACCGGGCAAGGGTTGTGGGGATGAGGCCCTTGTCCCCATCAACATGGGGACAAGGTGCTTTGGGGTCAGACCCCAAAGCACCCTCCCCATGTTGAGGGCATGTGGCCTGGTACAGTTAAGGAGGTGGGGGCGCTCTCTCATCCCCCCTCTTTTCCTGCAGCCTGCCAAGTTGCGTGCTCGGATAAGGGTCTGGTATGGATTTTGGAGGGAACCCCACGCCATTTTTTTTTTAAATTTTGGCGCAGGGTTCCCCTTAATATCCATACCAGACATAAAGGGCCTGGTAATGGACTGGGGGGTATCCCATGCCGTTTTTTTAATGACTTTTATGTGTATTGCCGAGACCCGACAATTCATTAATAGCCGCGAGTACTTTTAAATGACTTTTTTTCCTTTAGAAATGTCATTTTGCTCTCGGACTGTTCTAAGCACGGGAAACATGCGCCACTTTACAGGCATTCTATAGACACCCCCCAGGTACGATATTTAAAGTAATATTACACTTTTATTGTTTCACTTTAAGCATTATTAAAATCACTGCTCCCGAAAAAACGGCAGTTTTTATAACTTTTTTTTGCATTGATACATGTCTCCTGGGGCAGGACCCGGGTCCCCAAACACTTTTTATGACAATAACTTGCATATAAGCCTTAGCACTTTTGATTATTCATGTTCGTGTCCCATAGACTTTAACAGTGTTCGAACAAATTTCTTGCCAGTTCGCATGTTCTGCTGCAAACCGAACCGGGGGGTGTTCGGCTCATTCCTACTTGAAACCATCGCTGAGACCACCACCTGTGGAAGGGAATTCCACATCCTTGTCGCTCTAATGCCCTGTACACACGGTCGGATTTTCCGATGGAAAATGTGTGAATAGGACCTTGTTGTCGGAAATTCCAACCGTGTGTGGGCTCCATCACACATTTTCCATCGGATTTTCCGCCACACAAAGTTTGAGAGCAGGATGTAAAGTTTTCCGACAACAAAATCCGTTGTCGGAAATTCTGATCGTGTGTACACAAATCCGACGGACAAAGTGCCACGCATGCTCAGAATAAATAGAGATAAAAGCTATTGACTACTGCCCCGTTTATAGTCCCGATGTACGTGTTTTACGTCACCGCGTTCAGAACAATCGCATTTTCCGACAACTTTGTGTGACCGTGTGTGTGCAAGACAAGTTTGAGCCAACATCCGTCGGAAAAAATCCTAGGATTTTGTTGTCGGAATGTCCGAGCAAAGTCCGACCGTGTGTACGGGGCATTACAGTAAAGAACCCACTACGTAGTTTAAGGTTAAATCTCTTTTCTTCTAATTTTAATAAGTGGTCACGTGTCTTGGTAAACTCCCTTCCACGAAAAAGTTCTATTGTGGGGTCACCAGTCCGGTATTTGTATATTGTGGGGTCACCAGTCCGGTATTTGTATATTGAAATCATATCCCCTCTCAAGCGTCTCTTCTCCAGAGAGAATAAGTTCAGAGCTCACAACCTTTCCTCATAACTAAGATCCTCCAGACCCTTTATTAGCTTTGTTGCCCTTCTTTGTATTTGCTCCATTTCCAGTATATCCTTCCTGAGGACTGGTGCCCAGAACTGGACGGCATACTCCAGGTGCGGCCGGACCAGAGTCTTGTAGAGCGTGAGAATTATCATTTTAACATGACTGAGTAGTTGGTGGAGAAACCCTTGTTGGCAATCACAGAGGTCAGACATTTCTTGGTTTGCACACATCTCAGGAGGGATTTTGTCCTCTTTGCAGATCCTCTCCAAGTCATTAAGGTTTCCAGGCTGACGTTTGGTAACTCGAACCTTCAGCTCCCTCCACATATTTTCTTTGGGATTAAGGTCTGGAGACCGGCTAGGCCACTCCAGGACCTTAAAGCGGAGTTCCAACAGTATACATTTTTTTTTTTTTTTAAGATTAATATCTTTGAATTAAAACTCATATATATAACTCACATTTTTATGATCTATCGCCGCAAGATTGCCGATTTGCAATCAAAAGATATCTTTTATTATTGTCTCCTGCCATTTTCCATTTTGCTTGTGGGCACGTGAAGCCCACAAGCACTATCTTCCGGGATACGGTGCTGCTGAGCGACCAGCATGCACCGTCTGTTCTCGTGCATGTGCAGTGTGTTTGGCTCGCAGGGCCATCAACTTCTGACATTTGACATCACAACGGGCGGGGTCGTCGGAAGTGCCCGCCCCTTTTGTGATGGGAACTGTCGTCATCGCGTCACTTTCGGTTTCGGAATATCGCGCTCACAAGCGGCTGCCATCCACACTGACTCCTGGGAATTATGACACAAAACTCCCATCCGTCACATCCAGCGGAATTGCACCGCTGGATGTGACGGACATATCCGCGGGTGGCAGAACCTGGAAACTAGATGGAAAACAGCAATATCTGGGTAAGGAGCCAAAAAAAAAAATAATTAAAAAATTGACAATGCTTTATTTATATGGTATAATAATCAATTAGTGAAAAAGTTCTAAAAGTGGGTGGAACTCCGCTTTAATGTGCTTCTTCTTGAGCCGCTTCTTTGTTGCCTTGGCCGTGTGTTTTGGGTCATTGTCATGCTGGAAGACCCATCCATGACCCATTTTCAATGCCCTGGCTGAGGGAAGGAGGTTCTCACCCAAGATTTGATGGTACATGGCCCCGTCCATCGTCTCTTTGATGCGGTGAAGTTTTCCTGTCCCCTTAGCAGAAAAACACCCCCAAAGCATAATGTTTCCACCTGCATGGATGACAGTGGGGGATGGTGTCCTTGGAGTCATAGGCAGCATTCCTCCTCCTCCAAACATGGAGAGTTGAGTAGATGCCAAAGAGCTTGATTTTGGTCTCCTCTCACCAGAACACTTTACCCCAGTTCTCCTCGTAATCATTCAGATGTTTATTAGCAAACTTCAGATGGACCTGTACATGTGATTTCCTGAGCAGGGGGACCTTGTGGATGCTGCAGGATTTCAGTCCTTCACGGTGTAGTGTGTTACCGATTGTTTTCTTGGTGGCTATGGTCCCAGCTGAGATCATTGACAAGATTCTCCCGTGTAGTTCTGGGCTGATTCCTCACCGTTCTCATCATCATTGAAACTCCACGAGGTGAGATCTCACATGGAGCCCCAGACCGAGGGAGATTGACAATTATTTTGTGTTTCCATTTGTGAATAATCGCACCAACTGTTGTCACCCTCTCACCAAGCCGCTTGTCGATGGTCTTTTAGCCCATTCCAGCCTTTTGTAGGTCTACAATCTTGTCTCCAACATCCTTGGACAGCTCTTTGGTCTTGGCCATGGTGGAGAGATTGGAATCTGATTGATCGCTTCTTTGGGGGGGAGAACCTCTGGGGGAATCTAGGATGGAAAAGGACCTGGGGGTCCTAGTAGATGATAGGCTCAGCAATGACATGCAATGCCAAGCTGCTGCTAACAAAGCAAACAGAATATTGGCATTAAAAGGGGGATCAACTCCAGAGATAAAACGATAATTCTCCCGCTCTACAAGACTCTGGTCCGGCCGCACCTGGAGTATGCTGTCCAGTTCTGGGCACCAGTCCTCAGGAAGGATGTACTGGAAATGGAGCGAGTACAAAGAAGGGCAACAAAGCTAATAAAGGGTCTGGAGGATCTTAGTTATGAGGAAAGGTTGCGAGCACTGAACTTATTCTCTCTGGAGAAGAGACGCTTGAGAGGGGATATGATTTCAATATACAAATACTGTACTGGTGACCCCACAATAGGGAGAAAACTTTTTCGCAGAAGAGAGTTTAATAAGACTCGTGGCCACTCATTACAATTAGAAGAAAAGAGGTTTAACCTTAAACTACATAGACAGTTCTTTACTGTAAGAGCGGCAAGGATGTGGAATTCCCTTCCACAGGCGGTGGTCTCAGCGGGGAGCATTGATAGCTTCAAGAAACTATTAGATAATCACCTGAATGACCGCAATATACAGGGATATATAATGTAATACTGACACATAATCACACACATAGGTTGGACTTGATGGACTTGTGTCTTTTTTCAACCTCACCTACTATGTAACTATGTGGACAGGTGTCTTCTACAGGTAACAAGCTGAGATTAGGAGCAATCTTTAAGAGAGTGCTCCTAATCTCAGCTTGTTACCTGTATAGAAGACACCTGGGAGCCAGAAATCTTGCTGACTGATAGGGGATCAAATACTTATTCCACTCACTGTAGGAAGGGAGCTTAGATTTACTTTTCTTTTTTTTTTTTACATCTCTTCTGTTACTTTCTGTTTTCTGGCCTAGGCTAACATGATGTCATACATCCCAAAAGGCTTCAAGGGAGGTGGGGCTTTCTCAGCTAAGCCAATCTACCTGCCTGCATGCCTGAGCTAAGGGCAGATGGATTCCAGGAAGTAAAGGATCACCTCTGATGTTAACCTCTTCCCAGCTAGTGTCATTATTACAGTGACAGTGCATATTTATGGCACTGATCACTGTATCGGTGTCACTGGTCCCCAAAAAGTGTCAAAAGTGTCAGTTAGTGTCCGATTTCTCCACCGCAATATCGCAATCCCGCTAAAAGTCGCTGATCGCCGCCATTACTAGTAAAAAACAAATAAATACAGGGGGCGTGGCCTGTCACGGAGAGGAATGGACGCTTGATTTCAGAGCTCCGTTCCACAGACACCGATCCAAAGCAACCCAAGGCGACAATCCGACCCCGATCCAGCCACACGGAGGGGGCAAGGATCCGGGACCGTCCCGGGCATGTCCAGACGGCGGAATAAACCGCCCGCACCACGCCACCTCACTGATTTCTACGCCAACGCGGCCATGAACAAGGCCCAAGATGGCGCCGGCTTCAGGAACAACGCCTCAGGCACAGCCCGCATCGCAGCAGATGAGGAGCGCCGTTCGGCTCCCTCACAGGAAGACCTCCCAGCGCTCTCATATGGGGATAATATGATGAGAGAGGAGATGGATACCATACCCCCACCAGACGCTGCAGTATCCCACCCCAGCATGGACAGAGGTAAGAGGCTGGCTTCTTCTCCGGCCCTCTCCCCCAGCAAAGAACCCCAGCCCAAGAAGCATCAGTGGGCAGACAGGGACACTGATACCACACACATCCCTGCTCTGGCAGCAGTCCCTGCATCAGATAACCCTGTTACTGAATCTATGTTAAAATCAATGCTCCTCACACTGCAGAAAGATCTCCACAGGGAACTACAATTATCTGTCTCCCAAATACATAGGCGTGCGCAGCCTATTGCATTAGGGTGTGCACCCCAAAGCTCAAACACACACGTGTGTGTGTATATATATATTTTTTGTAATGTATATATATACACGCGCACTTCTATAAATAAATGTGAACGAACATTTTAAAATGTATTAAAACATTTTTTAACACTTATCAATGTTAAAAAAATAAAATAAAACACTTTATTCTTTAACTGATTAAAACATTTAATTGTTTACACTAGTGGTTGAGGGGCAGGAAAACTCTGCAGCTGAGCCATTCTTTTACCGCCTTTTAACAGCTACACAAGAGTCAACTGTTACATTTTATATCACAGGTTCCCCCCTTACATCAGAGTCCCCAGAGTTCCCCTTTACACTGGGAAACCTGATGTAAAGAATGCTGTTGACTCTGGTGTAAAGGGAACTTTCATATAAGGGGGTCTTTGGTCACTAGAGTCCCCAGCATTTACTCTTATATCAGGGTTCCCAGAGTCCCCACTTTTATCAAAGTCCCCCTTTATATATACACTGTAAGGGGGGCTCTGACACAAAGGGGAATCTCTTCAGACTGTGATGTAAGGGGGGCCTCTGATGTGAGGGGGTCTCTGGTTACCACAGAGTCCACTGAGATCCCACTTACATCAGAGTTCCCCTTTACCCCAGAGTCTGCAGAGTTCCCCTTTAAACCAGACAATAAGTATTTCTAGAAGGGAGTCTGGTCAGCCATAGCAGCCCCCTCACAACACAGATTATTTTACCTTATATGACCAGCCCCCTTTCCCAGTATGTGTGAGTATTGCCCCCCCCTCCATGGGACTACAAATCCCAGCATAGCAGGCCGGACTTCCATTTCTCAGCTTCTCCCTGGTACTCCACATACAGTGTGACTTGCTCTGCAGGTGAGGACACCCTCTCTCCCTGCCTGCTGTAGTGCCGTACACACACACTGTCAGAGTCTGTGCCCCCCACTCTCTCCTTACCAGTCAGTGACACGTCCTGAGTCCCAAGTCCCGGCGGGTCTCCTTTACCTCAGTTTATTCCATTGTCGGCACTCACTGCAGGGCGGAAGCTGGGAGGCGGGGCACTCGGAGGCGGAGCAGGGAGGAGAAAGTTACATCTTCCTCCTCTGCCTGGGACAGTCCTGGCAACCCTGTGGTTTTCTCGGCGGCGGACAAAGGGCAGTGGTGGGCTGCGTAAGCCCCGGGGAGGCAGCGGGCAGGACCTGATAACAAAATCAGTGGGGTTAATCCAGCCCTGATGTTACTTCCTTATTTCCGGCTACAGCATCACTGAAAGCAGGCAGCGGAGTGATATTCAACTGTCAGGGATGCTGTAGCCGGAACTATAGAAGTAGCATCGGAAAATGCGGCCGCTTGCCTGCTCACTCCGCGATCAGTGGCTGTACTCAAAAGAGTTACACAGCCAACTAAATAATAGTCCCACCACTCGCAGAGTAGCAGCGCTGCCATTGTTTATTACCAAAGGCGCCGAAATAGAGATCCTGCACATTCTGCTGGCAAAAAAGTCCTGGGGTGTGTTGGATGTGCCTGGGCATTAGGGTGTGCCCAGGCACACCCGGCACATCCCGTGCGCACGCCTATGCCCAAATACATGACAGGGTAGACTGCCTAGAAGGAAGAGCTCATCTGCTTGAAGAAAGCATGCATGACCATGTCAGAGCTCACAATGAATTACTGGATGCACATGAACACCATGCCTCAGAAATACACCACATGAAATTAAATTGGCAGATTTGGAAGATCGTTCCAGAGGGAACAACATAAAGTTTAGAGGTATTCCCGAATCTGTCAAATCAAATGAAATTACTCCTTACTTACAACAGTTATTCTCACGTTTATTGCCTCGTTTGAATGCACGGGATATTACCATCGACCGGGCGCATAGGATCGCCAAACCTGCGCACCTATCCCCAGATATCCCGATGGATGTTCTAGCAAGAGTGCACTACTTTCATGTTAAGGAGCAGATTTTACAGGCAGCTAAAAACACCAAACCGCTTCCAGCACCATATGCAAATGTCCTCCTGTTCAATGACCTCTCCAAAGCCACCACGGATATGAGAAGAGCATTCATCCCCGTCACTTCCATTCTACAAGAAAAAAAAATCACTTACAAATGGGGTTTCCCTACCAAACTTCTTGTGACCTATCAACAACAAATAATCCCTATTCACACCGCCAAAGAAGGGTACAAAAAATTAACCAACTGGGGTTTTCTTCCCCTTCCTCCTGCCACGAGTGACCGCACGGGCTCCCATCCACATTCCGCTCCATTCCGGAATCAGATCCCTGATCGATGCGACAACCTTCACAATCCAAAGGCCTTAGGTCGCGAGCATTCATAGGATCCTCTGTGGACACTGCTTTAGTGTTACCTCACTCCCTCAGGTTATAGTGTGCCACGCACACTGATATTCTCGTTATTAGTGTTAATTTTACCTTTTTGTTCTTTTTTTTGTGTTTGTTTGGTTACTCTCTTTTTGAGTACTATACTTCTTGCTTGATCTGCATAATATCAAAGTAAATCACGTGTGATATATTTAGTAAGGCTCAATACTATATACGGTACATAGTGTCATAACAAAGTTTTTTTTTTTTTTTTTTTATTTGACCTTCTCAGTGTTTCTGTACGCTCCTTGCTTCCATTACAGGACTTAAAGTTAATCTTCTAAGTGTAATCTCGCTCCCCTCGTCCCCATCCCAGGTCATTCCCTGCTAAAATGGCCATTAAACTCACTTCCTTGAATGCCAAAGGCCTGAACTCCCCCTTTAAACGCAATCTCCTCTGGAAAGAAGCACTGACTCAGAGGGCAGACATATTCTGTGTACAAGAAACACATTTCATCAAAGACAAGGCACCAAAATGCACACACAAATGTTACCCACACTGTTTCCTTGCCAATGCCCCCGCCAAAAAGAGAGGGGTGATGATTGCAATTAGTTCATCCGTCTCTTTCCGGTTACACCACTGTGAAGCTGATGAAGATGGCAGATATTTGTTTCTCTCCGCAACAATTGAGAACCAACGACTAACGTTGGTAAATCTTTACGCACCCAACACAGGCCAAAAAAAGTTTTACAACAATCTACTCTCTAAATTGGCACCTTACAGATCTGACCCAGTAGTACTGTGTGGGGACTTTAATGAAATCATTGATAACTCTCTAGACACGTCTAACCCAAGCAAACGTAGGCCCTCTACACTAGCCTCTCTTTTACATAATGAAGACCTTTATGACCCCTGGAGATGCACGCGCGATGCGGAGCGAGATTACACTTTTTACTCCAACTCTCAGCACTCTTACTCTCGGATGGATATGTTCCTTACAGATAAATTCCTGCTACAAAAAATCACCGAGGAGCGAATTGGTACAATTACCTGGTCTGACCACGCTCCGATATCGATCACATTATTTAACAGCAACAAAAATACACGACATACTATTTGGAGAATGAACACGTCCCTGCTCACTAACCCAACACTGGAAAAAGAACTTAGATCCGAGATTGAGAGCTACTTTGACAACAACCAATTTTCTATCAACGATCAATCTATTGGCATGCGCACAAATCTTACTTACGTGGCCTTTTCATAAAATTCGGAGCACAGGCAAAAAAACAACACGTAGCCACTACTGAAAAATTATTAAAACAAATTTGTGCGTTAGAAATTGTCAACAAAAACACAACATCCACTACCATCTCCAATGACCTGAAAAACTTAAGACACCAACTTAGTGAACATCTACATAAAAAATTTGAATATTATATAAAACGCCTTAAACTCCAGCATTACTCCTCAGCCAACAAATCAGGAGCGTTCTTGGCCAGACAAGTGAAAAAACACAACGCCAACACAAAAATACAGGCCCTAACTAACTCCCAAGGTAAACGAGTACATAACCCATTAGTTATTGCAAACGAATTTAGCGCATTTTACACCAAACTGTATAATCTTAAAGAATCTGATCAAGAAGCCCATCCTAAAATGGTGGACATTGAAAAATTCCTCTCATCCATACATCTTCCCTCTATTTCCACTGCACAGCTGGAAAATATTTCTACAGCTTTCTCTCCCACCGAAATTCTCAAAACAATAAAAACACTGCCATTACACAAAGCCCCTGGCCCCGGATTCCCGAACAAATATTACAAATGCTTCTCAGACTTACTCACCCCACACCTATGCAACACCTTTAATTACTACACTACTATAGGCAAAGTTCCAAAGGAATCTCTAGAGGCCCTGATTGTTACCCTACCCAAACCAGGCAAATCCCCTGACCAACCAGCAAATTACCGCCCAATCTCATTGTTAAACACAGACACCAAGTTATACGCAAAATTGCTAGCTCAGCGGCTCTCCACAATTATACCACAAATAATACATCCTGACCAGGTCGGATTTGTACCCGGCAGACAAGCTTCGGACGGCACTAGACGCCTCATCGATCTAATCCAGTGGGTGGAACATAATCAAACGCCTTCTCTCTTCCTTTCACTGGATGCAGAGAAGGCGTTTGATAGAGTTCATTGGACATACATGGAAAAAGTCCTATGCAAGTTTGGGCTGTCGGGGCCTATCCTGACAGCGATATTAAATTTATATTCCTCCCCAAGCGCCCGAGTCTGGACGTCAGGGATAACGTCCGCTCCATTCAACATCACTAATGGCACAAGGCAGGGGTGCCCACTTTCACCCCTGATTTTTGCCATGGTGATGGAACCCCTAGCACAAGCCATCAGATCTGCAACGACCATTTTAGGCATGAAAGTAGGAGACGTAGAACACAAAATAGGACTGTACGCAGACAATGTCATCATCACTCTAACAAAACCTGAAACCTCCCTTTCAAACGTTTTGAAAATTCTTGAAACGTTCAGTCTAATATCTCTTTACAAAGTCAATAATAGTAAATCCACTATGCTAAACTTAGGGATAGATCAACAGACTAAACAGATCATAACGAAAAACACACCTTTCACATGGTCCAAAAACTCCTCACTTCAATACTTAGGGATTCACCTAACCTCCCTGAGCAATACACTGATAAAAGTGAACTATGCCGTGTTACAAGAAAAGCTTTTACGCATTGCCAAAGACATAAGAAATGCATTATGTCTCATGGGCTGGTAGAATAGTACTGGTCAAAATGTACCTGCTCCCTCATATTCTGTATATGTTCCGTACAATCCCTATACCACTGCTTTCCACGCAATTGAATCAACTACAAGGGTTGCTCAATACATTTATCTGGCAACAGAAAAAACCCAGACTTAAACAAAACATTCTTTTATCACCAGTACAAAACGGTGGAATGGGAGCCCCCAACATTCATGCTTACTATAAGGCAGTGGTATTGGACCAATTGAAAGAATGGTGGTCACCCACCTCCAGGAAAACGTGGCACCAAATTGAGTCTGCAGCTCTCATGACGAACCTGAAACACGTTCTATCGGCTACCCTACTCAACTTAAAACCACAACGTCATTTTCTACAATCCACAACATCGGCTCTACGGGTCTGGACAGCCCTTACACAACAAGCAAAGGGAATACCTATTTCAATCCTTTCCAAACTCCCCATTCAAGCAATAGAAATAATATCGCCTGACCTGTCCGTCAAACCCTGGACACAGAAAGGTCTTGTCAACATTGGACAACTGATGTCCACAATAGTGATCCATTCATTCGTACAGCTACAACAGATATTCGATATCCCAACAACTTTTTTCCTGTACCTACGGATTCGCTCTATCATATCCCCAATCAATATACTCACTGACAATGCTCCAATGGCTGATATATTGAAATTCTAGGAAACTCCAGCTCCAGCAGTGAAAGGAATCTCAGGGATGTACAAGATACTGACGACACCATCTGCAAATCAATCATCTCCTTCTATTGACTAGTGGTCATTCTTTACTACCACCCCACCACAACCCGCAAGTCGGCACAAAGCCTTAACTCTTCCACTTCGAGTATCATGCTGCACCTACCACTGGGAATCAATATAAAAATTGTTCCATAAATGGTACTATACCCCAGCCAGACTGGCAAAGATATACCCAGCTACCTCACCTCAATGCTGGCGGAATTGCACCAAAGTAGGCACTCTGCAACACATCTGGTGGGAATGCCCTTTCATACGCAGATTCTGGCTAGATGTTGCTACTCTCATCTCAACGGTCTGCAAAGTCCCCCCCTCCATCATCCTCCCTGGATCTTCTTTTGGGTCTTGATGTCCCAAAATGGCCGAAACATGTCAGAGTAGTGGCGACTCATATCCTTATCGCAGCTCGCTTAGCTCTAGCGAGAAAATGGAAATCACCACAACCTCCCCTTAAGTCAGGTCTCATTGTTCTTTTAAATTACCATTTCCAAATGGAATTCGCCTTCGCTAAAGCCAACCTCAATATCACCTCATTTCTTCAAAAATGGGAACCTTGGATATCCGATCCGAGAAGCACAGCTCTTTAATGGATATTGACTTGTCAGAATCAAATACATAGTTCTGCGAAACAATAAACAGGCGTTTATAACACCCCACTAGACCTAACCAGCACCAATCTTCTGCATCCTGCATCTCCACCTATATCTGCACGGATATCATTCTGCCTGACGATTTTCACTTGAGCAACTATATACAGTAACCTGGGTATATATTCACTGAGCAGGACTTATAATTCTATGTGATAAATAGTTCAAAGTTCCGCATTCCTTGGCTCGCTTTAGTTTTTGTTGGTTGTAGTATATTTAACAACTGGTGGTTGAAGAGCTGCCTCACCCCCCGTGGCACAGTGAGCGCCCAATTTGGGGTGCCAGGGTGGGGAGACAGTGTTGACACCATCCAATTGACGCGTAAGTTAAACATATATCGTTAAATCTTCAAAAATTACATCCTATTTTCATGACTGATACCTTTGAGACTCATGGTTGATGTATACTGTATTAATCAATACAATACTGTATTACTTTACGCGCTATGTACTAATTCCTCGTAAAAAATTTAATAAAAACTTAAATTTAAAAAAAAAAATAAATAAATACATATTCCATAAAAATATCCCATAGTTTGTAGACACGATAACTTATGCACAAACCAGTCAACATAGGCTTATTGGGATTTTTTTTTTACCAAAAATATGTAGCAGAATACATATTGGCCTAAATCGATGAAGAAATTTGATTGTATACATTTTTTTATCGGATGTTTTATAACAGAAAGTAAAAAATATTGTTTTGGTTTTTTTTTAATTGTGGCTCTTTTTTAGTTTTTGGCGCAAAAAATAAAAACCGTAGAGGTGATCATATACCACCAAAAGAAAGCTTTATTTGTGGGGAAAAAAGGGGGTCAGATTTATTTGGGAACAGGGTCGCACGACCGCTCAATTGTCAGTTAAAGTAAAGCAGTGCCGTATCACTGAAAAAAATGGCCTGGTCATGAAGGGGGGGGGGGTAAACCTTCCTGAGCTGAAATGGTTAACCAGTTCCTGACAGCACTATAGTCTAAAGACGACTACAGCGCGGTTATACAGTTCTGGGAGGGCATCCATGGAGCCCCCCCCCCCCCCCCCCCGGGGCGCACATCAGGAAGTGTCTGTGATCGCTGTGTGTCTTGGACACAGCTCATTACAGATCGGGGTAAAGAGCTAATCACAGCGGCCCTTTACCACATGATCGCTGTGTCCAATCACAAATCATCACAAGCGATCACAAATGTCATCGGGAGTTGGCAGCTCTCCTTCCCTCACACAGATACAGAGTGTGAGGGAAGGAGACATATTTGTGCCGGGACAGTGAGTCACTGTATTAAAGTGTGTGGAAGAATTGTGAAGTGGAAGGAAAATGATAAATGATACAAATAAATATGTGAAAAGTGTGGGGGGGGCATTTGTATGGTGCCCCCCGGAGTCAATACTTTGTAGAACCTCCTTTCTCTGCAATTACAGCTGCAAGTCTTTTTGGGGATGTCTCTACTAGGGATGAGCCGAACACCCCCCCGGTTCAGTTTGAAGCAGAACATGCGAAGAGGCAAAAAATTCGTCAGAACACGCGAACACCGTTAAAGTCTATGGGACACGAACATGAATAATCAAAAGTGCTCATTTTAAAGGCTTATATGCATGGTATTGCCATTAAAAGTGTTTGGGGACCCGGGTCCTGCCCCAGGGGACATGTATCAATAAATATAATATATATAATAATAATATATATATATATAATGTATTAATGCAAACATTTTTTTTAAAAAGCGGCCGTTTTTTCGGGAGCAGTGATTTTTTTAATGCTTAAAGTGAAACAATAAAAACAAAATATTCCTTTAAATATTGTGCCTGGGGGTTGTCTATAATATGCCTGTAAAGTGGCGCATTTTTCCCATGTTTAGAACAATACAACAGCAAAATGACATTTCTAAAGGAAAAATTGTCATTTAAAACTGATCGCGGCTGTAATGAATTGTCGGGTCTCGGCAATATAGATAAGACTCATTGAAAAAAAGAGCATGGGACCCCCCCCCCCCCCCCAATCCATTACCAGGCCCTTTGGGTCTGGTATGAATATTAAGGGGAACCCCAAAACAAAATTTTAAAAAAAATTGCGTGGGGGTCCCCCTAAAATCCATACCAGGCCCTTGGGGTCTGATATGGAAATTAAGGGGAACCCCGTGCCAATTTTTTAAACAAAATGGCATAGGGGTCCCCCCCCAAAATCCATACCAGACCTGATTTTAAGGGGAACCCCGCGCCAAAATAAAAAAAAAATGGTGTAGGGCCCCCCCAAAATCCATACCAGACCCTTATCTGAGCATGCAACCTGTCAGGCCGCAGGAAAAGAGGGGGATGAGAGAGCGCCCCCCTCCTAAACTGTACCAGGCCACATGCCCTCAACATAGGGAGGGTGCTTTGGGGTAGCCCCCCAAAGCACCTTGTCCCCATGTTTATGGGGACAAGGGCCTCATCCCCACAACCCTTGAGGTTATGGGGGTCTGCAGGTGGGGGGCTTATGGGAATCTGGAAGCCTCCTTTAACGAGGCGACCCCCAGATCCCGGCCTCCCCCCCATGTGAAATGGTAACAGGGTACAAGTACCCCTACCATTTCGCAAAAAAAGTGTCAAAATGTTAAAAAACACAGCTTGGGGACAAGTCCTTTATTAAAAGGAGGATTTTCCGAAAAAAAGTCAATTTTTAAAAAAAAAATTTGCATTGATACATGTCCCGTAGGGCAGGACCCGGGTCCCCAAACACTTTTTATGACAATAACTTGCATATAAGCCTTTTTTTATTTTAATTTTTCATGAATATCCTTTGATCTAAACCATTCCATTGTAGCTCTGGCTGGATGTTTCGGGTCGTTGTCCTGCTGGAAGGTGAACCTCCCCCCCAGTCTCAAGTCTTTTGCAGACTCTAACAGGTTTTCTTCTAAGAATGCCCTGTATTTGTCTCTATCCATCTTCCCATCAACTCTGACCAGCTTCCCTGTCCCTGCTGAAGAAAAGCATCCCCACCACATGATGCTGCCACCATCATGTTTCACGGTGGGGATGGTGTGTTCAGGGTGATGTGCAGTGTTAGTTTTCCCCACACATAGCGTTTTGCTTTTAGTCCAAAAAGTTGAATTTTGGTCTCCTCTGACCAGATCACCTTCTTCCACATGTTTGCTGTGTCCTCCACATGGCTTCTCACAAACTACAAACAGGACTTCTTATGACTTTCTTTCTCCAATGTCTTTCTTCTTGTCACTCTTCCATAAAGGGCAGATTTGTGGAGAACACGACTAATAGTTGTCCTGTGGACAGATTCTCCCACCTGAGCTGTGGATCTCTGCAGCTCCTCCAGAGTTACCATGGGCCTCTTGGCTCTTCTCTGATGAATGCTCTCCTTGCCCGGCCGGTCAGTTTAGGTGGACGGCCATGTCTTGGTAGGTTTGCAGTTGTGCCATACTCTTTCCATTTTCCAATGATGGATTGAACAGAGCTCCGTGAGATGTTCAAAGCTTGGGAGATTTTTTTATAACCTAACCCTGCATTAAACTTCTCCACAACTTTATCCCTGACCTGTCTGGTGTGTTCCTTGGCCTTCATGATGCTGTTTGTTCACTAAGGTTCTTCACAGAACAGCTGTATTTATACTGAGATTACTGTGGTCAGTAGGCAATTTAGGGTAACATTGGGAAACTAGTAGAATGGTGGTCAGGAGGTGGGCTGGGGTCACAACAAGAAATCCTCAGAATCGTGGTCAGGTAGCAGGCCAGGGTAACTCCGGTTAAAGACCAGAACCATGGTTCACACAGGAATATCAGCAGAATCGTGGTCAGAAGGTAGGCTGAGTTCACACTGGGATATCAGCAGAATCGTGGCCATAGGGCAGGCTGAGGTCAAACCAGGAAATCAGCAGAATTGTGGTCAGGGAGCAGGCCAGGGTGACTGGACTGGAACAGCAGCTGGCAGGAATATGGGAACCAAAGACAAAGTAGCAGCAGGATCCGTGACACAACTTGGTCGGCTACCAGGAAAACAGATAGTAGACAAAATTGGAGGCAGAATCATGGTCAGGAGGCAGGCCATGGCCACACTGGTAAATCAGTAGAATTGTGGTCAGGAGGCAAGCCAAGGTAGCACCAAAAAATCTGCAGAATTGTGGTCAGGAGTTGGACTGGGGTCCCACTGAGAAATCAGCAGAATCATGGTCAGGTATCAGGCTGAAGTCATACCAGGAAATCAGCAGAAGGACGAAGGCCAGTGTAACTCCTAGATATCTGCAGGATCATGGTCAGAAGGTAGGCTAAGTTCACACTGGGATATCAGCAAAATCGTGGTCAGCAGGCAGGCTGAGGTCAAATCAGGAAATTAGCATTAGGGTGGTCAGGTAGTAGGCCATGGTGACTGAACTTGAACAGCAGCTATCAGGAATACCAGATTTAATGGCAAAGTAGCAGCAGGAACCATAACACACCATGGTCAGCAACCAGGAAAACAGATAGTAGGCATAAATGGGAGGCAGAATCATGGTCAGGAGGCAGGCCAGGTCCACACTGGTACATCAGCAGAATTGTGATCAGGAGATCAAGCCAAGGTAGCCAAGGTAGACCACAAAATCTGCAGAATCTTTGTCAGGTAGTAGGTCAAGATATCTCCTTAGTATTAACAGAGTTGTGGGGAAACCAGAATTGCTGGGAAATCAGCAGAATCTTGATCAGAAGGTGGACTGGGGTCACACCGGGAAATAAGTAGAATCATGGTTAGGAGGTAGACTGGGGTGACGACTCCCTGAAGGAGCATATAACGTGCACAGTGCAACACTTCATGTACATTACCGTGCCCAACACTTTACCCCACATGTGCCCAGCTGAGACTGGTTCAGATAAAACCGGCCAAAACCAAGGAGGAGTCCAGTATCGTAGATTTTCAATGCTTCACTTGAGAAACGGAATGGCAGACAAGATCCCACAGTACCTTCGTCAGAGTGGGCATACATTGTCCTGACCCTACAACTACTTCTGACTAAGGTGCCAGGAACTCTTGTTCCTTCAACTCTTCAATTATTCCCCAGATGGGGAATACCTCACACTTCGAAGGCTACATAGTTTCAAATAGGGCCCAAACCAGTCCCATGGGGGCCAAGTCCAACAATTACCTCCTTTCTCTTCTACGTCTCTACCCGAACTGACTATCTCACTTTGAACTCCATTTATAACCTTTAGAGTGCCACCTATTGGATAAACTGGGAATTCAGCTAAGTGACAGTGATGGGTCAGGTAAGAACACTGCCAGGAGTGCATGAACTGTTGCAGAAACAAAATATAACCAATGGGAATAAAGAGTAACCAATGAAGCCATTGCTGGCTGGTTTGGTTATTCCCAACCCTTGGATATAGGCGCTACACTTGAAACTTAAAGAGAAGCTCCAGACTCCCCCCCCCCCCCCCCATAAAATGAAAAATCAGCAGCTACACATACTGTAGCTGCTGACTTTTACCACTTAAGGACTGGAAAATTTGCCCCCTTAATGACCAGGCCATTTTTTGTGATACGGCACTGCGCCGCTTTAAGTGACAATTACACGATCATGCGACATTGTACCCAAATAAAATTGATGTCCTTTTTTTCCCACAAATAGAGCTTACTTTTGGTGGTATTTGATCACCTCTGCGATATTTTTTGCGCTATAAACAAAAAAAGAGCGTCAATTTTGATAAAAAAAACCTATATTTTTTACTTTTTGCTACAATAAGTATCCCGAAAAAATAAATGTAAAAAAACAAATTTCTTCATCAGTTTAGACCAATATATATTCTTCTACATATTTTTGGTAAAAAAAAAAAAAAATCGCAATAAGCGTATATTGATTGATTTGCACAAAAGTTAAAGCATCTACAAAATAGGGGATAGATTTATGGCATTTTTATTTTTTTTATTTTTTTTACTCGTAATGGTGGTGATCAGAGATTTTTAGTGGGACTGCGACATTGCGGCGGACACATCAGACACTTTTGACACTTTTTTGGGACCACTGACATTTATACAGTGATCAGAGCTACAAAAAGGCACTGATTACTGTATAAATGTCACTGGCAGAGAAGGGGTTAACACTAGGGGGCGATCAAGGGGTTAAATGTGTTCCCTTGGAGGTGTTTCTAACTGTGGGGGGATGGGACTGCCTGGAGGATGAGAGAGATCGCTGTTCCTAATCACTAGGACCAGACAATCTCTCTCCTCTCCTCCCCTGTCAGAGTGGGGATCTGTTTGTTTACATTGACAGGTCCCCGTTCTGGCCCTCTGTGGAGCAATCAGGGGTGCCTGGCAGACATCGTGGCTGGTGGACATCGTGGCCGCCGGCCACACGCATTGGCTCCCCCGCTGCACACGCTGTAGCTGTTGAAGGGACCACTGTATAGCTACGGAGATTCGAGGGAACAAGCTGACCTTCCGCCGTATAATGACGGCGGGTGGTCGGCAAGTGGTTAATATAAGGACACTTACCTGTCCAAGGACCCAGCACTGTCCTCACCCAAGCTGATTCTTCAATTGACTTTTGGGTCCAGGAGATGGCATCTTAACTAAGGAAAACAGGCCAGTCTCCCACTGCACATGTGCAAGCCATGCTGTGCTTTGTTAATGGTCAGGCAGTCTTCTGGGACCTGTGATGTGTCCCAGAAGGCTCCCGGGGAAAGGGGGGGTGTTTAAAACTTGTCGAAACCAGGTACCCGCTCCCCCCCTCAAAAAAAGTGGCAAATGTTAAAGGGGTGGGTGCATATAAGTGGACCTTCCCCTTTTGGGTGAATTTCCGCTTTAAGAGGCTTTCTATATCTTCTAGAACAGTGTTTCCCAGTGTGCAGTGGCACCCTGGGGAGCCGCCTGGGTTCTTCCAGGGTGCCTCGAGCATGAGACCCAGTCTGCTATCGATCAGCATGATGGGTTGTCATAATGAAGGGCTCTAAGGCCAGGACACATAGCGTCATTCCTTGTTATGGTGCTGGCTGACGCCCCGCCTGCACCATGCCAAAACATGACTCTAATCCAGGGAAGGCGGCATAAAGGACCGCCCCCAGCATTCAGGAGGTAATGGAAGACTGTCTCCTTTAGACCTCCTCCACCTCCCACCCTCTGCCCCAACTGGGGCTCTGTGTAAATGGGGCACTGATATCACAGGGGAAATCATGCATGGGGGGTCTCCGGAGTATAGAGGTGACTCTGATGTGATGAGGGGCTCTCATGTATAGGGGGGCCTCTGAGGTGAAGGGATTAATCTGAGGTGAAGGAGGAATGCTGATGTGATGGTGAGACCTCTGACACAATGTGGAACCATTAATGTGATGGGGGGCCCTCGATGTGAAGGGGGACTCTGATGTAAAGGGGGGCTCATATTTGATGGGGGACCTTTAATGTGATGGCACACTGTGATGTAAAGGGGGCTCTTATTTAATGAGGGGGCCTGTGATGTAAAGGAGGCTCTTATTTGATGGGGGATCTCTGACGTAAAGGGGTGTTGTGATGTAAAGCGGGGCTGTGATGTGATGGAGGGCCTCTGGTGTAAAGGGGGCTCTGATTTGATGGGGGGCCACCGATGTAAAGGGGGCTCTGATATGATGGGGGCCTCTGATGTGAAGGAGCACTGTGATATAAAGGGGGGCCCTGATGTAATGGGGGGCCTCTGATGTAAAGTTACATGGTCCCTCTTCACATCAGAAGTTCCCATATTAAATAAGTGCTGCCCTTTACATCACAGTGCCCCTTTACATCAGAGGTCCCCCCATCAAATAAGAGCCCCCCCTTTACATCAGCATTCCCTTCACATCAGAGGTCCCCCCATCAAATAAGAGCCCCCCTTTACATCAGAAGTCTCTCATCATGTCAGAGGTCTCACTATCCCCTCAGAGTTCTTCCTTCACCTCAGAGGCCCCCCTATACATGAGAGCTCCCCATAACATCAGAGTGATGGGGGACCTCTGATGGTAAGGGGCACTGATGTAAATGGGGGCTCTGATTTCATGGGGGACCTCTAATGTGATGGGAGACCTCTAAAGTGATGAAAGACCTCTGACATGGTGAGGGTACTCTGATGTGATGGGAGGACCTCTGATGTGATGAGGGACCTCCGATGTGATGGGAGGACCTCTGATGTGATGGGGACCTCCGATGGGATGGGGGGTCTCTGATGTGATGGGGGGACATGTGATGGAAGACCTCTGACATGATGAGGGTCCTCTGATGTGATGGGGGACCTCCGATGTGATGGGGACCTCCGACATGATGAGGGACCTCTGATGTGATGGAAGACCTCTGATGTGATGGAGGACCTCTGATATGATGGGGGACCTCCGACATGATGTGGGACCTCTGACATGATGAGGGACCTCTGATGTGACGGGGGGACCTCTGATGTGATGGGGGACCTCTGATGTGGTGGAAGACCTCTGATGTGATGGAGGACCTCTGATGTGATGGAGGACATCTGATGTGACGGGGGGGGACCTCTGATGTGGTGGAAGACCTCTGATGTGATGGAGGACCTCTGATGTGGTGGAAGACCTTTGATGTGATGGAGGACCTCTGATGTGATGGAGACCTCTGACATGATGAGGGACCTCTGATGTTATGGGAGGACCTCTGATGTGATGGGGGACCTCTGACATGATGAGGGACCTCTGACATGATGGGGGACCTCTGATGTGACGGGGGACCTCTAAAGTGAGGGGGAACCTCTGATGTGATGGGGGACCTCTAATATGATGGGGACCTCTAATGTAATGGGGGGACATTTGATGTGAAGGGGAGCTTCTGATGAGAAGTTAATTTCATCAGGGGGATTCTGTGCAGCATCCCAGGTTCAGGTTTCCCATTGATAACATTTACATTTTAGATTAGAGTGCCCTGAGATTTTGCATCCTTTTAAAGGGTGTCATGACTGAAAAAGGTTGAGACATGTAGACCCCATTCTATCCAAGTTTGGCCCTTCTTATCCCGGGTAACCCTCCTACTATGCTGGGTCTGAGGATAAGGCCGGATTTGTGATGGGGGGACCTCTGACATGATGTGGGACCTCTGATGTGATGGAAGACCTCTGATTTGATGGAATACCTCAGATGTGATGGAGGACCTCTGATGTGATGGGGACCTTTGATGTGATGAGGGACTTCTGATGTGATGGGAGGACCTCTGATGTGATTGGGGACCTCTCCTGTGAAGGGGAGCTTCTGATGTGATGGGAGGACCTCTCATGTGATGGGCGGGACCTCTCATGTGAAGGGGAGTTTCTGATGAGAAGTTAATTTCATTAGGGGGATTCTGTGCATCATCCCAGGTTCAGGTTTCCCATTGATAACATTTACATTTTAGATCGGGGTGCCCTGAGATTTTGCATCCTTTTAAAGGGTGCCGTGACTGAAAAACGGTTGAGACATGTAGACCTCATTCTATCCAAGTTTGGCCCTTCTTATCCCGGGTAACCCTCCTGCTATGCTGGGTCCGGGGATAAGGCCGGATTTGTCTCTTTATTATAATGACGGTCAGCAGACTGCAGAGAAGAGAACACTTCTTTAGCATTTCAGAGGCTCTCTACACATCTTTGCTTCCCTTCATTTATCTGAGTGCTCCTGGAAATGATAGATTTATATTTCTGATCATCTCTTCTTTTTTTTTTGCCCGTCGGTCGCTGGCATTTTTTTTTTTGCAGTAAGCCATCCATTTATTTTCACATTTCCCCTAATGTGCCCTGACTAAGTTCTTCTGCACAGTGCTTAATTCAGCGGCTTTTGCTCCATTTTAATATCACCATCAACATCTGCAGTAATGCGCATTAAACGCCGGCATAAAATGCTGCTTTTCCCTTTCCCTCCTCTTCCCCCCACTAGAGGGCAGTAAAGCCTCTGCTATCGGCGCGCTCCTCACAGCAATGCTAATATTTGGAATTATATTAAAATCCTCCAAATGCAACATTAAAATATAATATAAAGTCAATTTTGCAAGAAGTTTATAAAAATTGCAAAGAGCTGGAAAAAAAAAATAAAAAAAATAGAGTCAACATTATTGCTCCAACTGATCTGTTTTAGAATTTCAGCTCCCACTGTAGGTCTTGCTTTGCTACAGAAGACTCTGCAGACGCCGAGCCGAGCGATCTGGTTATTAAAGCCCCCAAGCTAACGCTATTACAATAAGTCCTTTATTAGTTTCCAGTATATTTTTCTCTGTTGGGGGGGTTTAACGCCTGGCGACGTCTTCCTTTTCACGACAATGAAAATATTTTTGAAGACAAAGCGGGACGTTAAATAATGATGGCGCCGCGCTTTATAAAAAGTCCATCAATTTAGGTCTGTGGGTTTGAATTATTGAAGATGACCGGTCATTTCTTTCTTGGGAAACCGCCGGTTTCTCCGGAGAACAAATTTGTCGCTTTTAGCGACTTGGTTTTAATAGGTTAAGTCCACTAATACAGATGTTTCCTTGCAGTTTCTCGTATCTTTTGGAACTGTTCCATATAAAAGCTGTCCTAGACATTGAAGGGAAGTTGCATGTGCAGGTAGGCGGCTTTAGGGTGACCACGTGTCCCGGATTGCCCGGGACAGTCCCACATTTTGCAGGTCTGTCCCGGGTCCTGGGCACCTTCATTCCGGGACGATACAGTCCCGGAATGAAACGGACACTGGGAGCAGTCCGGAATGCAGGGGTGGGCTGACTCGGTGCATGTCCCTGAGCACGATGGGACCATTCCCATAGCTCCCAACTGTCCCTGATTTCAAGGGAATGTCCCTGAGCAGGATGGGACCAATCCCATAGCTCCCAACTGTCCCTGATTTTAAGGGAATCTCCCTGAGCATAATGGGACCATTCCCATAGCTCCCAACTGTCCCTGATTTCAAGGGCATGTCCCTGAGCATAATGGGACCATTCCCATAGCTCCCAACTGTCCCTGATTTCGATGGAATGTCCCTGAGCATGATGGGACCATTGCTGTTTAGTCTATGGAGTGAGGTGGATCACTGCAGAAATTGCTGCAATGGTGGAACCACCAGGATCACAAAGGTCTGGGACCTGGCATGCCACCACTGTAGGGGGGAGGGCAAGAAAGCAGGGAGGGAGTCCCCTTTAGAACTTGTGAACGGGTCCAGTTGTGGGACAATAAGGCTCAGTTCACACTGCTGCGACCCCAGAGTTTTGTGACTTGTGTAGCACCCTCTAGTGTGCTAGAATAGGTTGTACATAGTTAGTGATAGTGTAGGTCAATTTTTAACCTGGGTCAGGGTGAGTGACTCAGGAAAGCTGGATGACTAATCAGGCAGCACCTCTGGTATCTCCCCCTACTTGCTGAAACCTTAGAGAAAGTTCCAGAAGAATGGGAGGAAGGTTAGGAGGAGCTGCCTGGAGTATTGAGGAGGGCCCCAGCCAATCTCCAGCAATTGGTCTGGCAGGGGGTGGGCACTTCTTAAATACTCTGAGTCATGCCAGGAGGGGGGGAGTTGGGTGGAAGCTGGAGATGGAGTACTGAGGATGCTGTCGGTGGCCCTTGAGGGTGCCCCCTAGTCTGGGGGGGGGGGGGGTGATGTCGGGCCTGGGGCTTGGGAGGCAACCTCTTGCAACACACGGAGGAGTCCTGTCCTGAAGGTACAGGAGCAAGAGCGAGGACAGCGGGAGAGAGTCAGCACGTCCAGGAGATCTCCAAGGAGAAGTCAGCCGGGCGGGCTGGTGAGTTTGCAGTCTATGAGGACTGGGCGAAGTATCCGGGTGGGTTAGAGTAAGAGGCAGCTGCAGCCAGGGCTGAAGAGGTGGTGCTGGGATCAGTGACCACAAGGATGTAGCTGGACACTGAACTTTTCTCTACACAACAAAGGGTCCCGCAGTCCCTGCCTGTAAAGGGTTTTGCTGATCTGGTTAAGTGCTATTTGCCAGATTTACTAAAGTGTCCCAGCTGAGTCTGTGTTTCCTGTCAGTGAGTGCTGAAGGAAGAGGAGTGTATATAGCTGTATATAGGAAGAGTTGTCCCTTGAAGTTTCTAAAGTCAAGTGGGCATCCCATAATTTCCCTAATCCCTATCCAAGTGTAGCAAGGCCCCAGGCCTTCTTCAGTCTAATGAGAACCTCGAGGGCCAGGGATAGCTGACATCCTTCTGTATATGGTGGGGTGCAAGGCATAGTGGGTGCAGTACGAGGTATATTGATTGGGCGCCAGACACTTCTTGAATACAAAAGAGATTTTATTTCTCTTAACAAAACTTTGGGATAGAGGGTTAGGGTCAGGACACCACTAAGTAGTTGCAAGGTTATTTGGCAGACTCCGAGACTTCAACAGAAGAACAGCCATGGAGGGAAAGGCCTCCAGCAAGATGCCACATCTACATGTCTAGGAATGCTGTCTCCTATGGCAACAGTCTTTAACAGTTTCTAACACAAAGTGTATTGCCCCATACACACGGTCGGATTTTCCGACGGAAAATGTGTGATAGGACCTTGTTGTAGGAAATTCCGACCGTGTGTGGGCTCCATCACACATTTTCCTTCAGATTTTCCGACACACAAAGTTTGAGAGCAGGATATAAAATTTTCCGACAACAAAATCCGTTGTCGGAAATTCCAATCGTGTGTACACAAATCCGACGGACAAAGTGCCACGCATGCTCAGAATAAATAAAGAGATGAAAGCTATTGGCCACTGCCCTGTTTATAGTCCGGACGTACGTGTTTTACGTCACCGCGTTCAGAACGATCGGATTTTCCGACAACTTTGTGTGACCGTGTGTATGCAAGACAAGTTTGAGCCAACATCCGTCGGAAAAAATCCTAGGATTTTGTTGTCGGAATGTCCGAACAAAGTCCGACCGTGTGTACAGGGCATAACAGTCCCTTCACTTCCACTACAATCACTTCTTGTAGTTCTTGAACTCACTGAGCTCCCGGTCTCTTACTAGACTAGTTGATTCACTGCCATGGAATCCCTTGAGCTCATCCAATCTTCACGGTGTATCTTCCTCAAGCGTCACCCCCGCCTCTCTGCTGGGTCTCTAGCTTGGCACTCCAAATACTTCTCAAGCTTCACCCCACTGGCCTGCTCGGTCCCTGGCTTGACACACAAGGCTGCTCTGCGAGCCTCACCTCCGCTGGTTGGGTCCCTGGCTTGATACCCACTGAAGTTTCCAGATTCTTCACCATCCCCGGTTGGTGAGAATGCTGCTCCAGTACTTGCTTCAGTTACTCACTGTGGTCCCTGGTAATAAGGTGGATGGTCCCTTACTGGCGACAGCTTCCCCTCTACCTCCAACCACAACAGGTTCTCCAGCCGGCAGAACCGTCACTCCTGGTTGGACTGCAAGCTGCAATCCCAACCCTACGTTGCTCTCTTACTTATGGATAGGCCCAGCAGCCAGATGTGCCCAGTATAGGCCCAATCTCCGGCCTAGCAGCCCAGACAACACACGTCCACACAGACAGCTGTCCAGGTGGCACACCTGACCTCACCCAAATAGGTTCTCCCAGCAGGCCAAGGGACCAAAGAAAATCCCTGCCCATTGGCTGAGATACCCCATATAACCATAATCTGACCTTGCACTGCCCTTCTCATATCTAATGCCACCAAGTACCAGGCCACCTAGCGGCAGAAGAGAAAAGTGCAACAATGCCAGACTTGGAGAGAAATCAATTGATCCCTAACAATTAGCCAAGGTAGCTATATCTGGCAGGTAAATTTAGGAGCAACTCTGCCTAAACACCAGGGTGCTACGCAAGTTTTATCCAGTAAAATAAATACAAAAAACAAAGTGCTGGACTGTTCACTGACTCAGTGTCCCTGTGAAGAATCGGTGTTCTTGGCTCTGCAGGGTGGGGGATCCCTATTCACCAGCGGCTCCTACATGGGGTGCGCTACACTTACTTGCAATTTCCTTGAGACTTCCTTGCAACTTGCTTGCAACTTACTAGTGATTTCCATGTGGTTTCCTTGCGACCTTTTTGATTTACTGTTGCAGTCGATGGCACTCGAATCGCACCAAAGTCACTGAAAAAGTAGTGCAGGAACCTTTTTTTTTTTGTCACTGCCACTTAAAGTGGTTGTAAACCCTGAGGAAAAAAAAACCTGCAAGACAAAGGCATAATGCATACTAGCTTATTATGAATTACTTACCTGCATAGGTGTGCGCAGCCTATTGCATTAAGGTGTGCACCCCAAAGCTAAAACACACATGCCTGTGTGTGTCTACATACTGTACAGTATATATGGTGCAGGCACCTTGATCTCCCTGCAGGCACAGTGAAATGGAAGTTCGTAAGCACTTCTCTTATGGCAGAGGCGGTAAGAGGGGAAACTGTTCCCATCCCCACAGCCAAAAAAAGAGCAATAATGCTAATGCGCACTGATTAGGGTGTGTCCAGGCACACCTGGCACACCCTGTGCACACGCCTATGCTTACCTGAGATCGAAGCCCCTGCAGCCACCCTCGTACACTGCTCCGGCGGCCGTCATCGCTCCTGGAGTTACTTCCGGGTATCGCGGGCTCTGGCGCTGTGATTGGCCGGAGCAGCGATGAAGTTACTCCCACGCATGCACACGGGAGCCACCAGCAACGGCACACTCACCGAAGCAACGGCACGTACGTGCCATTGCTTCAGTTTGCTTCAGTGCGCATGTGCCGATGACGTTGGTACATGCAAATACAGGGGATATCTCCTAAACCATTCAGGTTTAGGAAATATCCAGGGTAGCTACAGGTAAGCCTTACTATAGGCTTACCTGTAGCAAAAAGTGTGTTGTAAGGGTTTACAACCACTTTAAGTGGCAATGATTAAAACTGCACCAATTGAAATGAATGTGTTCTGACTTGTCATGTGACTTTATGTGTCGTTGGTTGCATGATAAGTTAGAGAAGTGTGAGGGGGGCTAATAAAGGGCACCACAACGGGAGTAAAGGGCTCAAGATCTGTGGGAAGGGCCTCAGGCTTAGAGGGAAGGGCCTCAGGACCAAAGGAAAGGACTCCAGGACCAGAGGAAAGGGCTCCAGGACCAGAGGAAAGGGCTCCAGGACCAGAGGAAAGGGCTCCAGGACCAGAGGAAAGGGCTCCAGGACCAGAGGAAAGGGCCCCAGCGGGGCACCAGGGGCCCTGAAGGTTCTAGTTAAACCTCTGCATCTCTGGCACACTAAGAGGAGAACAGTTATGATTGGACAAGGCTTCCCAACCTCTGATCAATTCTCCCTCTGTCCAGTCCTTGGCGGTTGCATCTGTTAGAGACGCATAGACATGAAAACATATAATTTAGTAATCTGTGGCCCCGGCTGGCGGCCCCTTTAAAGTGGAACTTAACTGTATCTGAGCACCACAAACTGAAAATGATATTTAATTCATTTTTTAATATTCAAAGCAAACTTCTCCCATCCATCCATGCCTCCATCCATCCATTCATTCACTTCCCCATCCACCCCCCCCCCCCCCCCTACTCCCATGAAGACACCAGAGATGTATGACATTTTGGCCTAGGCCAGAAACCAGGAATACACTGAAGAAATGTTTTATTTTGTTGAAAAACCACTTTGAACCTCCCCCTCCCATCATTTCTAGCTGTGGCCATCTTGAGTAAGGGCAGATGTATCGTGTAGCATTTACTTCCTGCAATTTATCTGCCCTTAGCCCAGGCATGCAGGCAGGAGGGTGTGCTTAGTGGAGAAAGCCCCTCCTCCCTTGAAGGCTACTGGGGTGTATGACATCATTTTGGCCTAGGACAGAAACTAGGAAGAAAATTAATCACTTTGAAAAATACCCCCTCCCCCCTAGCATTTCTAGTTGTGGCCATCTTGAGTAAGGGCAGATGATTTGTGCAACCAGGAACCTGGAAGCAACTAAAAAAAAAGGGGTTAAAACAAGTAAATATATTCTGCCCTCCTATCTAAAATAGTTATTTTTTGTTTTAGATATCTTCCTGATGAAGCGGTAATACACAGCGAAACATGTAGAGCACCATATGTCCCATGATGACCTATTACATTTGTCTCCATCCTGTAGCATACTAAGTATCAGCTGGGGAAGACCCAGCTGTCATGGTGCACGTTGGCACCAAGGACAAAGTCAGAGGCAGATGGAGTGTCCTAAAAAACGATTTTAGGGACTTGGGAGCTAAATTGAGGAAAAGGACCTCCAAGGTCATATTCTTAGGAATACTACCGGTACATCGAGCCACACCTTCTGGTGTGAGGCAGAGGGAGATTAGGGAAGTAAACAAGTGGCTGAAGAGCTGGTGTAGTAAGGAGGGGTTTGGGTTCCTGGAGGACTGGGCCGACTTCTCAGTCCGTCACCAGTTCTATAGAAGGGACGGACTGCACCTAAATGAGGAGGGTGCAGATCAGCTGGGAGTAAGCATTACAGACCTGATCACGGATGCGGAAATACAGGGCAATTTAGGTAACAGCGTTCACAGGTCAATTGGCTTCAGTATAAATTACACAAACAGGAAACATAAGGGGAATACAAAGACACTGAATTTTAAAAGCGCCTACTTCCCTAACCTACGTACTTTTCTAGAAGATATAAATTGGGATAAAATCTTAGGAACGAAGAACACGTAGGAGAGATGGGTTTGCTTTAAGAGCATATTAAATAAGGGCATTAGCCAGTGCATTCCATTCAGTAATACATTTAAAAGAGCAAACAAAAGTCCTGGATGGCTTAACTCCAATGTATTAATTGTATATAAAAGCAAAGGAGAAGGCCTTCAAAAAATACAAGGTTGAGGGATCATCATCAGCATTCAGACTTTATAAAGAATGCAACAAGAAATGTAAGGGTGCAATTAGGACGGCTAATGCCGCGTACACACGGTCGGACTTTTCGTCTACAAAAGTCAGACAGCCTGTCCGACAGACTTCCGGCAGACTTTCGGCGGACTTGCGGCGGACTTGCGGCATACTTTCTAACGAACGGACTTGCCTACACACGACCACACAAAAGTCCGACGGATTCGTACGTGATGACGTACACCGGACTAAAATAAGGAAGTTCATAGCCAGTAGCCAATAGGTGCCCTAGCGTGGCTTTTTGTCCGTCGGACTAGCACACAGATGAGCGGATTTCGGGGTCCGTCGTAGTTACGACGTAAAGATTTGAAGCATGTTTCAAATCTAAAGTACGTCGGATTTGAGGCTAAAAAAGTACGTTGAAAGTCCGGAGAAGCCCACACACGATCGGATTACCAGCCAGCTTTAGTCCGTCAGCGTCCGTTGGACTTTTGTAGATGAAAAGTCCGACCGTGTGTACGCGGCATAAGATAGAACATGAAAGACACATAGCGGAGGACAGCAAAAAAAATCCCAAGAAATTCTTTAAATATGTAAACAGTAAAAAAGGGATACGTGACAAGAAGCACCCTCATGGCTAACAGAGGACAGAATTAAAATTAGACTTGGGAAACTTAACATTTATAAATCACCCGGACCAGATGGCTTGCATCTGAGGGTACTTAGGGAACTCAGTCAAGTAATTGCCAGACCATTGTTCCTAATTTTTACTGACAGTCTACTGACTGGAATGGTACCAGCTGATTGGAGAAAAGCCAATGTAGCACCAATATTTAAAAAGGGCCCAAAATACATCCCTGGGAATTACAGACCAGTTAGCCTAACATCAATAGTATGTAAACTCTTGGAGGGGATGATAAGGGACTATATACAAGATTTTAGTAATGAGAACGGTATCATTAGCAGTAATCAGCATGGATTCATGAAGAATCGTTCTTGCCAAACCAATCTACTAACCCTCTATGAGGAGGTGAGTTGCCATCTAGATAAAGGAAGGCCCGTAGACGTGGTGTATCTGGATTGTCCAAAAGCATTTGACACAGTTCCCCATAAACGTTTACTGTACAAAATAAAGTCCGTTGGCATGGACCATAGGGTGAGTACATGGATTGAAAACTGGCTACAAGGGCGAGTTCAGAGGGTGGTGATAAATGAGGAGTACTCGGAATGGTCAGGGGTGGGTAGTGGGGGTCCTCCAGGGTTCTGTGCTGGGACCAATCCTATTTAATTTGTTCATAAACGACCTGGAGGATGGGATAAACAGTTCAATCTCTGTATTTGCAGACGATACTAAGCTAAGCCGGGCAATAACTTCTCCGCAGGATGTGGAAATCTTGCAAAAAGATCTGAACAAATTAATGGGGGGGGGGGGGGGGGGCAACTACATGGCAAATGAGGTTCAATGTAGAAAAATTTTAAATAATGCATTTGGGTGGCAAAAATCTGAATGCAATCTATAGACTGGGGGGAGAACCTCTGGGGGAATCTAGGATGGAAAAGGACCTGGGGGTCCTAGTAGATGATAGGCTCAGCAATGACATGCAATGCCAAGCTGCTGCTAACAAAGCAAACAGAATATTGGCATTAAAAAGGGTATCAACTCCAGAGATAAAACGATAATTCTCCCGCTCTACAAGACTCTGGTCCGGCCGCACCTGGAGTATGCTGTTCAGTTCTGGGCGCCAGTCCTCAGGAAGGATGTACTGGAAATGGAGCGAGTACAAAGAAGGGCAACAAAGCTAATAAAGGGTCTGGAGGATCTTAGTTATGAGGAAAGGTTGTGAGCTCTGAACTTATTCTCACTGGAGAAGAGACGCTTGAGAGGGGATATGATTTCAATTTATAAATACCGTACTGGTGACCCTACAATAGGGAGAAAACTTTTTTGTTTAAGCGAGTTTTACAAGACACGTGGCCACTCATTAAATTAGAAGAAAAGAGGTTTAACCTTAAACTAAGTAGAGGGTTCTCTGTGGATGTAGAATTCCCTTCCACAGTCGGTGGTCTCAGCGGGGGGCATTGATAGTTTCAAAAAACTATTAGATAAGCATCTGAATGACCGCAACATACAGGGATATACAATGTAATACTGACATATAATCACACACATAGGTTGGACTTGGACTTTTCTCATCCTCACCTACCATGCAACTATGTAAGGATATTGTATAAGACACCTCTATAAATAATTGAATTGTTCTGTTTTTGAACACTTAAAATGATGTTTTTTGTCTATATTTGATTTACGTGTGTTTTTTTACTTTGGTATATACCATATTTATCGGCGTATAACACGCACCCCAATTTAGGAGGGAATTTTAAGGAAAAAAAAACTTTTAGGAGGGAAGTTGAAGGGAAAAAAACTTACATTTAAATGCCCATCATTGCAGCCTTCTCAGTGCAGCCTTGCCCCAGTGCAGCCATGTCAGTGCAGCCATGTCAGTGCAGCCTTGTCAGTGCAGCCTTGTCAGTGCAGCCTTCCCCAGTGCAGCCTTGTCAGTGCAGCCTTCCCCAGTGCAGCCTTGTCAGTGCAGCCTTGCCCCAGTGCAGCCATGTCAGTGCAGCCATGTCAGTGCAGCCTTGTCAGTGCAGCCTTGTCAGTGCAGCCTTCCCCAGTGCAGCCTTGTCAGTGCAGCCTTCCCCAGTGCAGCCATGTCAGTGCAGCCATGTCAGTGCAGCCTTCCCCAGTGCAGCCTTGTCAGTGCAGCCTTCCCCAGTGCAGCCTTCCCCAGTGCAGCCTTGCCCCAGTGCAGCCTTCGATCCTGTGATCCCCTGCCATCCTGGGCTTCAAAATCGCCGACCGCGATTTGAAAATGGCACCGCCGAAATACACAGACCTGGTCCTCGGCTCTTCTCGGCGGCTCTCGTTCACTTTCGGCTCCACTCGTAGTCCCGCCCGGGATGGGCGTGACTGTGAGCGGAGCTATCCGAACCTAGCCGAGTACACTCGGCTAGGTTCGGACGGCGCTCGAGTGAAGCCGAAAGTGGCTGAGAAGAGGCCAGGACTGGCTCTGTGTATTTCGGCGCCGGCGGCGCCATTTTCAAATCGCGGTCGGCGATTTTGAAGATCTGGCAGCTCCGGATCGCATGGGATCGGCGTATAACACGCACCCACGATTTTCCCCTGATTTTAAGGGGAAAAAAGTGTGTGTTATACGCCGATAAATACGGTAAATAAAATCATATTTTTATATCAATCATGCACTATATTTCTTTGGTAACGAGATAGTCCATTTTCCTCCAATTGGTTTTGGGAACCGTCTCCACCTCCATTTTTCTAAAATAGTTCATGTTGATTGAGAGAGTTTAGTTCCACTAATACAGATATTCCATTTCAGTTTCTTATATCTTTTGGGACTCTCGCATATGAAAGCTGTCATGGACATCGAAGGGAAGTTGGACATGCAGGCAGGTGAGAGCCCGCCGGGTCCCTGAACATGATGGGACCATTTGTGGTAAGCCATTGGAGCGGAGTGGGCTCTGCAGAGATCTCTAGCACTGGCTTATCAGGGGGAAAACCATAGTGGTTTGACAAGGTTTCCCAACAGCCAATCAATTCTTCCCCTGACAAGCCTTTGGCGGTGGTTTTAGTTGGCAACCCATAGACATTTAAGTGTCTTCCTATCCAATGGAAGATGGTCAGGTAATCTTCATGTGTACAAGGCTTGAAGTGCACGGGTGCTTTGGCCTGCCCAGATTTACTTTAGCTTAGCCTTCCCCATCAGCATTTACATTGGACTTACCTTCTTCGTGCTTTCCTTCCTTCAGTTGTTGGGAATGAAGGGAAGACCCATATTAGGTTATAGACTCCCATTGACCGGACAGCCGTCACATGGAGTGAGTCACATAAGATCCTCCATACCGGGAAGTACTGCCCCACTGAATGGAGATGTGGAGGAGTGAAGAAGAAGTAAAAAATATGCTGGTAAGAGGTGGGCAAAACGAAAATTTTCTTCAAAGTTGAACTTTAGCCTTTAGTAAAACCTTGCCTTTTATTGCCGTAGAGACTGAGTATGTCCCCTCTGAAATAAGAGTTCCTCTTCTGCCTGCTACTAATGAGTTGACTTTTGAAGGCAATTGGTCCCACTAGATTTTAGTTAGGGATATCAGAGTAAAGGGGGCTGAATACAAATGCCCCCCCCCCCCACACACTTTTCATATATTTATTTGTATCATTTATCATTTTCCTTCCACTTCACAATTATGAGCCACTTTGTGTTGGTCTATCACATAAAATCCCAATAAAATACATTTACGTTTTTTGGTTGTAACATGACAAAATGTGGGGAATTTCAAGGGGTATGAATACTTTTTCAAGGCAAAGAGAGGACCGTAGCAAAAGACGCAGGAATAGGCGTAGGGCTGGCATGACAGGGTAGCAGGGCCAGCTTGCCAATTAAGGGTTAACTGGGTTGGTCAGAGTAGAGGGGGTGGCCGGAATAGTATGCAGCATAGACCGGGAGGGGCCAGTGTCCGGTGGTCAGTCGGAGGTCACCGGACGAAGAAACGGCTCCCACCCTCCCGCCCTGTTGTTTGTATTATATTTGGAACATTTGGCATTATTGTTGTAAGTTATAGCGGTTGAGATCTTTGGAGGCCTTCTAAACTAGGACCAGTATGGCATAGTGGGGAACCATCTTGGTATGGGATCCTCGGGAAGGTGCCAGTTAACCAAGGTTTAACTGGGCATCTGGATATGGGTATCAGCGTTGGAAGTTGAAGAGTTGGTTATAGAGTCGGCGTGCTGCCACTGGGGCCCTGGTGTGTCACGTTGATACTATATACATTTGTGGTCTTTCCAGTGCCTTCAAAGATCTACAACATGGTTAGGATTGGTCTGAAAAAGTATTGTTTGAAAATAATATGTTTATGGTTTATTGTTAACAAAATGGCCGGTACGGCCAAGTTTACTCCAAAAGGGTGTCGTCTGGTTAAGATGGTAAACATAATAGTAGTGTATGTGCAAAGGTATCAGGCCAGCTTGCATCTGTCTTACCATAGTCATGTATTTTGTTTTTCACCTATACCATTATCACCCATAATGAATCTGTATGGCTGGAGGGCTGGAAGGGTTGTTTTCTTGTACTCTCGCTTCCTATTCTCACTCTCCTCTGTTCAGCATGGGGTTTGATTACACGCCTTTTGGAAAACTATAGAATACGAGACACAAAAGCATCTAAAAGTAAGGGAGGACAATAGCCGGAGTTGTTATAGAGATGAGCACGCCGAACTCTTCACTCTCCTTCCTTCCATTGCGTGTTTGGCAAAAGATGAGGAAGTGGCGGAGCCAAGACATATTGTGCGGCACTACAACGGAGAGAACAAAAGTTCTTTATACAGCGACAGATCTCTTCTCCCCCGCTAATGCAAGACTAAATGGAGAGCGAAACCCCCCATGGGAAGAGTGAGCGTCGCTGAGTGCCTCTCTGTCATCTGCCTTCCCTCTCTGTACTTCCCTGACTGAGGATGTGAGATCCATCGCTCTACACAGAAACATCGATCACTATGCTGTACTGCCTTGGAACACCTCTGTGAACCCCCCACCTTCCCCATGTTACCCAAAACATGTCGGGTGAATATTTACACAAACCTATCTGTATGCAGCCAGGTCACACACTAAGTCAGTGCATACTTACACACACTATATTACCAAAAGTATTGGGACACCTGCCTTTACACGCACATGAACTTTAATGGCATCCCAGTCTTAGTCCGTAGGGTTCAATATAAAGTTGACTCACCCTTTGCAGCTATAACAGCTGACTGGCCTGCACAGGGTCCTGACCTCAACCCCATAGAACACCTTTGGGATGAATTCCAGCGGAGACTGCAAGCCAGGCCTTCTCGTCCAACATCAGTACCTGACCTCACAAATGTGCTTCTGGAAGACTGATCAAACATTCCCATAGACACCCTCCTAAACCTTGTGGACAGCCTTCCCAGAAGACGTGAAGCTTTTATAGCTGCAAAGGGTGGGCCAACTCAATATTGAACCCTATGGACTAAGACTGGGATGCCATTAAAGTTCATGTAAAGGCAGGCGTCACAATACTTTTGGTAATATAGTGTAGTTGGTAAGGTTGAATAAAGTCCATCCAGTTCAATCTGTGTGTGTTTATGTCAATAGCATTCCCCATATCCCTGTATATTTTGTTCGCTAAGATGCCCATCTAAGGGTTTTTTAATTATCAACACTTCCCACTGACACCTTCAGTTATGGAAAGGAGTTCCACATCCTTACCGGGCTGACAGTAGGGAACCCCCCTACGCATTTTAAGGTTAAAACAGTTCTCCTCCAACTTCGTTTAGTGGCCACGTGTCTTCTTGAGCTCCCTGAAATTTAATAATTTTCTTCCTATGCTAGAATCATTGTCGAGATATTTGTATATCGCTATCAAATGTCCTCTTAAGCGTCTCTTCTCCAGGAGGAATACGTTTAATGCTTGTATTAATTCCTTGTAACTGAGATCCTCCATCCCTCATAACTGAGCTCTTCCATCCCCCATAACTAAATTTCTCCATCTCCCATAACTGAGGTCCTTCATGCCTCATAACGGAGCTCTTCCACCCCCCATAAATGAGGTCCTCCATCCCCCATAACTGAGGTCCTCCATCCCCCATAACTGAGGTCCTTCATGCCTCATAACGGAGCTCTTCCACCCCCCCATAACTGAGGTCCTCCATCCCCCATAACTGAGGTCCTTCATTCCTCATAACTGAGGTCCTCCATCCCCCATAACTGAGGTCCTTCATTCCTCATAACTGAGATCCTCCATCCCCCATAACGGAGCTCTTCCACCCCCCATAACTGAGGTCCTCCATCCCCCATAACTGAGGTCCTCCATCCCCCATAACTGAGCTCTTCCATCCCCCATAACTGAATTTCTCCATCCCCCATAACTGAGGTCCTCCATCCCCCATAACTGAGGTCCTTCATGCCTCATAACTGAGCTCCTCCATCCCCCATAACGGAGCTCTTCCACCCCCCATAACTGAGGTCCTCCATTCCCCATAACTGAGGTCCTCCATTCCCCATAACTGAGGTCCTCCATCCCCCATAACTGAGGTCCTCCATCCCCCATAACTGAGGTCCTTCATTCCTCATAACTGAGCTCCTCCATCCCCCATAACGGAGCTCTTCCATCCCCCATAACTGAGGTCCTCCATCCCCCATAACTGAGCTCTTCCATCCCCCATAACTGAGCTCTTCCATCCCCCATAACTGAGGTCCTTCATCCCTCATAACCAAGCTCCTCCATCCCCCATAATGGAGCTCTTCCACCCCCCATAACTGAGGTCCTCCATCCCCCATAATGGAGCTCTTCCATCCCCCATAACTGAGGTCCTCCATCCCCCATAACTGAGCTCTTTCATCCACCATAACTGAGGTCCTCCATCCCCCATAATTGAGCTCCTCCATCCTTCAAAACTGAGCTCCTCCATCCCCCATAAGGGAGCTCTTCCATCCCCCATAATGGAGCTCCTCCATCCCCCATAACTGAGCTCCTCCATCCCCCATAACTGAGGTCCTTCATCCCTCATAACAGAGCTCCTCCATCCCCCATAACGGAGCTCTTCCACCCCCATAATGGAGCTCCTCCATCCCCCATAACTGATCTCCTCCATCCCCCCATATTGTAAGTCAGATGCTTCTCTATACCTTGAAATACGTTATATTCTTATGCCCCCTTGCAGCTGAATGGAATGGCAAAGGAAAGTTGGGTAGCACCCATACCGGGACAGGTTTGTCCAGCACCCAGGGCAAGGAAGCAGAACTGCAACCCCCTCCCCCTGCTGCCCATGCATGACTTTGAATGGGTGTTCTACCCTGCGCCAATTCTCTTCAACCTTGCCCTGGCTGCCCATGGTTGGCATGGAGTGCGCACTGCACATGCATAGCCAGTCACTTGCTTTCTAGCAGCTAGAAGGTAGTTGTGCATCCACAGAATGTTTTTCATGTCAGCTGTGAGCTGTGGGTGTGGAGAGTGGGCACGTAACTGGCGCCCTCCCACACGTGCACCCCTGCAATATATCCTGAGCTGAATGCACCCACCAGTGTGCCCAGGACTGGCATGGCGGGACAGAGCTGAGTGGATATGCGTCTGCTCTCCTCTGCATCTTCCTGCTGACCCGGAAGTGATGTGTATGACGTCACTTCCAGGTCCTCCTTTTTTCTTTCCCTGGCCAGCATTACCAGGAAACGATTGAACGCAGTGCGATCTGAGCACAGGGGAGACATCAGGTGTCTTTTAAATCCCGGATGTTTCGTTAAAGAGAACCTGTATATATTCGCTAGCACACCCTGGATCTACAATCACCGCCCAAAGGCTTTTATTGCAGAGATCACATCACAAAGACAAGTGCAACCAGTGGTGGTCCATCCATTAGGGGCGCACGGGCGCCGCACCCCCCCTATTCATGCATCAGGCCCCCTAATCTACATGAAGGGCGCCGGACACATGGATTCCAAAGAAAATAACAATAAACGTATACAGGCATACCCCGCTTTAAGTACACTCACTTTACGTACACTCGCGAGTACGGAATTACCGACCAGTGTAAATAAAGTGGCTCGCAAGTGCAGACATTCCAACGGCACGCAGCCGCAGTATGGCCTGGAAGAGGCGGAGCTGCTGCCTGGAGTTGCTGCAAGTGGGAGGCAAAGTTCCCACCAGCCAGCCCAGAGTTTCCACCTAAACGTAAGTGGATTACTGTACAGTACTATAAACTTCACTCCCTGACCCCACCACTACAGCCCATGGCCCTCCACTATAGGCCCTGACCCCCCCCACTACAGCCCATGGCACTCCACTACAGGCCCTGACCCCCCCACTAAAGCCCATGGCCCTCCACTATAGGCCCTGACCCCCCCCACTACAGCCCATGGCACTCCACTACAGGCCCTGACCCCCCCACTAAAGCCCATGGCCCTCCACTATAGGCCCTGACCCCCCCACTACAGCCCATGGCCCTCCACTACAGGCCCTGACCCCCCGCACTACAGTCCATGGCCCTCCACTATAGGCCCTGATCCCCCCCCACTACAGCCCATGGCCCTCCACTATAGGCCCTGACCCCCCCACTACAGCCCATGGCCCTCCACTATAGACCCTGATCTCCCCCACTACAGCCCATGGCCCTCCACTATAGACCCTGATCTCCCCCACTACAGCCCATGGCCCTCCACTATAGACCCTGATCTCCCCCACTACAGCCCATGGCACTCCACTACAGGCCCTGATCCCCCCCCACTACAGCCCATGGCCCTCCACTATAGGCCCTGACCCCCCCACTACAGCCCATGGCCCTCCACTATAGGCCTTGACCCCCCCACTACAGTCCATGGCCCTCCACTATAGACCCTGATCTCCCCCACTACAGTCCATGGCCCTCCACTATAGGCCCTGATCCCCCCCACTACAGCCCATGGCCCTCCAATATAGGCCCTGATCCCCCCACTACAGCCCATGGCCCTCCACTACAGGCCCTGATCCCCCGCACTACAGTCCATGGCCCTCCACTATAGGCCCTGACCCCCCCACTACAGCCCATGGCCCTCCACTATAGGCCTTGACCCCCCCACTACAGTCCATGGCCCTCCACTATAGACCCTGATCTCCCCCACTACAGTCCATGGCCCTCCACTATAGGCCCTGATCCCCCCCACTACAGCCCATGGCCCTCCAATATAGGCCCTGATCCCCCCACTACAGCCCATGGCCCTCCACTACAGGCCCTGACCCCCCGCACTACAGTCCATGGCCCTCCACTATAGGCCCTGACCCCCCCACTACAGCCCATGGCCCTCCACTATAGGCCTTGACCCCCCCACTACAGTCCATGGCCCTCCACTATAGACCCTGATCTCCCCCACTACAGTCCATGGCCCTCCACTATAGGCCCTGATCCCCCCCACTACAGCCCATGACCCTCCAATATAGGCCCTGATCCCCCCCACTACAGCCCATGGCCCTCCACTACAGGCCCTGACACCCCCACTACAGCCCATGGTCCTCCAACTATAGGCCCTGATCCCCCCCCACTACAGCCCATGGTCCTCCAATATAGGCCCTGATCCCCCCACTACAGCCCATGGCCCTCCACTATAGACCCTGATCTCCCCCACTACAGTCCATGGCCCTCCACTATAGGCCCTGATCCCCCCCACTACAGCCCATGGCCCTCCAATATAGGCCCTGATCCCCCCACTACAGCCCATGGCCCTCCACTACAGGCCCTGACCCCCCGCACTACAGTCCATGGCCCTCCACTATAGGCCCTGACCCCCCCACTACAGCCCATGGCCCTCCACTATAGGCCTTGACCCCCCCACTACAGTCCATGGCCCTCCACTATAGACCCTGATCTCCCCCACTACAGTCCATGGCCCTCCACTATAGGCCCTGATCCCCCCCACTACAGCCCATGACCCTCCAATATAGGCCCTGATCCCCCCCACTACAGCCCATGGCCCTCCACTACAGGCCCTGACACCCCCACTACAGCCCATGGTCCTCCAACTATAGGCCCTGACCACCCGCACTACAGTCCATGGCCCTCCACTATAGGCCCTGACCCCCCCACTACAGCCCATGGACCTCCACTATAGACCCTGATCTCCCCCACTACAGCCCATGGCCCTCCACCATAGGCCCTGATCCCCCCCACTACAGTCCATGGCCCTCCACTATAGGCCCTGACCCCCCCACTACAGCCCATGGCCCTCCACTATAGACCCTGATCTCCCCCACTACAGCCCATGGCCCTCCACTATAGACCCTGATCCCCCCCCCACTACAGCCCATGGCCCTCCACTATAGGCCCTGACCCCCCCACTACAGCACATGGCACTCCACTACAGGCCCTGACCCCCCGCACTACAGCCCATGGCCCTCCACTATAGGCCCTGACCCCCCAACTACAGCCCATGGCCCTCCACTATAGGCCCTGACCCCCCCACTACAGCCCATGGCCCTCCACTATAGACCCTGATCTCCCCCACTACAGCCCATGGCACTCCACTACAGGCCCTGACCCCCCGCACTACAGTCCATGGCCCTCCACTATAGGCCCTGACCCCCCCACTACAGCCCATGGCCCTCCACTATAGGCCCTGACCCCCCCACTACAGTCCATGGCCCTCCACTATAGACCCTGATCTCCCCCACTACAGCCCATGGCCCTCCACTATAGGCCCTGATCCCCCCCACTACAGCCCATGGCCCTCCAATATAGGCCCTGATCCCCCCCACTACAGCCCATGGCCCTCCACTACAGGCCATGACCCCCCCACTACAGCCCATGGCCCTCCACTATAGACCCTGATCTCCCCCACTACAGCCCATGGCCCTCCACTATAGACCCTGATCCCCCCCACTACAGCCCATGGCCCTCCACTATAGGCCCTGACCCCCCCACTACAGCACATGGCACTCCACTACAGGCCCTGACCCCCCGCACTACAGTCCATGGCCCTCCACTATAGGCCCTGACCCCCCCCACTACAGCCCATAGCCCTCCACTATAGGCCCTGACCCCCCCACTACAGCCCATGGCCCTCCACTATAGACCCTGATCTCCCCCACTATAGCCCATGGCCCTCCACTATAGGCCCTGATCCCCCCCACTACAGCCCATGGTCCTCCAATATAGGCCCTGATCTCCCCCACTACAGCCCATGGCCCTCCACTATAGACCCTGATCTCCCCCACTACAGCCCATGGCACTCCACTATAGGCCCTGACCCCCCGCACTACAGTCCATGGCCCTCCACTATAGGCCCTGACCCCCCCACTACAGCCCATGGCCCTCCACTATAGGCCCTGACCCCCCCACTACAGTCCATGGCCCTCCACTATAGACCCTGATCTCCCCCACTACAGCCCATGGCCCTCCACTATAGGCCCTGATCCCCCCCACTACAGCCCATGGCCCTCCAATATAGGCCCTGATCCCCCCACTACAGCCCATGGCCCTCCACTACAGGCCCTGACACCCCCACTACAGCCCATGGTCCTCCACTATAGGCCCTGACCCCCCCCACTACAGCCCATGGTCCTCCAATATAGGCCCTGATCCCCCCCACTACAGCCCATGGCCCTCCACTACAGGCCCTGACCCCCCGCACTACAGTCCATGGCCCTCCACTATAGGCCCTAACCCCCCCACTACAGCCCATGGCCCTCCACTATAGACCCTGATCTCCCCCACTACAGCCCATGGCCCTCCACCATAGGCCCTGATCCCCCCCACTACAGTCCATGGCCCTCCACTATAGGCCCTGACCCCCCCACTACAGCCCATGGCCCTCCACTATAGACCCTGATCTCCCCCACTACAGCCCATGGCCCTCCACTATAGACCCTGATCCCCCCCACTACAGCCCATGGCCCTCCACTATAGGCCCTGACCCCCCCACTACAGCCCATGGCCCTCCACTATAGACCCTGATCCCCCCCACTACAGCCCATGGTCCTCCAATATAAGCCCTGATCCCCCCCACTACAGCCCATGGTCCTCCAATATAGGCCCTGATCCCCCCCACTACAGCCCATGGCCCTCCACTACAGGCCCTGATCCCCCCCCACTACAGCCCATGGCCCTCCACTATAGACCCTGACCCCCCGCACTACAGTCCATGGCCCTCCACTATAGGCCCTGACCCCCCCACTACAGCCCATGGCCCTCCACTATAGACCCTGATCTCCCCCACTACAGCCCATGGCCCTCCACCATAGGCCCTGATCCCCCCCACTACAGTCCATGGCCCTCCACTATAGGCCCTGACCCCCCCACTACAGCCCATGGCCCTCCACTATAGACCCTGATCTCCCCCACTACAGCCCATGGCCCTCCACTATAGACCCTGATCCCCCCCCACTACAGCCCATGGCCCTCCACTATAGGCCCTGACCCCCCCACTACAGCCCATGGCCCTCCACTATAGACCCTGATCCCCCCCACTACAGCCCATGGTCCTCCACTATAAGCCCTGATCCCCCCCACTACAGCCCATGGTCCTCCAATATAGGCCCTGATCCCCCCCACTACAGCCCATGGCCCTCCACTACAGGCCCTGACACCCCCACTACAGCCCATGGTCTTCCACTATAGGCCCTGATCCCCCCCACTACAGCCCATGGCCCTCCACTACAGGCCCTGACCCCCCGCACTACAGTCCATGGCCCTCCACTATAGGCCCTGACCCCCCCACTACAGCCCATGGCCCTCCACTATAGACCCTGATCTCCCCCACTACAGCCCATGGCCCTCCACCATAGGCCCTGATCCCCCCAGTACAGCCCATGGCCCTCCAATATAGGCCCTGATCCCCCCCACTACAGCCCATGGCCCTCCACTACAGGCCCTGACACCCCCACTACAGCCCATGGTCCTCCACTATAGGCCCTGATCCCCCCCCCACTACAGCCCATGGTCCTCCAATATAGGCCCTGATCCCCCCACTACAGCCCATGGCCCTCTACTACAGGCCCTGACACCCCCACTACAGCCCATGGCCCTCCAATATAGGCCCTGACCCCCCCACTACAGCCCATGGTCCTCCACTATAGGCCCTGATCCCCCCCCACTACAGCCCATGGCCTTCCAATATAGGCCCTGATCCCCCCCCACTACAGCCCATGGTCCTCCACTATAGGCCCTGATCCCCCCACTACAGCCCATGGTCCTCCACTATAGGCCCTGATTCCCCCTACTACAGCACATGGCCCTTCACTATAGGCCCTGATCCCCCCCACTACAGCCCATGGTCCTCCACTATAGGTCCCCTGACCCCCCCACTACAGCCCATGGCCCTCCAATATAGGCCCTGATCCCTCCCACTACAGCCCATGGTCCTCCACTATAGGTCCCCTGACCCCCCCACTACAGTGCATGGCCCTCCACTATAGGCCCTGACCCCCCCCCCAATTACAGCTCATGGCCCTCCACTATAGGGCCTGATCCCTCCACTACAGCCCATGGCCCTCCGCTATAGGTCCCCTGACCCCCCCACTACAGCCCATGGCCCTCCACTCTAGGCCCTGATCCCCCCACTGCAGCCCATGGCCCTTCACTATAGGCCCTGATCCCCCAACTACAGCCCATGGCCCTCCACTATAGGCCCTGACCCCCCCCACTACAGCCCATGGTCCTCCACTACAGGCCCTGACCCCCCGCACTACAGTCCATGGCCCTCCACTATAGGCCCTGACCCCCCCACTACAGCCCATTGCCCTCCACTATAGGCCCTGACCCCCCCACTACAGCCCATGGCCCTCCCCTATAGACCCTGATCCCCCCACTACAGCCCATGGCCCTCCACTATAGGCCCTGATCCCCCCCACTACAGCCCATGGCCCTCCCCTATAGACCCTGATCCCCCCCACTACAGCCCATGGCCCTCCACTATAGGCCCTGACCCCCCCACTACAGCCCATGGCCCTCCACTATAGGCCCTGACCCCCCCATTAGTAATGGCAGCGATCAGCAACTTATAACGGGACTGCAATATTGTGGTGGACAATCTGACACCTAACTGACACTTTGTGGGGACCAGTGACAGGAATACAGTGATCAGTGCTAAAAATATGCACTGTCACTGTACTAATGACACTGGTTGGGAAGGGATTAAATATCTAGGGAGATCAAAGTTTTAAATGTGTGCCTAGCCAGTGTTTTTCTAAACTGTGGGGGGAGGGGCTTTTACTAGGGGAAGGCATGGATCCATGTTCCCTGCTTTGCAGAGACACAGAATCCATGCCGTCCCTCCTGTCAGAATGGTGATCTGCCCCGTTTACATAGGCAGACCGCCATTCTGCTTCTCTGCTGGACGATCGGCGGGCGCCGGTGGCCATCGAGGCCATGGTACCCACTGTTGGGCTCCGTGCTGTGGTCACCACCTGTTAGCGCGCATGCGTGCCCCCTGCCGGGAAGCGCTGCATCATGTTTGTATATGTGATCTGGCACAGAGGTGAAACTTAGACATGTGCAATTCATTTCGTTTTTTTAACAAATTTAGTCAAATTAAAAACCCATTTAGCAAATTTTTCCAAAAATTCATAAATTCGTAAATTTTAAAATTCGAAAATTCGGAACTTTGTAAATTCCAAAAAAATTCATAAATTTGTAAATTCCGAAAATTCGTAAGTTTGTAAATTCCGAAAATTGATATATTTGTAAATTCCGAAAATTCGTAAATTTGTAAAATTCATAAATTCGAAAATCTGTAATAATAACTAACTATTAAATGATAGGTATTGGAATTTCCTTTAAAATTTGGCTGTTAGTGAACATAACAAATACAATTTATCCGAAGTTACAAATTATCCGAAATAACGAATGTTGTATCTAAACGAAGGGAACGTAATGAATTAATAAATAACAATAATAATAAAAACTTTTTATTATTATTATTAAATTGTTCCTTTTGTTTAGATGCAGCATTCGTTATTTCAGATAATTCGTAACTTCGGATAAATTCTTATTCTTTACGTTCACTAACAGCCAAATTTGAAAGGAAATTCCAATACCTATAAATTAACCACTTCAGCCCCGGAAGGATTTACCCCCTTCCTGACCAGAGCACTTTTTACAATTTGGCACTGCGTCGCTTTAACTGCTAATTGCGCGGTCATGCAATGCTGTACCCAAACTAAATTTGCGTCCTTTTCTTCCCACAAATAGAGCTTTCTTTTGATGGTATTTGATCACCTCTGCCGTTTTTATTTTTTGCGCTATACACGGAAAAAGACCGAAAATTTTGAAAAAAAATGATATTTTCTACTTTTTGTTCTAAAAAAAATCCAATAAACTCAATTTTAGTCATACATTTAGGCCAAAATGTATTCGGCCACATGTCTTTGGTAAAAAAAATGTCAATAAGCGTATATTTATTGGTTTGCGCAAAAGTTATAGCGCCTACAAACTAGGGTACATTTTCTGGAATTTACACAGCCTTTAATTTATGACTGCCTATGTCATTTCTTGAGGTGCTAAAATCGCAGGGCAGTACAAAACCCCCACAAATGACCCCATTTTGGAAAGTAGACACCCCAAGGAAATTGCTGAGAGGCATGTTGAGCCCATTGAATATTCATTTTTTTTGTCCCAAGTGATTGAATAATGACAAAAAAAAAAAAAAAAATTACAAAAAGTTGTCACTAAATTATATATTGCTCACACAGGCCAAGGCATATGTGGAATTGCACCCCAAAATACATTTAGCTGCTTCTCCTGAGTATGGGGATACCACATGTGTGGGACTTTTTGGGAGCCTAGCCGCGTACGGGACCCTGAAAACCAATCACTGCCTTCAGGATTTCTAAGGGCGTACATTTTTGATTTTACTCCTCACTACCTATCACAGTTTTGAAGGCCATAAAATGCCCAGATGGCACAAACCCCCCCCCCCCAAATGACCCCATTTTGGAAAGTAGACACCCCAAGCTATTTGCTTTGAGGCATGTTGAGTCCATGGAATGTTTTATATTTTGACACAAGTTGCGGGAAAGTGACAATTTTTTTTTTTTTTGCACAAAGTTGTCACTAAATGATATATTGCTCACACAGGCCATGGGCATATGTGGAATTGCACCCCAAAATACATTTAGCTACTTCTGCTGAGTACGGGGATACCACATGTGTGGGACTTTTTGGGAGCCTAGCCGCATACGGGCCCCCGAAAACCAATCACCGCCTTCAGGATTTCTAAGGGTGTAAATTTTTGATTTCACTCTTCACTGCCTATCACAGTTTCGGAGGCCATGGAATGCCCAGGTGGCACAAACCCCCCCCAAATGACCCAATTTTGGAAAGTAGACACCCCAAGCTATTTGCTGAGAGGCATGGTGAGTATTTTGCAGCTCTCATTTGTTTTTGAAAATAAAGAAAGACGAGAAAAAAAATGTTTTTTTCTTTTTTCAATTTTCAAAACTTTGTGACAAAAAGTGAGGTCTGCAAAATACTCACTATACCTCTCAGCAAATAGCTTGGGGTGTCTACTTTCCAAAATGGGGTCATTTGGGGGGGGGGGGGTTTTGCCACCTGGGCATTCCATGGCCTCCGAAACTGTGATAGGCAGTGAAGAGTGAAATCAAAAATTTACGCCCTTAGAAAGCCTGAAGGCGGTGCTTGGTTTTCAGGGTCCCGTACGCGGCTAGGCTCCCAAAAAGTCTCACACATGTGGTATCCCCATACTCAGGAGAAGCAACAGAATGTATTTTGGGGTGTAATTTCACATATTCCCATGGCAATATATCATTTAGTGACAACTTTGCGCAAAAAAAAAAAATTGTCTCTTTCCCGCAACTTGTGTCACAATATAAAATATTTCATGGACTCGACATGCCTCTCAGCAAATAGCTTGGGGTGTCTACTTTCCAAAATGGGGTAATTTGGGGGGGTTTTGAACTGTCCTGGCATTTTATGCACAACATTTAGAAGCTTATGTCACACATCACCCACTCTTCTAACCACTTGAAGACAAAGCCCTTTCTGACACTTTTTGATTACATAAAAAAATAATTTTTTTTTGCAAGAAAATTACTTTGAACCCCCACACATTATATATATTTTTTAAAGCAAATGCCCTACAGATTAAAATGGTGGGTGTTTCATTTTTTTTTTTTCACACAGTATTTGCGCAGCGATTTTTCAAACGCATTTTTTGGGGAAAAAACACACTTTTTTAAATTTTTATTTTTAAACTGTTCCTTTCTTTTTTTTTTTTTAATCATTTTTATTGTTATCTCAGGGAATGTAAATATCCCCTATCATAGCAATAGGTAGTGACAGGTACTCTTTTTTGAAAAAATTGGGGTCTATTAGACCCTAGATTTCTCCTCTGCTCTCAAAGCATCTGACCACACCAAGATCGGTGTGATAAAATGCTTTCCCAATTTCCCAATGGCGCTGTTTACATCGGGCGAAATCTAAGTCATAAAATGCTCGTAGCTTCCGGTTTCTTAGGCCATAGAGATGTTTGGAGCCACTCTGGTCTCTGATCAGCTCTGTGGTCAGCTGGCTGAATCACCGGCTGCATTTTCAGGTTCCCTGTTGAGACAGGAGAGCCAGAGAAAAACACGGAAGACGTTGGGGGGGGGGCATTCCCTCCCACTGCTTGTAAAAGCAGTCTAGAGGCTAATTAGCCGCTAGGATTGCTTTTACATGAAAGCCGACCGCTGGCTGAAAAGAATGATACCAAGATGATACCTAAACCTGCAGGCATCATTCTGGTATCACCATTCAAAGTCGTGAATGGCGTACCTGAAGACAAAAAAATGGTCAACAATAAAGCACAGTAAACAGTAAAGTATAAAAAATTGCATACCTGAAAAGCAAACATGATAAAACATTTTTTTTTACACTTTTTTTGTAACTGTAACTTTTATAACTGTAACCGGTTCCAGGTTCGAGTCTCTCAAAATGTGATGGCATCTTGGGAGACCCTGTGAAAGTGTGCCTAGTCTGTGCAATGCTGTACCCTACGCTAATACTCAACTAGTGCATGGTAGCGTTCAAAACATTCACCAATGCAAAGACCAGGATTGTCAGGACAGGAGGGACAATAATAGCGGGTGTCACGCCTATATCCGCGCTTGCTGCAGACACAACATCTTTTTTGGGGGGGTTCGTTGGGTAGGGGTACTCGGGAGGACATAAAGAAAATGCCTCTCATGCAGCCGACTGCATTTGGTTGGGGATGTGAATGGGGGAAGTACGGGCGCTGCAGAAGTGGTGGGTTCCCAATTAGGATTGGCGAATGCAGCATGAAGGGCATTATGGGCACGACGGGCCTGTGTTTGTCTTCTTGGTGGCAGCGGGACACTACTTGTGCTTGCCACCTCACCAGCTTGAACTGCACTTATGGGACTCGCCACGTCACCAAGTGTTACTGCAGTGCTGGTTTGACTACGACCGGGGTGTACTAGGCCGCTGGCGCTTGCCAGTTCACCAAAACGCTACCAAAAAAACCTGTTGGCGATCGCAGGGATCAGGCCTGACTCTGCGAACGCTGCAGTTATGCGTTTAGTGTTCTGTAAGTGACAGTGATCGATCGATACTGCACTTGGGTGGGCTGGGCTGGGCCGGGCGGAGGGGCAAAACGCAGGTGCTAGCAGGTATCTGGGCTGATCCCGCTAACACTGCGTTTTTGGGAACCTTAAACTGCTGGGGACGCTAGTATAGATCTGATCGGATCAGATATTGATCTGTACAGATACTATACCACTAAGGGAGGCGTATGCTGCGTGCGTGGGTGTTAGCGGTACTGGCGCTAACCTGACGCTGCCTGGGGCGATGCATATCACCGCTGGGCGATCAGGGGGCTAAACCTTTATTCGGTAATAAACGGCGGGTGCCCTGACACTATAAAAAATAAACGAACTAACCAGCGTCACCCGTAACGGTTATACGGTGATCAGTGGTGAAAGGGTTCACTAGGGGGCAATCAAGGGGTTAAAACATTTATTAGATAGTATATGGGGGTCCCTGTCGCTATAAAACGCTGACGGCGAACCTCAATATTTACGTCCCTAACTAGCGTCACCAGCGACACTAATACAGCGATCAGAAAAATGATCGCTTAGTGACACTGGTGAGGGGGGTGATCAAGGGGTTAAAACTTTATTAGGGGGGGTTAGGGGGGTACCCTAGACCTACAGGGGGCTAACACTCACTGCCCTACCACTTCTAACTGTCACAAACTGACACCATGCAGTAATCAGAAAAAAATAAAAAAAATACTGCTTGGTGTCAGTTTGTGACAGGGGGGGGAGGGGTGATGGGGGGGGGATTGCGGGGCGATCGGGGGGGGGGGGTTGGGGGTGTTTTATGTGCCTGGCATGTTCTACTGAGTGTGTGTATGTGTTGTGCACTCACATGTCTTCTTTCCTCGGCGCCGGAACGTAAACACACAGGCAGGGGAGGATTCCCATTGGCTGGGAGCGATCGCGAGGGGGGGGCCACGATCGGATGGTCTCCCCCTCGCCTCTCAACGCTCCCAGTCAAATGCCGACCGCTGCTGGCACCGGGGGGGGTCCGATCGGACCCCCCGCCCGCGGGAAGGCAATCACGTACCAGGTACGTGATTTTGCCTGCCCGTGCCATTCTGCCGCAGTATATCTGCGTTAGGCGGTCGGCAAGTGGTTAATAGTTAGTTATTTCAGATTTTCATATTTCTGGTTCTCGGATTTTCGAATTTCCGAATTTCTGAATGTTTGAATTTTGAAATTTTCTAATTTACGAATTTATGAATTTTCGAATATTCAAATTTTCGAATATTCAGAAAAATTCAGTAAATGGGTTTTCGTTAATTCGGATGTTTCCTGGATGAATTTGTCGAAATTTGTTAAAAAAACGAATTCGGAACTAAACAAATTGCACATGTCTAGTGATCACCACCGGTGGCGCGCATGCATGGCCCCTACCGGGAAAAGCCGGATCCTGTTTGTATAGGTGATCCGGCACAGAGGTAAAACTGCTATAGGGCGGACCTTAACCCCTAGGCGCCGAGCGCATGCCAATAGGCGGCCTCTCAGTGGCCGGGCCGAGGGGGCCGCATGTTTTTTTGCTTGCATTAGCGCTAATAGAGCTGTGCAGAAAATGGGTGTCATGCGTGCTCCCGACACAGTGACCGGCGGCCCATGAAAGGCTCCCGATTTGCCTCTTACAATCTGAAGTATTCCAATCACGGCGGTCACATGGTCACAAGCTCCGCCCCACCTCCCAGGAAAAGAAATGTCTCTGGCAGCGAAAGTGTTAAAGGGGCTGCAAACGATTAAATGCATTTGTGTGTGTGTGTGGGGGGGATTAAATTGAACCGGTTGCTTTTGCCTCCACAGGTTTACTTTAATCCGGTGCCAAGGTGCGTGTTGCGGGAGAGAACATTGCATTAATATGTGATGAGGAATAAAGGGAATTAAAAATATGGTAACAAGGGGGGAGGGGGCTTCAGTGAGAAATGTGTCAGCGTTCTCTTCTTTTACGTCTTTATAAGTTGCGTCCATGAGACGCTGACAACGTGTGATCTTCAGAAGACAATGAGCAAACAGGTGATGCCGACACGCTGGAATTTTAATCATATAGAGAGATACAAAAGAACACAAAAAGGTTTCTTTGTATTTGTTTCCTTGTCAATTTTTTACATGTTAATGGTTCAAAAAAAAATAATAAAAAAATAATAATAATAATATGAAAAATATATATATAAAAAAAAAAAATCTCTGGCAGGCTCATTCACATGGGGAAAAGTTGATAGATTTCTGAGTGCGCCGATTTTCTTTGTGATTTCCAATATTTCGGTGTTTTCAATGTTTATTAGGAATATTTATACACAAAAAAACATTTCTGGTTCAAACAAAGAAATGTCAAATTCACAGAACACAAGGTTATATTTCAGCTGAGCTGTCACTGAAATTGCGTTCCCATGGTTACTGAAAGAATAAACACATCGGGATAATTCACCGTTGCAACAAGCCAGCGACTATTATATTATTGTAACAAATAAAAAAATAAAAAAAGACTCTCCCGTCACTCGCTCACTTCCCGCGTTCTCCATCCTTTCCGTTCCAGCCAAGGAGAAAAAAAAACCCATCAACGCACGTCCTATTTTTATGGCTCATGTACAAAACTGGCACATCTTGGTTAGTACATAAAGGCGATGGGACCTTGTGGATATTATATTTATTTAACCACTTTCTGTCTAGAGCAATTTTTTTAATTTTTCACATTAAAAATCAGTATTTTTTTTTTGCTAGAAAATGACTACTTTTAAACATTATACATTTTCTGAAAGCAGAGGCCCTGGAGAATAACAAAGGTGGCTCATGCAATTTTTTTTTTATATCATACATAACCAAATTTATATAAAAACAATCTGCTAAATTGAATTTTAGCTCACACAAACACAATATATTATGCAATTTTTTGGGTAAACTATAAAAGATGATGTTGTATCGTTAAAATGAATCATACCTGTGAAATGGCAAAAAAAAACTATGACTCCTGGAATTGTCTATAGGTGACGCTTTAAAAGCCTTTGCAGATTACCGGATTAGAGTTGATTATGGCCCCAGAATTATTTCTCTCACCCACATTAGCAGCCATTATCTCTGTGTGGTGCAATCACTGTGTACATATGCGTACCAGACACATGCACACATTTACATTTCTGTTTATACTCAGGGAAAGGGTGGGTGCTTTTAATTTATATTTATTATTATTATTTTTATTTCTTTTTATTTCTTTTTTTTATCATTTTTTTTTTTTTACACTTTTTTTATTTTCTTATTTAACTTTATTGCTATCAAAAGGGGGTGAGCAAGCAATAGCTTTGGGTGGTTAACAGGTATTTAATTTAAATAGTTTTTTTTTCAATTTTTTTTTTCCATTTAACTTTATTGCTATCAAAAGGGGGTGAGCACGCAATAGCTTTGGTTGTTTGAAAGGTATTTATTTTATTTAAAAACCTTTTGTATACGTTTAAATTTTTTTTCATTTAACATTATTGATATCACAAAGGGGTGAGCAAGTGATCAGGTTTTTTTTTTATTTAAAATGGAGGGCCACCCTGGAAAAAAAAATTCCACCAAAAATCCTAAAAAAAATAAAAAATAAAAATTTGTACAAAAAAAAAAAAAAAAGATTTTTATACTTACCTAAACCCTTGTTGCTAGGCAGTCTTCTTAATCTGCCTCTTCCTATTTCGCGGCGTGTTCTTCTCCTCGGTAAGCGGCCCTGTTGTCTTCTGGGAACTGTGTGTGTTCCCAGAACACCACTGGGCCATCCACAGATCGCCGCACCGCTCGCGCGTGCACAGTAGGAAACTGGCAGTGAAGCCACAAGGCTCCACTGCCTGTTTCCCTTACCTAGGATGGCGGTGCCAGGACTCGAGGGCCGAGGGACGGGTCAGCCTCGGGCGGCCGACATCGCGGGCACCCAGGAGGACAGGTAAGTACTTATTTAAAGTCAGCAGCTACAGTGTTTGTAGCTGCTGACTTAAAAAAAAAATTTAGCTGGCTGGAATCCCGCTTTAAATCATTTTTTTTTTTACACTTTTTTTTTTTTTAACTATATTGATATCACAATGGGGCAGCAAGCCATAGTTTTTGGGTAGGGATGGGCTGAACGGACCCCTGTTCGGTTCGCACCAGAACTTTCGAACACCGCGAATGTTCGGACCCGAACAACGAACCCCATTAAAGTCAATGGGACCCGAACGTCAAAAATCAAAAGTGCCCATTTTGAAGGCTTATATGCAAGTAATTGGGCATACAATGGTTATAGGGGTCCGGGTCCTGCCCTGGGGACATGGATCAATAAAAAAAAAAAAGTTTGTGAAAAACTTCATTTTTAAATGAGCAGTGATTTTTTGTGATTTTTAAAGTGAAAGCATAAAAATAAAAAATTCCTTCCAATATAGTGCCTGGGGGGGTCCCCTTAGTCTACCTGTAAAGTGGCACATCTGTACCATGTCTAGAATCTGCTGCAGCAATAATCGCATTTATAAAGCTAAAAAAAATGACATTTTCCCTGCAGGCTGCCTTTATATTGCTCAGCAACAGCTGGGGAGCCAGTGTGTATGATGAGGCCACAATGTAGTGCACTGGGAACAAGGTTAGAGATTTTTTGGATACATTCTGGTGTCACTTTGACTTTGGATAGAAGTAACGGGTGCGTAAAAATTGATCTTTGGGTGTCGGTGGGACACCCTATAGAGGTACTCTTGATGAAAGCAAGAATTGGCCTTGCTGTAAAAAAATGCAATGATATTCACCTGTCAAACAGGTGCAGAAAAATGACTCTTTGGGTGTCAGGGGAACCTTCCCACCGTTACCCTATAGAGGTACTCTTGATGAAGGCCCAAAAAATTGCAATGATATGCACCTCTCAAACAGGTGCTGAAAAATTGGTCTTTGGGTGTTAATTGTGCCCATGAAACCTATATCAAGAACATTCTTTCAGATGAAATGATTGAACACCCTCAAAGCTAGGCAGCCTCGAAGTTCTGCAGAGATTCCACATCCCAAAAAGACTTAATCTGTGACTTCGACATCAGGGGCTTCATAGCTGGTAATCCAGGACTGATTCATTTTTATAAATGTCAAACAGTCCACGGAGTCTGTGGACAGACAAGTTCTATGATCAGTAATGAAACCTCCTGAAGCACTGAATATCCGTTCTGAAAGCACGTTGGATGCAGGGCAGCCCAACAACTCAATAGCATACTGGGCAAGTTCTGGCCAGTGGTCTATTCTCATGACCCAGTAAGTCAGTGGATCGTCAGCTGGAAAGCTCTCCATCTCTGTTTTGGCCCCGAGGTAGTCGTCCACCATGTGATGCAGATGCTGCCGATGGGATGTGGAAGCTGACAGCTCTGGGCGGCGAGGACTAATAAAATTCTGAAATGCCTCACTTAGGTGGACGCCTTCTCCAACGCTTCTCTTTTGACCAACAGAAGACTCAAAACGACGTTTTCCACCACACTGCAACCTACTGGAGTCAGGGAAAACGTTAAATAAAATCCTCTTTAACGTGTCCTCAAGAGATTTTATCTTCTGCATTCTCTGTGGGGACGGGATGAGTTCTGAGACCTTCCCCTTATAACGGTGGTCAAGGAGGGTTGCCAACCAGTAATCATCCTTCTCCTTTATGTCACATATTCTTGGGTCCTTCCGCAGGCTTTGAAGCATGAGGTTGCCCATGCGCCTCAAATTTGCCGAGGCTTGAGAAGCAGACTCCTTGGGGTCACTCAGGATGACAGCATCTGGAACTTCCTCCTCCCAGCCACGTACTACTCCCAAGGGTCCTGGGTTTGGAAAACCAACGCTTACAGATTGACGCATGTCTTCCTCTTCTTCAAAGCCTATGAAAGTGCTCCTCCCCTCTCTTCTCCTCATCCTCCTCCCCTCTCTCCTCCTGTGTGTTCTGTGACATAGGAATGATGGTGCCTGGATAAAGTGGGCCTTGAGAGGAAAGGAAGTCCCCCTCTTCCTCCTGCTTCTCTGCCTCCAGTGCCCTGTCCAGACTCTGCCACGCAGAGTCTGCTCCAGCAGGAACACAACAGGGATTGTGTCAGTGATGCATGCACTGTCACGGCTCACCATCCTTGTGGCCTCCTCAAATGGTGACAATACAGTGCATGCATCCTTAATGATCAGCCATTGGCGTGGGGAAAAAAAGCAGAGGTGGCCTGAGCCTGTCGTCATGCCGTACTGTCACAGGTACTCGTTGATGGCCCTCTGCTGCATGTGTAGCCGCTGCAGCATTCCCAAAGTTGAGTTCCACTTGGTGGGCATGTCACAAATCAGGCGGTTTACAGGTAGGTGGAATTCCTCCTGAATTTCAGCCGACCGAGCACTGGCTGTGTATGACTGCCTGAAATGGCTACAGACTCTTCTGGCCAGCCTTAGTACATCTTGCAACCCTGGGTACGTACTTAGGAAACGCTGCACCACCAAATTGAGGACATGTGCCAGGCATGGCACATGTGTCAACTTTCCCTGTCTAAGGGCGGTCAGGAGGTTTGAGCCACTATCGGACACCGTCATTCCTGGCTCCATCTGGCGTGGTGTGAACCACCTCTGGGCCTGTAAGAATCTCTGCTCTGGTGTTGTTCCTGCCCCCTAAACACACCCTCTCTGAACGCACAACACATCCAACCTTGAAGCGGGCGACAGCAGCAGAAGACCACACCGGGTGCCACTCCTGTCAGCTAAGAACAGGAAACTGAGGCTACAATTGGCACAGGATCACCAAAATTGGACAATAGAAGATTGGAAAAAACGTTGCCTGGTCTGATGAGTCTGGATTTCAGCTCCGACGTTCAGATGGTGGGGTCAGAATTTGGTGCATGGATCCATCTTGCCTTGTATCACCGGTTCAGGCTGGTGGTGGGGGTGTAATGGTGTGGGGGATGGGGTATCACCGGTTCAGGCTGGTGGTGGGGGTGTAATGGTGTGGCTGATGGGGTATCACCGGTTCAGGCTGGTGGTGGGGGTGTAATGGTGTGGCTGATGGGCTATCACCGGTTCAGGCTGGTGGTGGGGGTGTAATGGTGTGGCTGATGGGGTATCACCGGTTCAGGCTGGTGGTGGGGGTGTAATGGTGTGGCTGATGGGCTATCACCGGTTCAGGCTGGTGGTGGGGGTGTAATGGTGTGGGGGATGCGATATCACCGGTTTAGGCTGGTGGTGGGGGTGTAATGGTGTGGGGGATGGGCTATCACCGGTTCAGGCTGGTGGTGGAGGTGTAATGGTGTGGGGGAAAGGCTATCACTGGTTCAGGCTGGTGGTGGGGGTGTGGGGGATGGGCTATCACTGGTTCAGGCTGGTGGTGGAGGTGTAATGGTGTGGGGGAGGGAGTATCACCAGTTCTGGCTGGTGGTGGGGGTGTAATGGTGTGGGGGATCACTGGTTCAGGCTGGTGGTGGGGGTGTAATGGTGTGGAGGATGGGCTATAACCAGTTCAGGCTGCTCCTTCCAGCAGGATAATGCACCATGTCACAAAGCATCATCATCTCACCACTGAACAATGAGGTCACTGTCCTCCAATGGCCTCCACACTCACCACATCTCATCCAATAGAGCTCCTTTGGGATGCTGACAGCTGATGACTCATCAGTTGTTAAGGACATGGCGGCCGGCTTCCCGGCCCCCTCCTTGGCAACCAGCTATATACAGTGTGTTTAATGAGGGTAAAAAAACAGACACGTGTATGTCCGTTTTTCGGGCCAGTTCACACCAGTTGCAGTTCCGTGCACTTTTTTTCTGCACAAAAGCCATGCACATTGTTTTCCATGTATTCCAATACCATGCTTGGTGTGAACTACCCTAAATCCGTCAACGGATCGTCGACATACACTGAACAATTCAATGACCAGAGCACCTTCTTCCACATGTTTGCTGTGTCCTCCACATGGCTTCTCACAAACTACAAACAGGACTTCTTATGACTTTCTTTCTCCAATGTCTTTCTTCTTGTCACTCTTCCATAAAGGGCAGATTTGTGGAGAACACGACTAATAGTTGTCCTGTGGACAGATTCTCCCACCTGAGCTGTGGATCTCTGCGGCTCCTCCAGAGTTACCATGGACCTCTTGGCTCTTCTCTGATGAATGTTCTCCTTGCCCGGCCGGTCAGTTTAGGTGGACGGCCATGTCTTGGTAGGTTTGCAGTTGTGCCATACTCTTTCCATTCTCCGATGATGGATTGAACAGAGCTCTGTGAGATGTTCAAAGCTTGGGAGATCTATTTATAACCTGACCCTGCCTTATACTTCTCCACAACTTTATCCCTGACCTGTCTGGTGTGTTCCTTGGTCTTCATGATGCTGTTTGTTCAATAAGGTTCTCTAACAAGCCTCTGTGGGCTTCACAGAACAGCTGTATTTATACTGAGATTAAATTACACACAGGTGGACTCTATTTACTAATTAGGTGACTTCTGAAGGCAATTGGTTCCACTAGATTTTAATTAGAGGTATCAGAGTAAAGGGGACTGAATACAAATGCCCCCCCCTCCCCCACACTTTTCACATATTTATTTGTATCATTTATCATTTTCCTTCCACTTTACAATTATGTGACACTTTGTGTTGGTCTATCACATAAAATCCCAATAAAATACATTTACATTTTTGGTTGTAACATGACAAAATGTGGGAAATTTCAAGGGGTATGAATACTTTTTCAAGGCACTGTATGGAAGGCCCCCATTAAATCTCCTGGTAGTACCGGCTGTGAGTAATGTCCCGGCTTCTCCCGGTGATCCGCCCCTCCTTCCGCCCTTTCTCTGATTTAATGGAACCCACCGGCAGTATATTGTATTCTAGGAAGATCCATACATTTTTATGCACACCCTCTTCCAGCGGAGCGTCATTTATTATTAAAGGATGGAATGCATTTCTCTTCTGTAAGATGCGTGTCCCCCGGGGATTTACATTACAAATGCCGCCTTCCCCCGGTGCGGATACCTACAGTATCTCACAAAAGTAAGTACACCCCTCACATTTGTGTAAATCTTTTCTTCTCTCTTTTCATGTGACAACACTGAAGAAATGACACTTGTCTACAATGTAAAGTAGTGAGTGTACAGCTTGTATAACAGTGTAAATTTGCTGTCCCCTCAAAATAACTCAACACACAGCCATTAATGTCTAAACCGCTGGCAACAAAAGTCAGTACACCCCGAAGTGAAAATGTCCACATTGGGCCCAAACTGTCAATATTTTGTGTGGCCACCATTATTTTACAGCACTGCCTTAACCCTCTTGGGCATGGAGGTCACCAGAGCTTCACAGGTTGCCACTGAGTCCTCTTCCCCTCCTCCATGATGACATCACAGAGCTGGTGGATGTTAGAGACCTTGCGCTCCTCCACCTTCCGTTTGAGGATGTCCCACAGATGATCAATAGGGTTTAGGTCTGGAGACATGCTTGGCCAGTCCATCACCTTTACCCTCAGCTTCTTTAGCAAGGCAGTGGTGGTCTTGGAGGTGTGTTTGGGGTGGTTATCATGTTGGAATACTGCCCTGCGGCCCAGTCTCTGAAGGGAGGGGATCATGCTCTGCTTCAGTATGTCACAGTACATGTTGGCATTCATGGTTCCCTCAATGATCTGTAGCCCCCCAGTGCCGGCAGCACTCATGCAGCCCCAGACCATGACACTCCCACCACCATGCTTGACTGTAGACAAGACACACTTGTCTTTGTCCTCCTCACCTGGTTGCCCCCACACACGCTTGTCACCATCTGAACCAAATACGTTTATCTTGGTCTCATCAGACCACAGGACATGGTTCCAGTAATCCATGTCCTTAGTCTGCTTGTCTTCAGCAAAATGTTTGCAGTCTTTCTTGTCCATCATCTTTAGAAGAGGCTTCCTTCTGGGATGACAGCCATGCAGACCAATTTCATGCAGTGTGTGGCGTATGGTCTGAGCACTGACAGGCTGACCCCCCACCCCTACAACCTCTGCAGCAATGCTGGCAGCACTCATACGTCTATTTCCCAAAGACAACCTCTGGATATGACGCTGAGCACGTGACCTCAACTTCTTTGGTGGACCATGGCGAGGCCTGTTCTGAGTGGAACCTGTCCTGTTATACCGCTGTATGGTCTTGGCCACCGTGCTGCAGATCAGTTTCAGGGTCTTGGCAATCTTCTTATAGCCTAGGCCATCTTTATGTAGAGCAACAATTCTTTTTTTCAGATCCTCAGAGAGTTCTTTGCCATGAGGTGCCATGTTGTACTTCCAGTGACCAGTATGAGAGAGTGAGAGCGAGAACACCAAATTTAACACACCTGCTCCCCATTCACACATGAGACCTTGTAATACTAACGAGTCACATGACACCGGGGAGGGAAAATGGCTAATTGGGCCCAATTTGAACATTTTCACTTAGGGGTGTACTGACTTTTGTTGCCAGCGGTTTAGACATTAATGGCTGTGTCAAATAAAGTGCTTGTGCTCAAAAATGGATGCGGGATCTCGTACTTGATAAGTGCTCAGACAAGGTGCCCCCACATAGATGTAAACTTACCCCTCAGAGTGGACCAACTATTGCTAGTATCGTCAAACGCAAGTGTTTGGCAGCCACTGTAGATCTTCTTTAGACTGGCGTTGTCTGGGATAAATATTCCTTGTGTGGATAGATGCGACAAAAATACCTCATTGCGCAATATCGTTTAAAAATGTATTCCAAATATAAAAAAACATAGTGGTCAACTCACATGTAATGCCCTGTACACACGACTGGTTTTGCCGTCGGAATAAACGCTGAAGGTTTTTCCGAAGGAGTTCCGACTGAACTCTGCTCAAGCTGTCTTGCCTACACACGGTTACACCAAAGTCCGACCGTCCAGAACGCGGTGACGTACAACACGTACCACGGGGCTAGAAAACGGAAGTTCAATAGCCAGTAACCAATAGCTTCTGTCTCATACTTCAGAGCATGCGTCGTTTTTGGTGCGTTGGAACAGCATACAGACGAGCGTTTTTTCCGATTAGTAATTTGTTCCGTTGGAAAAATATAAAACATGTTCTCCTTCTAGGTCTGACTGAATTTTCGACAGAAAAAGTCCGATGGGGCATACACAAGGTCGGAATATACGATGAAGAGCTCCCATCGGACTCTTTCTGTCGGAAATTCCGCTCGTGTGTACACGGCATCAGGGTGCCTAAAAGCCTGGCACCCGGTGTGAATAGCAGGTAAGTTATCCAGGAAATCTGCCCATAGGCAATAGTGGACCGCCGCCGCGGGTTAGTATTCGATTTCCGGAAACAGATGTTAGCGCGGAAGTATGTCGCGACGACACAAATCAACCTCAACGCGTTTCAGCCGATCAAATGGGCCGTCATCAGGAAGTTGTGAGCTTGGCACGAGCACTTTTCTTTTGGAACTTTGTAGTTTCAGCGACCCTATTTTCAGGTTGCCATAATACAACGTGGTTTATTTTTTCTAATATCTGCTGTGTTTTTGATTACATGATACGTGAGTCCCTTGAAGTGGAGTAACGGATGAATAATCTCAGAGATCGGCCCCCTATCTGTGAGGGACACATTGGGTGGAGTGGAGATTGTGAAAGGGAGAGAATTGAACAGCCGAGTCCTGAGAGGAAGAAAAGATGTTTGGGGAGCGAAAATAAGGAGTTCATTTGAGTCTTCCTGACTCCTCCTTGAGGTGAGCAGATTAAATAGCTGGTGGTGGTTTGCACAAACGATAAGAATCACTGAGAAGCGGGGTGATATGATAATACCACGGGAGCGCTACGATCAAGATTGATATTGATTTATGGGACATTTATTATGAATTTTTTATGATTTTGAATTTTATTGCATGTATACATAGCACTTAATATAGCATTGAATTATCACTGTAGTAGTGCTGCACCGTGTGTATGTCTTTTGTTACACATACACATTATATATATATATATATATATATATATATATATATATATATATATATGTACATATATATAGTCACATCCCATCCACATACATTCCGGAGTCACCAGACATTATATAGTCACCAGACATTATATAGTCAATCACATTTAGTGGACGGTACACAGTAGTCACGTGTAAAAGCATAAGCAGCACTTTTAGCAGCCATCTCCCTCACAGTCTCTCCTTTTACCCAGGGTCATTAGTACTCACAGGACTGGACTCTCTGTAGTCACCTCCTCATTAGGTATTCCTCTCCTTGGACCCCCTAGGGAAGCAGCCTCACCCAGGGAACTCTTGGCCTTTTGAAATCTACCCTACCCTCCCCCCCACCTCCATAAGGCTCAGAAAGTCTACAGCTGCCTCTTCCAGTGTACAGGTCTACTTTTCCCCAGCCTCCTACCCTATACAGGGCCTACACGTGCCGGTTATATCCATATAGGTGTGGGGTGTTCAATTCCTATGCCCCAAGATGTGTCTGTGCTCCTCCCTACCTGACTTATAGATGGGTGCCAATTTCACTGCAGGAGGGCTCCACCTTAAAGAGGTTGTAAACCTCCTTGGGGAAGTTGTACCTATTGGTAAGCCTAGAATAAGGCACACCGCGCGCACAGGTGTCCTCTCACTGAGCACACACAGGCGTCGTCCCACCGCGCACACACACGCGTCGTCCCACCGGGCACACACAGGCGTCGTCCCACCGCGCACACACAGGCGTCGTCCCACCGCGCACACACAGGCGTCGTCCCACCGCGCACACACAGGCGTCGTCCCACCGCGCACACACAGGCGTCGTCCCACCGCGCACACACAGGCGTCGTCTCACCGCGCACACACAGGCGTCGTCCCACCGCGCACACACAGGCGTCGTCCCACAGCGCACACACAGGCATCGTCTCACCGCGCACACACAGGCATCCTCTCACCGCACACACAGGCGTCGTCTCACCACGCACACACACAGGCGCTGTCTCACCGCGCACACACACAGGCGCTGTCTCACCGCGCACACACAGGCGTCGTCTCACCACGCACACACACAGGCGCTGTCTCACCGCGCACACACACAGGCGCTGTCTCACCGTGCACACACAGGCGTCGTCTCGCCACACACACACACCGGCACTGTCTCACCGCGCATACACAGGCGCTATCTCACCACGCACACACAGGCGTCGTCCCACCGCGCGCACACAGGCGTCATCCCACCGCGCACACACACAGGCGTCGTCCCGCCGCACACACACAGGCGTCGTCTCGCCGTGCACACACAGGCGTCTTCTCACGGGGCACACACACAGACGTCGTCTCATGGCGCACACACAGACGTCGTCTCACCGCGCACACACAGGCGTCGTCTCACGGGGCACACACAGGCGTCGTCTCACGGCGCACACACTGGCGTCGTCTCACCGCGCACACACAGGCGTCATCCCACCACGCACACACAGGCTTCATCTCACCGCGCACACACAGGCGTCGTCTCACCGCGCACACACAGGCGTCGTTTTGCCGTGCACACACAGGCGTCTTCTCACGGCGCACACACAGACGTCGTCTCATGGCGCACACACAGGCGTCGTCTCACCGCGCACACACAGGCGTCATCTCAAGGCGCACACACAGGCGTCGTCTCACGGCGCACACACTGGCGTCGTCTCACCGCGCACACACAGGCGTCATCCCACCACGCACACACAGGCTTCATCTCACCGCGCACACACAGGCGTCGTCTCACCGCGCACACACAGGCGTCGTCTCACCGCGCACACACAGGCGTCATCTCACCGCGCACACACAGGCGTCGTCCCACCACGCACACACAGGCTTTATCTCACCACGCACACACAGGCGTCGTCTCTCCGCGCACACACAGGCGTCGTCTCACCACGCACACACAGGCGTCGTCCCACCACGCACACACAGGCTTTATCTCACCACGCACACACAGGCGTCGTCTCTCCGCGCACACACAGGCGTCGTCTCACCACGCACACACAGGCGTCGTCTCACCACGCACACACACAGGCGCTGTCTCACCGCACACACAGGCCTCGTCTCACCATGCACACACACAGGCGCTGTCTCACCACGCACACACAGGCGCTATCTCACCACGCACACACAGGCGCTATCTCACCGCACACACACAGGCGTCTTCTCACCGCGCACACGCAGGCGTCGTCTCACCGCGCACACACAGGCGTCATCTCACCGCGCACACACAGGCGTCGTTTCACCGCGCACACACAGGCGTCGTCTCACCGCGCACACACAGGCGTCGTCTCACGGCGCACACACTGGTGTCGTCTCACCGCGCACACACAGGCGTCGTCCCACCACGCACACACAGGCTTTATCTCACCACGCACACACAGGCGTCGTCTCTCCGCGCACACACAGGCGTCGTCTCACCACGCACACACAGGCGTCGTCTCACCACGCACACACACAGGCGCTGTCTCACCGCACACACAGGCCTCGTCTCACCATGCACACACACAGGCGCTGTCTCACCGCGCACACACAGGCGCTATCTCACCACGCACACACAGGCGCTATCTCACCGCGCACACACAGGCGTCTTCTCACCGCGCACACACAGGCGTCTTCTCACCGCACACACACAGGCGTCATCTCACTGAGCACACACAGGCGACGTCTCACCGTGCACACACAGGCGCTGTCTCACCACACGCACACACAGGCACTATCTCACCACGCACACACAGGCGTCGTCTCACTGAGCACACACAAGCGTTGTCTCACTGAGCACACACAGGTGTTGTCTCACTGAGCACACACAGGTGTTGTCTCACCGAGCACACACAGGCGTTGTCTCACTGAGCACACACAGGCGTTGTCTCACTGAGCACACACAGGCGTTGTCTCACCGTGCACACACAGGCGCTGTCTCGCCACGCGCACACACAGGCGCTATCTCACCACGCACACACAGGCGTCGTCTCACCATGCACACACAGGCACTGTCTCGCCGCGCGCACACACAGGCGCTATTTCACCACGCACACACAGGCGTCGTCTCACTGAGCACACACAGGCGTTGTCTCACTGAGCACACACAGGCGTTGTCTCACCACGCACACACAGGCGTTGTCTCACCGCGCACACACAGGCGCCGTCTCACTGAGCACACACAGGCGTCGTCTCACCGAGCACACACAGGCGTCGTCTCACCGAGCACACACAGGCGTCGTCTCACTGAGCACACACAGGCGTTGTCTCACCGCACACACACAGGCGTCGTCTCACCGTGCACACACAGGCGCTGTCTCGCCGCGCACACACACAGGCGCTATCTCACCACGCACACACAGGCGTCGTCTCACCGAGCACACACAGGCGTCGTCTCACTGAGCACACACAGGCGTTGTCTCACCGCACACGCACAGGCGTCGTCTCACCGTGCACACACAGGCGCTGTCTCACCGCACACACAGGCCTCGTCTCACCATGCACACACACAGGCGTCGTCTCACCGAGCACACACAGGCGTCGTCTCACTGAGCACACACAGGCGTTGTCTCACCGCACACGCACAGGCGTCGTCTCACCGCACACACAGGCGTTGTCTCACCACGCACACACTGGCGCTTTCTCACCGCACACACAGGCGTCGTCTCACCACGCACACACACAGGCGCTGTCTCACCGCGCACACACAGGCGCTATCTCACCGCGCACACACAGGCGCTATCTCACCACACACACACAGGCGCTATCTCACCGCGCATACACAGGCGTCGTCTCACCGCGCACACACAGGCGTCATCTTACTGAGCACACACAGGCGACGTCTCACCATGCACACACAGGCGCTGTCTCGCCGCACGCACACACAGGCGCTATCTCACCACGCACACACAGGCGTCGTCTCACCGTGCACACACAGGCGCTGTCTCGCCGCGCGCACACACAGGCGCTATCTCACCACGCATACACAGGCGTCGTCTCACTGAGCACACACAGGCATCGTCTCACTGAGCACACACAGGCATCGTCTCACTGAGCACACACAGGCGTTGTCTCACCGAGCACACACAGGCGTTGTCTCACCGCGCACACACAGGCGTCGTCTCACTGAGCACACACAGGCGTTGTCTCACCGAGCACAAACAGGCATCGTCTCACTGAGCACACACAGGCGTCGTCTCACTGAGCACACACAGGCGTTGTCTCACCGAGCACACACAGACGCTGTCTATCCGCGCGCACACACAGGTGCTATCTCACCACACACACACAGGCGTCGTCTCACTGAGCACACACAGGCGTCGTCTCACTGAGCACACACAGGCGTCGTCTCACTGAGCACACACAGGCGTCGTCTCACTGAGCACAAACAGGCGTTGTCTCACCGAGCACACACTGGCGTCGTCTCACCGCGCACACACAGGCGTCGTCTCACTGAGCACACACAGGCATTGTCTCACCGCACGCACAGGTATTGTCTCACCGCGCACACACAGGCATCATCTCACCGTGCGCACAGGTATCACACTCCCCAGTCTAACCAGGCACAAAACTGGTTCCAGGATGGAGAAACTCTCTTTGCATGCTGGGAGTTTTTGTAGAGGCCTTAATGAGCCAACTTAATTCATCTGGGCTCATTACCTCCATATACCCCGGCAGGACTCTCAGCACTTCCCCCTAGTGGTACAAATCGGCATAGAGCCTGAATCTGGGACACACATATTCGCCATCCTGGATGTAACCAGGCGATCTTACCTGCCTGCTGTCACACTACATAAATATTCCTTAGTTGCCAAAGTGTCTTATTACCAAAACTCCACCAAAATTTCCAGAGTCCCCGGTGCTTAACCACTTCACGCAAAATCACCTACCTGTACGTCATTTTGTTGAAGTGGCTGCACCGGGGTGAGGCCTGTAGCCAGAGAAATCCATTACCCCAGTACCATTTTTTTAGAACTGGCGGTCGGCTTTCTCATGATAACAACCGATGCGGCTCAGCAGCCATTATCACTAGCAGCGGGAGGGGATGTCCCCCACCTTCTGCCACCTTCCCCCACCTTTTGCCACTGAAATTTTGGAAATTAGAAATTTCGGAAATTGGACAATTCAAAAATTCAGACATTTCGGAAATTTGGACAATTCAAAAATTCAGAAATTCGGAAGTTCGGAAATTCTAAATTTCGGAAATTTGAAAATTCAAAAATTTGGAAATTCGAAAATCCAAAAATAAGAATGAAAATCTGAAAATTCAAAATAATGAAAATCCGAAAATTCGAAAACCCGAAAATCTGAAATAATAACTAACTAATAATAACTATTGAATTATAGGTATTGGAATTTCCTTTCAAATTTTGTTGTTAGTGAACGTAGCGAATTCCAATTTATCTGAAGTTATGAATGATCTGAAATAACAAATGCCGTATCTAAACGAATGGAACAAAACGATCTAATAATAATAAATAACAATAATAATAATAAAACCTTTTTATTATTATTTATCATGTGAGGGAATCGCCGGCAGAAAAAAATGATATCTGAATGATATCATCAGGCATCATTCAGATTTAACCACTTAAAATCCTGGACGCCATTTGACATCCACCTAAGGTTAATACCGATCGACAGACTGTTATTATAGCATTGCCTCTTAGGAAGGATCGTCTCCAGTGTAGGGCTTAGGGCTCATCCTCTGCTCCATTGGCCTATTACAACTACAGTATATACCCTATTTGATACTGTTTTATATATTTTTTGAGGGCTTGTTGCTAAATCTATTTTTCTGGTTAATACACACTTTTAGGGTCGTTGTCCTGCTGGAAGGTGAACCTCCGCCCCAGTCTCAAGTCTTTTTCAGACTCTAACAGGTTTTCTTCTAAGATTGTCCTGTATTTGGCTCCATCCATCTTCCCATCAACTCTGACCAGCTTCCCTGTCCCTGCTGAAGAAAGGCATCCCCACCACATGATGCTGCCACCACCATGTTTCACGGTGGGGATGGTGTGTTCAGGGTGATGTGCAGTGTTAGTTTTCCCCACACATAGCGTTTTACTTTTAGGCCAAAAAGTTGAATTTTGGTCTCATCTGACCAGAGCACCTTCTTCCACATGCAGGGGCGGACTGACAACTCATGGGGCCCCCGGGCAATAGGAGATTATGGGGCCCCCAGGCAATCAGAGATTATGGGGCCACACAGTATACACACACGCACAGTATACAATCACACAGTATACACATACATGTACACACAGTTTACACAGACATGTTTCTATTGGCTGAGAAGGTACTGGAGAGGTGGGGCAGCTATAATCTTGGGATTTTTAGACCAAAAGGATGTCGGTAAGGGACATTTCAGAGACAGATGTAAAAAAACCACAGATTTTTACATACTGTCCCTGGTTTTACTGAGGCTGGCAACCCTGATGGGGCCCCATAGTGGCTCAGGGCCCTCGGGCAGTGCCCGAGTGGCTCAATGGTCAGTCCGCCCCATCCACATGTTTGCTGTGTCCTCCACATGGCTTCTCACAAACTACAAACAGGACTTCTTATGGCTTTCTTTCACCAATGTCTTTCTTCTTGTCACTCTTCCATAAAGGGCAGATTTGTGGAGAACACGACTAATAGTTGTCCTGTGGACAGATTCTCCCACCTGAGCTGTGGATCTCTGCAGCTCCTCCAGAGTTACCATGGACCTCTTGGCTCTTCTCTGATGAATGCTCTCCTTGCCCGGCCGGTCAGTTTAGGTGGACGGCCATGTCTTGGTAGGTTTGCAGTTGTGCCATACTCTTTCCATTTTCCGATGATGGATTGAACAGAGCTCTGTGAGATGTTCAAAGCTTGGGATATTTTTTTATAACCTAACCCTGCTTTATACTTCTCCACAACTTTATCCCTGACCTGTCTGGTGTGTTCCTTGGCCTTCATGATGCTGTTTGTGCACTAAGGTTCTCTAACAAACCTCTGAGGGCTTCACAGAACAGCTGTATTTATACTGAGATTAAATTACACACAGGTGGACTCTATTTACTAATTAGGTGACATTGGACTTACCTTCTTCTTGCTTTCCTTTCTTCAGTTGTTGGGAATGAAGGGAAGACCTATCTTAGGTTATGGACTCCCACTGACCGGAGCTGTCACATGGAGTGAGTCACATAAGATCCTCCATATCGCGAAGTACTGCCCCACTGAATGGAGATGTGGGGGAGTGCAGAAGAAGTAAAAATATGCTGGTAAGAGGTGGACAAAATGTAAATTTTCTTCCAAGTGGAACCTTAGCCTTTAGTAAAACCTTGCCTTTTATTGCCGTAGAGTCTGCGTATGTTCCCTCTGAAATAAGAGTTCCTCTTCTGCCTGCTACTAATGAGGTGATTTCTGAAGGCAATTGGTTCCACTCGATTTTAGTTAGAGGTATCAGAGTAAAGGGGGCTGAATACAAATGCCCCCCCCCACACTTTTCACATATTTATTTGTATCATTTATCATTTTCCTTCCACTTCACAATTATGAGACACTTTGTGTTGGTCTATCACATAAAATCCCAATAAAATACATTTACGTTTTTGGTTGTAACATGACAAAATGTGGGAAATTTCAAGGGTTATGAATATTTTTTTAAGGCACTGTATATATATATATACAGTGGGGACGGAAAGTATTCAGACCCCCTTAAATTTTTCACGCTTTGTTATATTGCAGCCATTTGCTAAAATCATTTAAGTTCATTTTTTTCCTCATTAATGTACACACAGCACCCCATATTGTACACACAGCACCCCATATTGTACACACAGCACCCCATATTGTACACACAGCACCCCATATTATACACACAGCCCCCCATATTGTACACACAGCACCCCATATTGTATACACAGCACCCCATATTGTACACACAGCACCCCGTATTGTACACACAGCACCCCATATTGTATACACAGCACCCTATATTGTACACACAGCACCCCATATTATACACACAGCACCCCATATTGTACACACAGCACCGCATATTATACACACAGCACCCCATATTGTACACACAGCACCCCATATTGTACACACAGCACCGCATATTATACACACAGCACCCCATATTGTACACACAGCACCCCATATTGTACACACAGCCCCCCATATTGTACACACAGCACCCCATATTGTACACACAGCCCCCCATATTGTACACACAGCCCCCCCATATTGTACACACAGCACCCCATATTGTACACACAGCACCCCATATTGTACACACAGCACCCCATATTGTATACACAGCACCCCATATTGTACACACAGCACCCCATATTGTACACACAGCCCCCCGTATTGACAGAAAAACACAGAATTGTTGACATTTTTGCAGATTTATTAAAAAAGAAAAACTGAAATATCACATGCTCCTAAGTATTCAGACCCTTTGCTCAGTATTTAGTAGAAGCCCCTTTTGATGAGTCTTTTTGGGAAAGATACAACAAGTTTTTCACACCTGGATTTGGGGATCCTCTGCCATTCCTCCTTGCAGATCCTCTCCAGTTCTGTCAGGTTGGATGGTAAACGTTGGTGGACGGCCATTTTTAGGTCTCTCCAGAGATGCTCAATTGGGTTTAAGTCAGGGCTCTGGCTGGGCCATTCAAGAACAGTCACGGAGTTGTTGTGAAGCCACTCCTTCGTTATTTTAGCTGTGTGCTTAGGGTCATTGTCTTGTTGGAAGGTAAACCTTCGGCCCAGTCTAAGGTCCTGAGCACTCTGGAGAAGGTTTTCGTCCAGGATATCCCTGTACTTGGCTGCATTCATCTTTCCCTCGATTGCAACCAGTCGTCCTGTCCCTGCAGCTGAAAAACACCCCCACAGCATGTTGCTGCCACCACCATGCTTCACTGTTGGGACTGTATTGGACAGGTGATGAGCAGTGCCTGGTTTTCTCCACACATACCACTTAGAATTAAGGCCAAAAAGTTCTATCTTGGTCTCATCAGACCAAAGAATCTTATTTCTCACCATCTTGGAGTCTTTCAGGTGTTTTTTTAGCAAACTCCATGCAGGCTTTCATGTGTCTTGCACTGAGGAGAGGCTTCCGTCGGGCCACTCAGCCATAAAGCCCCGACTGGTGGAGGGCTGCAGTGATGGTTGACTTTCTACAACTTTCTCCCATCTCCCGACTGCATCTCTGGAGCTCAGCCACAGTGATCTTTGGGTTCTTCTTTACCTCTCTCACCAAGGCTCTTCTCCCCCGATAGCTCAGTTTGGCCGGACGGCCAGCTCTAGGAAGGGTTCTGGTCGTCCCAAACGTCTTCCATTTAAGGATTATGGAGACCACTGTGCTCTTAAGAACCTTAAGTGCAGCAGAAATTTTTTTGTAACCTTGGCCAGATCTGTGCCTTGCCACAATTCTGTCTCTGAGCTCTTCAGGCAGTTCCTTTGACCTCATGATTCTCATTTGCTCTGACATGCACTGTGAGCTGTAAGGTCTTATATAGACAGGTGTGTGGCTTTCCTAATCAAGTCCAATCAGTATAATCAAACACAGCTGGACTCAAATGAAGGTGTAGAACCATCTCAATGATGATCAGAAGAAATAGACAACACCTGAGTTAAATATATGAGTGTCACAGCAAAGGGTCTGAATACTTAGGACCATGTGATATTTTAGTTTTTCTTTTTAATAAATCTGCAAAAATGTCAACAATTTTGTGTTTTTCTGTCAATATGGGGTGCTGTGTGTACAATATGGGGTGCTGTGTGTACAATATGGGGTGCTGTGTGTACAATATGGGGTTCTGTGTGTACAATATGAGGTGCTGTGTGTACAATATGGGGTGCTGTGTGTACAATATGGGGTGCTGTGTGTACAATATGGGGCGCTGTGTGTACAATATGGGGTGCTGTGTGTACAATATGGGGTGCTATGTGTACAATATGGGGTGATGTGTGTACAATATGGGGTGCTGTGTGTACAATATGGGGTGCTGTGTGTACAATATGGGGTGCTGTGTGTACATTAATGAGGAAAAAAATTAACTTAAATGATTTTAGCAAATGGCTGCAATATAACAAAGAGTGAAAAATTTAAGGGGGTCTGAATACTTTCCGTCCTTACTGTATATATAATAGATATTCCCTCTTCTTGGGCAGGGTGCCGTTTGTAGAGTAATGGACTCTGGCAACAGGGGACCCCAGAAATAGTGACCCCCATTGTGGGGGTAAGCATTGCATTCCTCCATGACAAGATGCAGCAAAACACAGAATGGTCACGGATGACACATGTGCCCCTCGGATTCCCTGCTGAGACGCATTGGACGGCGCCCATGTGATGAAAGCCGTCTAACCGAATGCCAGAACTATAAAATAAAGATTTCACTTTTTTATTGACATTACAGAAGAATTTGCATTATCAGCATATTTTAAGTCTATGGATTTATATGCAGCAGCATTGCCGGAGCTGAAAGGTAGCTAATTACTTCCCAGCAGATCTGCGCGGATCAGATGAGGAGCTCCGGCCGGATTTAACCGCATTTTGTATAATGATTAGATTGGAAGCAGAACTTTGTCTTCATTTACTACGACAGGCCCCCAAAAAACTTCTACAGTTTGACTTTTTCTTCATAAAAAAGAAGGTAAAAAGCAGGATCAGATAAATATTTATGTATTTATTATCAAATATTTATTCTTTGACTTGGAGGGTTTCCTGCGGGATGAAAGGAACATGTAAAGTTTATAAAAAAAAGTCGAGTTCTATCGCACTTAAAAGTGAGCATTGTGGTTAGGCAAGGCTTGAAAAGGGTTAAATCTAGACGAGAGGAAAAAGAGCTGAAAGTATCAATCAAGTCATCAAAGCGAGCAATCTCCCTAACTAGATCTCCATGTCTGTGAAGAGCTTGGTGTAATCAAGTCTCCGGCTCTTGCCGTGAGAAATCAGGGGGTATTATGAGCAAGAAAGGAGCAGGGCTACCCAAAGCTGCATAATCTCCATGTCTAATGGCCCACTCCAGCCGTGAAGGGCATGAGAGTGAGGGCAGGCGGAGAGGGTGGAAGATTAGCAGCGAGATGAGAGTAGGCCCTCTGCCAGAGCATTGGCAAGCAAAACCCAACATCTTTTGCTCATCACAAATGTAATTACGGCTGACAAGCTTGGGATAATTTTAGCAAAAATTGGTAGATGAGCCATTTTAGGAATTACACAAGAAGACAGGTACAGATGTGACCCGCATTACCTGCTGCTTGTTTACCGGATGGAACCGTATTCCGGGACGTCACGCTACATGGGTTTTCCGCTAGGCTTCGCTTGTCCTGCGGCATGGCTTCTGGAAGGTGGCCAGGGTCAGCGCGAGGAAGGGGCGAGGTGACGCTCTACACAAATGTTGACCGTGTGCATGAAATCCTTCTCCGTGTGCTCCAGATTGTTGTTAGATCATCAAGACAGGCCTGGTAACCACCACTCTAACCACTGACAATTGTATAGAAGGCAGTTCCCACCCAGGCCACTTCTCACATTACTCTAAAAAAATCTGTATTTTTTTGCTAGAAAATTACTTAGAACCCAAAAACATTATATATATATTTTTTTTCAGCAGAGTCCCTAGAGTGGTGGTTCTCAACTCCTGTCCTCAGGACTTACTAACAGGCCAGGCTTTAAGTATTGAAAAAATATATAATCAGCAGCGCAATAAACAATGGGATTGTGAAAATATAAATAAAATATTCAATATAATAGCCTACTAATAGACTTGACGTGATTGCTGCCCACACCACTTAGAGTGTATAGACTTGTGACTCTCAATAAGTAATAAACAAAATATGATATTATAGTGTAGCGCAACCCAAAACTCAAATCAAGTCCAAATATTTAACAAAATTCCACCATAGTGCAACCTTCAGTGACAGTTCATTGATATCCAGTGACTTCAGTGACAACAACCTCTAGCTGGAATGCCTGCTCACCTCCCAATGTTGACCCCACTACAGAGTCACACACGCCTGTAGTAATATCTCTCAGGATGCCTCGGGGAAACCCTTCCTCCTCCTGGTGTTCCTGGACAAGACAGACCTCCTCCCGGGTTCTCACGATATGGACCCCACTACAGAGTCACACCCGCCTGTAGTAATATCTCTCAGGATGCCTCGGGGAAACCCTTCCTCCTCCTGGTGTTCCTGGACAAGACAGACCTCCTCCCGGGTTCTCACGATATGGACCCCACTACAGAGTCACACACGCCTGGTGAAATATCTCTCACAGTGGCAGCTGGTAAAGTTTTAGAATGGGGGGGCGCCAGACCCCGCCCTTCCTTTTTGACCCCTCCCACTTGGTCAAAATGGGCGTGGTTTCAGCGGAATAGTGGGCGTAGCTCTAAGGTGGTGTGGCTAGCGTCTGGGATGAACGAGGGATGGAGGGAGAGGGAGAGAGGGATGGAGGGACAGCAGGCCCAGATCCTACACAACAATAGAAATATGTGTATTCTAGAAAGTTTAACAATCAGCAGATAAAGATACTCCAAACACCTGGTGTTAGCACTTCAATCATCCCGGCACCATGGTTGTTATGGTGTCAGGATGATTGAAGCGCATTATTTCTATCATTACATAGTAGGTGAGGTTGAAAAAAGACACAAGTCCATCAAGTCCAACCTATGTGTGATTATGTGTCAGTATTACATTACATATCCCTGTATATTGCGGTCATTCAGGTGATTATCTAATAGTTTCTTGAAGCTATCAATGCTCCCCGCTGAGACCACCGCCTGTGGAAGGGAATTCCACATCCTTACCGCTCTTACAGTAAAGAACCCTCTACGTAGTTTAAGGTTAAACCTCTTTTCTTCTAATTGTAATGAGTGGCCACGAGTCTTATTAAACTCTCTTCTGCGAAAAAGTTTTATCCCTATTGTGGGGTCACCAGTACAGTATTTGTAAATTGAAATCATATCCCCTCTCAAGCGTCTCTTCTCCAGAGAGAATAAGTTCAGTGCTCGCAACCTTTCCTCATAACGAAGATCCTCCAGACCCTTTATTAGCTTTGTTGCCCTTCTTTGTACTCGCTCCATTTCCAGTACGTCCCTCCTGAGGACTGGTGCCCAGAACTGGACAGCATACTCCAGGTGCGGCCGGACCAGAGTCTTGTAGAGCGGGAGAATTATCGTTTTATCTCTGCAGTTGATCCCCCTTTTAATGCATGCCAATATTCTGTTTGCTTTATTAGCAGCAGCTTGGCATTGCATGCCATTGCTGAGCCTATCATCCACTAGGACCCCCAGGTCCTTTTCCATCCTAGATTCCCCCAGAGGTTCTCCCCCCAGTCTATAGATTGCATTCATATTTTTGCCACCCAAATGCATTATTTTACATTTTTCTACATTGAACCTCATTTGCCATGTAGTCGCCCACCCCATTAATTTGTTCAGGTCTTTTTGCAAGATTTCCACATCCTGCAGAGAAGTTATTGCCCTGCTTAGCTTAGTATCGTCTGCAAATACAGAGATTGAACTCTTTATCCCATCCTCCAGGTCGTTTATGAACAAATTAAATAGGATTGGTCCCAGCACAGAACCCTGGGGAACCCCACTACCCACCCCTGACCATTCTGAGTACTCCCCATTTATCACCACCCTCTGAACACACCCTTGTAGCCAGTTTTCAATCCATGTACTCACCCTATGGTCCATGCCAACGCACCTTATTTTGTACAGTAAACGTTTATGGGGAACTGTGTCAAATGCTTTTGCAAAATTCAGATACACCACGTCTATGGGCCTTCCTTTATCTAGATGGCAACTCACCTCCTCATAGAAGGTTAATAGATTGATTTGGCAAGAACGATTCTTCATGAATCCATGCTGATTACTGCTAATGAGATCATTCTTATTACTAAAATCTTGAATATAGTCCCTTATCATCCCCTCCAAGAGTTTACATACTATTGATGTTAGGCTAACTGGTCTGTAATTCCCAGGGATGTTTTTTGGGCCCTTTTTAAATATTGGTGCTACATTGGCTTTTCTCCAATCAGCTGGTACCATTCCAGTCAATAGACTGTCTGTAAATATTAGGAACAACGGTCTGGCAATCACCTGACTGAGTTCCCTAAGTACCCTCGGATGTAAGCCATCTGGTCCCGGTGATTTATTAATGTTAAGTTTCTCAAGTCTAATTTTAATTCCGTCCTCTGTTAACCATGTAGGTGCTTCCTGTGATGTGTCATGAGGATAAACACTGCAGTTTTGGTTACTGAAGCCCCCCGATTCACTTGTGAAGACTGAGGAGAAGAATAAATTCACTACCTTCGCCATCTCCCCATCCTTTGTAACCAGATGTCCTTCCTCATTCTTTATGTGGCCAATATAGTCTGTCCTCCCTTTGTTACTGTTTACATACTTAAAGAATTTCTTGGGATTTTTTTTGCTCTCCTCCGCTATGTGTCTTTCATGTTCTATCTTAGCCGTCCTAATTGCACCCTTACATTTCTTATTGCATTCTTTATAAATTCTGAATGCTGAGGATGATCCCTCAACCTTGTATTTTTTGAAGGCCTTCTCCTTTGCTTTTATATGCATTTTTACATTGGAGTTAAGCCATCCAGGATGTTTGTTCGCTCTTTTAAATTTATTACCCAATGGGATACATTGGCTAATGCCCTTATTTAATATGCTCTTAGCCTGGATTCACACCTATGCATTTTTAGTGCTTTTTGCATTTTGCTGATTTGCACTACAGAATGTGTTCCATGGGAAACCATGGTAAATGGACTGTAGTGCAAATCTGCAAAACGCAAAAAGCACTAAAAATGCATAGGTGTGAATCCAGCCTTAAAGCAAACCCATCTCTCCTCCGTATTCTTTGTTCCTAATATTTTATCCCAATTTATGCCTTTTAGCAAGGTTTGTAGTTTAGGGAAGTTGGCTCTTTTGAAATTCAGTGTCTTTGTGTTCCCTTCATGTTTCCTATTTGTGTGATTTATACTGAAACTAATTGACCTGTGATCGCTGTTACCTAAATTGCCCCGTATTTCCACATCTGTTATCAGGTCTGTATTGTTGGTAATCAGTAGATCTAGTAATGTTTTATTTCTAGTTGGTGCGTCTACCATCTGACCCATAAAATTGTCCTGCAAGACACTAAGGAACTGGCGAGCCTTAAATGAATGCGCGGTTCCCTCCGCCCAGTCTATGTCTGGATAATTAAAATCCCCCATTATGATAACACTTCCCATCCTTGCTGCTAATCCAATTTGTGATAGGAGATCCGTCTCCACTTCCTCCCTCAGGTTAGGGGGCCTATAGCATACTCCCAGTATTATTTTCCCCTTAGCTTCATCCCTTTGGAGCTTTACCCATAAAGATTCCACCTCCTCCCTAGCCCCCTCAGTGATGTCATCTCTCACACTCACTTGTACATTATTCTTGATATATAGGCATACCCCTCCCCCTTTTTTACCCTCTCTATCCTTGCGGTATAGGGTATACCCTTGAATGTTTGCCAGCCAATCATGAGAGCTGTTGAACCAGGTCTCTGAAATTCCCACAAAATCCAAATCCTCCTTGTACAACAGTATCTCTAGTTCACCCATCTTGTCCGCCAGGCTCCTGGCATTGGTGAACATGCCACATAGTTTAGACCGGTCGCATATTGTCCTCGTATTGGGTGTTCCGAGATTGCAACTAGGACTTGCTACTATACTCACCTTGTGTTTTTGTGCTTTGGTTAACCTACCACTAATGCCCCCAATACTACCCTCTGGAATATCTTCCGCGCTGGCTATCACTGTCTCTGGACCCTCCCCCCATCGCCTAGTTTAAAAACCCCTCTAACTTTTTGGCCATCTTCATTCCCAGCAGATCTGCACCCTCCTCATTTAGGTGCAGTCCGTCCCTTCTATAGTACCGGTTACCGACTGAGAAGTCGGCCCAGTCCTCCAGGAACCCAAACCCCTCCTTACTACACCAGCTCTTCAGCCACTTGTTTACTTCCCTAATCTCCCTCTGCCTTTCTGGTGTGGCTCGATGTACCGGTAGTATTCCTGAGAACACTACCTTGGAGGTCCTTTTCCTCAATTTAGCTCCTAAGTCCCTAAAATCGTTCTTTAGGACACTCCATCTGCCTCTGACTTTGTCATTGGTGCCAACGTGCACCATGACAGCCGGGTCTTCCCCAGCCCCTCCCAGTAATCTGTCCACAAGATCCGTGACGTGCCGAACCCGAGCGCCCGGTAGACAACATACTGTTTGGTGCTTCAGGTCTTGGTTACAGATTGCCCTCTCTGTCCTTCTAAGAATTGAGTCCCCTACCACCAGAATCTGTCTTTCCTTTCCCTTTGCTGCCCCCCCACTCTCACTGGAGGAGTTCTTCCACCGGCAGCTAGGAGAGTCCCTCATCTCCAGCAGTGCTGGTCCCTGACTGGTTTCACCAATGTCACTCAATGGAGCGTACTTATTGGGATGCTCCAGTCCTGGAACGGCCTCTCTGGCACTTCCCCCTCTACCCCTCCTGACTGTCACCCATCTACTCTTTGCTAGTGCCTGCACCTCTTTGTCTCCACCCGCCTCTGTGCTGGCCCCTGCCGGCACCTGCCATGTACGTTCCTGGCTCACCTTTAGTATGGAGGGACTTCTCAGTGCTGACAGTTGCTTCCCCAGATTCAGAACCTGGGCTTCCAGGGAAACAATGTGCTTACATTTTGCACAGCAGTATTCACCCTCGATCGGATGATCAAGGAACGCATACATGCGGCAAGATGTACAAAGAGTCGCCTCTCCACACCCGCCGGGCATCGTACCTATTAAATATAGTGAGGATTTGGGGATTTTACCCTGTCCAAATTACCTAACAGCTAGCTTCCTGGCACTAATACTCAAGACAATACACAGGTACACAACAAGACAATACACAGGTACACAACAAGACAATACACAGGTACACGACAATACACAGGTACACAATACACAGTACTAACGATCCACACACACTACTCAGACAACACTCAGATACTCACACTACACAGGTACTATGACCCCTGTTATAACCTCCTGTTTTAAACTCTTGTGTTTAACTCCCACTTAATCCAGCTCCACTTACACCAAGCTCCACAGCTTCAAACTGAGCACGCTCAGACTGAGTCCTACAAGCAGTTAAATAGGCACCTGTGAGCAATTAACCACACCCCTTAATTGATAGACTGATGAAACCAGGAAAAAAAAAAAAAAAAGAGCTATTTAAAAAGTGACAGCAAAAGTCAAAGGAAAAGCCCCCAAAAAGCACCCCAGCAAACAGCAACAGACAGCAGACAGCAACAGACAGCAGACAGCAACAGACAGCAGACAGCAACAGACAGCAGATAGCAGACAGCAGACAGCAAACAGCAACAGACAGCAACAGACAGCAAACAGCAAACAAACACCAAGACTTGTATACTCTAACTCTTGTGTTTAACTCCCACTTAATCCAGCTCCACTTACACCGAGTTCCACAGCTTCAAACTGAGCACACTCAGACTGAGTCCTATATTACATTGTAATATAAAATGAAATCATTCAACTCACCATAATGCAGAATCAGTGGGAGCCCCGAATGTGTCACCTGCCACGTCGCCTACAACCAGATGCCATCAGGTGTCCTTACATGCAGCCTGTGTCACACAAAATGCAGCCTGTGTCATGCCAAATTCAGCCTGTGTCCCCCAAATGCAGCTTCCTGTGTCCCCCAAATGCAGCCTCCTGTGTCCCCCAAATGCAGCCTCCTGTGTCCACCAAATGTAGCCTGTGTCCCCCAAATGAAGCCTCCTGTGTCCCCCAAATGCAGCATGTGTCCCCCAAATGCAGCCTCCTGTGTTCCCCCAAATGCAGCCTTGCCTGTGTCACATCGAACCCCCCCCGGGAGCAGAGCGGTACTACTTACCTTGTTGTGTGTTGTCCTCTCCTGTCCTGCATTGTCCTCTTCCACAGTGGCGATGGAGGGGTCCGTCCGTTCCTCTCATAGTACTTCCTGTTTCCTTTCTCCCGGGCGCAATGGGAGAATGAAAACAGAAAGTGACATCAAACTGAGATGTCAATCAAACCACCCGGCCGTAGTAATATATACTACAAGCATCGGGCGGAAGCTACTCGGCGCTCGGAAAGCGCTGCAAGGCGGGCTAAACGCCCGCAAATGAAGCGCCACGTCTGCACTCTTGTTATTGCATAAACGTGGCACTTCCCATAAGTGCACTGTGTCCGGCGTCCGAACACAGTGCACTTAAGGCCCTTTTTTTGTATTTTTTTTTTTAAAGGGCAAGTATTAAAAAAAATATTTATTTATTTTTTGACTGCCCGGAGGGGGGGGGGCAGCGCCCATGCGCCCCCTATGGACGGGCCGCCACTGATCTCTCAGGATGCCTCAGGGAAACCCTTCTTCCTCCTGTTCCTGGACAAGACAGACCTCCTCCCGGGTTCTCACAATATGGACCCCACTACAGAGTCACACCCGCCTGTAGTAATATCTCTCAGGATACCTCGGGAATGCGAATCCTCATCACAGTGCACCTAGACAGCTCAGACCTCCCACCGGGATCTCAATCAGTCTTGTGTAGCCATATAAAACAACGGCAAACCATAGTGCTCTCTGCTAATAACATTTAATAAAACTTAACTCCGGGATAAAATACTCACACAAAAATTAGAAAAACATGCATATCATCAATATTGATGAAAGCAGAGAAGAACGTCCTGAATGGCGGCACCTCACACCTGTACGCGTTATGCTCTCTAATGAGCTGTATGCGTTACACTCTCGAATGAGCTTCTTCAGCAGGTCACCTGCTGAAGAAGCTCATTCGAGAGCGTAACGCATACAGGTGCGAGGTGTTGCCATTCAGGATGTTTTTCTCAGTTTTCATCAATATTGATGATATGCACATTTTTAAAATGTGTCTGTGAGTATTTTATCCCGGAGTTAAGTTTTATTAGATGTTATTAGCAGAGAGCACTATGGCCACACATGACTGACTGAGATCCCGGGAGGAGGTCTGAGCTGTCTAGGTGCACTGTGATGGGGATTCGCATTCCTGGGGTATCCTGAGAGATATTACTACAGGCGGGTGTGACTCTGTAGTGGGGTCCATATTGTGAGAACCCGGGAGGAGGTCTGTCTTGTCCAGGAACATCAGGAGGAGGAAGGGTTTCCCTGAGGCATCCTGAGAGATCAGTGGCGGCCCGTCCATAGGGGGCGCATGGGCGCTGCCCCCCCTCCGGGCAGTCAAAAAATAAATAAATATTTTTGTTAATACTTGCCCTTTAAAAAAAAAAATACAAAAAAAGGGCCTTAAGTGCACTGTGTTCGGACGCCGGACACAGTGCACTTATGGGAAGTGACACGTTTATGCAATAACAAGAGTGCAGACGTGGCGCTTCATTTGCGGGCGTTTAGCCCGCCTTGCAGCGCTTTCCGAAGCGCCGAGTAGCTTCCGCCCGATGCTTGTAGTATATATTACTACGGCCGGGTGAGAACCCGGGAGGGGGTCTGTCTTGTCCAGGAACACCAGGAGGAGGAAGGGTTTCCCTGAGGCATCCTGAGAGATATTATTGATTATTATTATTATATTATAGTGCACTGTGATGAGAATTAGTGTTCCCGAGGTATCCTGAGAGATATTGTAGTGGGGTCCATATCGTGAGAACCCGGGAGGAGGTCTGTCTTTTTTTAATTATTTTAATTATTTAGGATTTATATAGCACCAAAAGTTTATATATATACATTATCTGACAAAAGTAAGTACACCCATCACATTTTTGTAAATCTTTTCTTCTATCTTTTCATGTGACAACACTGAAGAAATGACACTTTGCTACAATGTAAAGTAGTGAGTGTACAGCTTGTATAACAGTGTAAATTTACTGTCCCCTCAAAATATCTCAACACACAGCCGGTAATATATACTACAAGCATCGGGCGGAAGCGAGGGGGGTTGTTGGGACTTTATATGAAGCACGGCTAAGGGAATTGAATATACAATCACATGTTAATGGATTGGAGACAAATATGCATAAAATAGTAAGTATAACAAGATAAACAGAAGTAACACCTTAACAATTTATTGTACATAATGACAGTAAAATGGTAACGCAAACGCAGCGTTTTTTCTTACATCTCGTGCAGGAGGACTTATGCCGTGTACGCACAATCGGTTTTCTCGTTGGAAAAAGATATGGCGGCTTTTCCGACGGGATTGCCCTCAAGCTTGCCTTGCATACACGCGGTCACGCAAAAGTTCGCTGAAATTACGACCGTCAAGAACGCGGTGACGTACAACGCTACAACGAGCCGAGAAAATTAAGTTCATTGTTTCAGAGCATGCGTAGGAATTTTGCGCGTCGGAATTGCTACAGACGATCGCATTTTCGGATAGGAATTTTTTTCGACCGAAAAATAGAGAACATGCTCTCAATCTTTTGCTGGCTGGAACTCGGCCAGCAAAAGTCCGATGGAGCGTACACACGGTCGCATTTTCTGACGAAAAACTCTCATCGGTCTTTTGCGGGCCGAAATTCCGATCGTGTGTACGCGGCATAACAGTTACCCAGTCAGCTACAGCTTGAATTCTTATGCCAAGTCTGGTGTCTGGGTGCCCCTCCCCCCCAATATTCAGGGGCTGGATTAGCCGGATAGCGGTGCTGGACAGGGGAGGAGACAAAAAAATAGTTTCTTTTCAATTTGTTATTTAAATATTTTTGTTTAGTTTGGTTTTAGAAAATTCCAATCAGCATTCAAATTCAAATTTATTCCATTTGAAATTCAGATATTCTTTCTATTTTTTTCTATTCTGTTATATTCAATTGTTTTTCTATTCTATTCTATTCTTTTCTCTTATTTTCCATTTTATTATTTTTTATTCTAATCTATTCAATTCAAATTCGAATTTCAGAAGACCGTTATATTCTTTCTTTTTTCTCTATTCTAGTCTATGGTTTATTCTATTCTCTTCTAATCTTTATATTCTATTCTTTTCTCTTATTTTCTACTCTGTACTATTATATTCTATTCAAAATTGGAATTTCGGAAGGTGGTTATAGTCGTTATATATTATTCTATTCTTTTCTAGTCTATTGTTTATTCTATTCTCTTTTATTCTATTCTCATATTTCTATTCTATTCTTTTCTCTTATTTTCTATTCTAATCTATTCCATTCAAAATTCGAATTTCAGAAGATGGCTATATTCTTTCTATTTCAATTTATTCTATCCTATTGCTTTTCTCTATTCTATTCTATTTTATTCTATTTTAAGCTATTCTATACAAATTTAAATTTATTGTGATCGAAATTTGAATTTTCAAAAGACAGTCATATTCTTTCTATTCTAGTCTATTGTTTATATTCTATTATTTTATTTTCCATTTTAAACTATTCTATTCGCATTCAAATTTATTCTATTCGAAATTCAATTTTTGATAGATGGTTATATTATTTCTCTTTTATTCTATTGTTTTTTCTATTCTATTCTACTATATTCTATTATTTTCCATTATATTCTAAACTATTCTATACAAATTCAAATTTATTGTATTCGAAATTTGAATTTTGGAAGATGGTTATATTTTTTCTATTCTATTGTTTTTCTAATCTATTCTTTTATTTTCTATTCTATTTTATTCTATTTTTGTGTTCAAATTCAATTTCAAATTTCAGCTGATTTTTTTACGTTATTTTGGATTTTTAAAAAATTAATGGATGGAGACCTGGATGGATGGATGGAGACATGGATGGAGACATGGATGGATGGGTGGAGACATGGATGGATGGATGGAGACATGGATGGATGGATGGATGGATGGAGACATAGATGGAGACATGGATGCAGACATGGATGGATGGATGGAGACATGGATGGATGGATGGAGACATGGATGGATGGATGGAGACATGGATGGATGGATGGATGGATGGATGGAGACATGGATGGATGGAGACATGGATGGATGGATGGAGACATGGATGGATGGATGGAGACATGGATGGATGGATGGATGGAGACATGGATGGATGGAGACATGGATGGATGGATGGATGGAGACATGGACGAATGGATGGAGACATGGATGGATGGATGGAGAGATGGATGGATGGAGACATGGATGGATGGAGACATGGATGGATGGATGGATGGGATAGTGAAAGGATGGAAACATTGATGAATGGGTGGTTAAATGGATGAATGGATGGAGACATCGATGGATGGATGGAGACATGGATGAATGAATGGAAACATGGATGGATGGGATAGTGAAAGGATAGATGGAAACATGGATGGATGGGTGGAGACATGCATGAATGGATGGAGACATGGATGGACAGGTGGAGACATGGATGGATGGATGGGATAGTGAAAGGATGGATGGGTGGAGACATGGATGGATGGGTGAAGACATGGATGAATGGATGGAGGCATGGATGGATGGGATAGTGAAAGGATGGATGAATAGAAACATGGATGGATGGAGACATGGATGAATGGATGGAAACATAAATGGATGGGTGGAGACATGGATGAATGGATGGAGACATGGATGAATAGATGGAAACATAAATGGATGGATGGAGACATGGATGGATGGATGGAGACATGGATGGATGGATGGATGGAGACATGGATGGATGAGGGAGTGGAAGGATGGATGGAGACATGGATGGATGGATGGAGACATGGATGAATGAATGGAAACATGGATGGAGACATAGATGGATGGATGGATGGATGGATGGTTGGAGACATGGATGGATGGATGGAGTCATTGATGAATGGATGGAGGCATGGATGAATGGATGGAGGCATGGCTGAATGGAAACATGGATGGAGACATGGATGGAGACACGGATGGAGACATGGATGGATGGGTGGAGACATGGATGGATGGAGACATGGATGAATGGATGGAGACATGGATGGATGGGTGGAGACATGGATGAATGGATGGAGGCATGGATGGATGGATGGAAACATGGATGGATGGAGACATGGATGGATGGATGGATGGATGGAGATGTGGATGGATGGATGGAGACATGGACGAATGGATGGAGACATGGATGGATGGGTGGAGACATTGATGAATGGATGGAGGCATGGATGAATGGATGGAGGCATGGCTGAATGGAAACATGGATGGAGACATGGATGGAGACACGGATGGAGACATGGATGGATGGGTGGAGACATGGATGCATGGAGACATGGATGAATGGATGGAGACATGGATGGATGGGTGGAGACATGGATGAATGGATGGAGGCATGGATGAATAGATGGAAACATAAATGGATGGATGGATGGATGGAGACATGGATGAATGAATGGAAACATGGATGGAGACATGGATGGATGGTTGGAGACATGGATGGATGGATGGATGGATGGAGACATGGAGGAATGGATGTAGGCATGGATGAATGGATGGAGACATGGATGGATGGGTGGAGACATTGATGAATGGATGGAGGCATGGATGAATGGATGGAGGCATGGCTGAATGGAAACATGGATGGAGACATGGATGGAGACACGGATGGAGACATGGATGAATGAATGGAGATATGGATGAATGAATAAAACATGGATGGATGGATGGATGGGTGGAGAAATAGATGCATGGAGACATGGATTAATGGTGGAGGCATGGATGAATTGATGGAGGCATGGATAAATGGATGAAAACATGGATTGGAGGAGACGTAGATGAATGGATGGAGACATGAATAGATGGGTGGAGACATGGATGAATGGATGGAGGCATGGATGAATGGATGGAGGCATGGATGAATGGATGGAGGTATAGATGGTTGGAGACATGGATCAATGAATGGAAACATGGATAGATGGGTGGAGAACTGGATTTAGACATGGGTGGATGGAGACATAGATGAATGGATGGAGACATGGATGAATAGATGGAGAACTGGGTGGAGACATGGATGGATAGATGGATGGATGGATGGGGGAGATTACATTGAGTATTAGAAATGAATGAAATAGTGTATTCAGTTGGTGGTGCTCAGATAGAGTTGCGTAGGAACCCATGTTGCCCTTAGTGTTCTCTGTCGGTGTTAATTTACCAGGTGGGTCTAATGATATGAAAAGATGAATTGAAGTGTCTCCCAATATGCTTCCGGTTGAACGCACAGTTGGTGGCCGCCTGTCTACTGTCTCTTCCTATGTGAAGGAACCTTTACTGGAAGATGGATGGACTGATTTGCATTTACAATATAGGATGAAGGCGTGATTGATTGTTGTGAGCACGTTATAATGTACGATCGGATCATTGTAACACTACCGTCAATGTCAGTGGTAGGAAACCTGAAATTTGTTAAGCAGACAATGTGCTTACACTGCAGGATACCATCTGCATCCCCCTTCCCGGAGATATTGGTTTTGTCATGCCATTTCATGTATATAAATGATAGTCTGACCCGCCACTTAGATCTTATCCATAAAGATTTTTCTAGCGGCACACCGGCTGATTTAGTGCTGGAAGGAGTTCGTCATTTTACATCAATTTCAACAGAATTATCAGTCAGGGGGCGCGGTGTGCGCATGTTACATCTGAACACCTCGTTCCTCGCGTGAGAACATGCCAGACCTAACAATATCCCAACACAACCGGGCCTACAAGGAGGAACACCAACGGATGAAAAAAAATGACATGAAGAGAATTTACTCTTTAAAAGTGGAATGATTAAAACCAAAGTGGACACTTTCTCATATAGGAGGCTATAGAGGAAGACCCAAAAACGGTAATAATCATCCAGAAACATCAGGACCATCTTCTATGGACTGAAGAGGAGTACTGAACTCCAAAATATGAGCTACATCACCCTCAAGAGGTGGCCTGAAAGTAGAGACATGGACATTGATCATATAGTCTCATGGTGTCATTCATACGATTTACATTGAATATACAGTGGGGACGGAAAGTATTCAGACCCCCTTACATTTTTCACTGTTTGTTATATTGCAGCCATTTGTTAAAATCATTTAAGTTCATTTTTTTCCTCATTAATGTACACACAGCACCCCATATTGTACACACAGCACCCCATATTATACACACAGCACCCCATATTGTACACACAGCCCCCCATATTGTACACACAGCACCCCATATTATACACACAGCACCCCATATTGTACACACAGTACCCCATATTGACAGAAAAACACAGAATTGTTGACATTTTTGCAGATTTATTAAAAAGGAAAAACTGAAATATCACATGGTCCTAAGTATTCAGACCCTTTGCTGTGACACTCATATATATAACTCAGGTGCTGTCCATTTCTTCTGATCATCCTTGAGATGGTTCTACACCTTCATTTGAGTCCAGCTGTGTTTGATTATACTGATTGGACTTGATTAGGAAAGCCACACACCTGTCTATATAAGACCTTACAACTCACAGTGCATGTCAGAGCAAATGAGAATCATGAGGTCAAAGGAACTGCCTGAAGAGCTCAGAGACAGAATTGTGGCAAGGCACAGATCTGGCCAAGGTTACAAAAAAAAATTCTGCTGCACTTAAGGTTCCTAAGAGCACAGTGGCCTCCATAATCCTTAAATAGAAGATTTTTGGGGTGACCAGAACCCTTCCTAGAGCCAGGCATGTACTGGCCATCGGGACTATCGGGAGATTCCCGGTGGGCCGATAGATCAGTGGGCCAGTCAGGTGCGGTCCTGGAGCCGCTCCCCTCTGACAATGAGTGATCGCAATTTCACTCCTGTCAGGACAGGAGGAGCAGCTTCCATCACATGCTGCTGGAGACAGCATTAGGCGTTATGCTCCCTCCAGCCTGCAGGGGGAGATGGACCAACGACAGACTTTCCTTCCTCTCTTCCCTATCACTTGTTATCACATGACTGGAGAGAGGAACGAGAAGCTGTCTTCAAAACAGTGAGTAGTACATGTGGGAGGGGGAGGAGAGGGAGGACACTAATGTGAAGGACTGCTGATGGGGACTGTGATGTGAAGTGGGCTGCTGGTGGGGACTCTGATGTAAGGGGGACGCTGTTGGGGACACTCTGATGTGAAGGGAGCTGCTGATTGGGACACTCTGATATAAGGGGGGCGCTGTTGGGGACACTCTGATGTAAGGGGGGCGCTGTTGGGGACACTATGATGTAAGGGGGATGCTGTTGGGGACACTGATGTAGAGGGGACGCTGTTGGGGACACTGATGTAAGGGGGACGCTGTTGGGGACACTCTGATGTAAGGGGGATGCTGTTGGGGACACTCTGATGTAAGGGGACGCTGTTGGGGACATTGATGTAAGGGGACGCTGTTGGGGACACTGATGTAGGGGGGACGCTGTTGGGGACACTCTGATGTAAGGGGGACGCTGTTGGGGACACTCTGATGTGAAGGGATCTGCTGATTGGGACACTCTGATGTAAGGGGGGCGCTGTTGGGGACACTCTGATGTAAGGGGGATGCTGAGGGGACACTCTGATGTAAGAGGGACGTTGTTGGGGACACTGATGTAGGGGGGACGCTGTTGGGGACACTCTGATGTAAGGGGGACGCTGTTGGGGACACTGATGTAAGGGGGATGCTGTTGGGGACACTCTGATGTAAGGGGGATGCAGTTGGGGACACTGATGTTGGGGACACTGATGTAGGGGGGACGCTGTTGGGGACACTCTGATGTAAGGGGGACGCTGTTGGGGACACTCTGATGTAAGGGGGGCGCTGTTGGGGACATTCAAAATTAAAGTGGGCCAGTCATGAGGAAGTCCAGGGCCAAATTTTTGTCCCAGTCCAGCCCTGCCTAGAGCTGGCCGTCCGGCCAAACTGAGCTATCGGGCGAGAAGAGCCTTGGTGAGAGAGGTAAAGAAGAACCCAAAGATCACTGTGGCCGAGCTCCAGAGATGCAGTCGGGAGATGGGAGAAAGTTGTAGAAAGTCAACCATCACTGCAGCCCTCCACCAGTCGGGGCTTTATGGCAGAGTGGCCCGACGGAAGCCTCTCGTCAGTGCAAGACACATGAAAGCCCGCATGGAGTTTGCTAAAAAAAACACCTGAAGGACTCCAAGATGGTGAGAAATAAGATTCTCTGGTCTGATGAGACCAAGATAGAACTTTTTGGCCTTAATTCTAAGCGGTATGTGTGGAGAAAACCAGGCACTGCTCATCACCTGTCCAATACAGTCCCAACAGTGAAGCATGGTGGTGGCAGCATCATGCTGTGGGTGTGTTTTTCAGCTGCAGGGACAGGACGACTGGTTGCAATCGAGGGAAAGATGAATGCGGCCAAGTGCAGGGATATCCTGGACAAAAACCTTCTCCAGAGTGCTCAGGACCTCAGACTGAGCCGAAGGTTTACCTTCCAACAAGACAATGACCCTAAGCACACAGCTAAAATAACGAAGGAGTGGCTTCACAACAATTCCGTGACTGTTCTTGAATGGCCCAGCCGGAGCTCTGACTTAAACCCAATTGAGCATCTCTGGAGAGACCTAAAAATGGCCGTCCACCAACATTTACCATCCCCCCTGACAGAACTGGAGAGGATCTGCAAGGAGGAATGGCAGAGGATCCCCAAATCCAGGTGTGAAAAACTGGTTGCATCTTTCCCAAAAAGACTCATCAAAAGGGGCTTCTACTAAATACTGAGCAAAGGGTCTGAATACTTAGGAGCATGTGATAGTTCAGTTTTTCCTTTTTAATAAATCTGCAAAAATGTCAACAATTCTGTTTTTATGTCAATATGGGGTGCTGTGTGTACAATATGGGGTGCTGTGTGTACAATATGGGGTGCTGTGTGTACAATATGGGGTGCTGTGTGTACATTAATGAGGAAAAAATGAACTTAAATGATTTTAGCAAATGGCTGCAATATAACAAAGAGTGAAAAATTTAAGGGGGTCTGAATACTTTCCGTCCCCACTGTATAGTCTCATGGTGTCACTCATAAGATGTACATTGATCATGTAGTCTCATGGTGTCACTCATAAGATGTACATTGATCATGTAGTCTCATGGTGTGACTCATGATTTGTACATTGCTCTTGCAGTCTCATAGTGTCATTCATAAGATTGATATTGATCATGTAGTTTCATAGTATCATTCATAAGATGGACATTGATCATGTAGTCACATGGTGTCACTCTTATGATGGCTTTGATCCAGCTGTTTCAGATCAGCTCATGCTCTAGTGCACTGGTTCTCAACATCTAGCCTGGGCTGCAGCCTCGCTCTTCCCAGGCCTCCAGTAAGCTGCACATCCTCTAACTTACTACAGTGCCTCCCAACCTCTCATAATTGCCTGCCGTGCCCCTCAACCCTTACATTGCCCACAGGCCCTCTGAAAGCCCTCAGCCCTCACAATGACACCCAACATTCCACACTGCCCCTCCATCCTGCGGCACAGTCTCATGCACCCAACACTGCCTGCAACCTCCAACAATGTTCCACAGTTCCTATTAGCCCCCACAGTGCCCTCCAGGCAACCCACAGTACCCCTGCAAAGCCCCCAGCCCCCTGGAGAGTCCCCCGACTCCACCAGAAACCTCATCCCCTACAGAGCCACCAAATCTGCTGCAAAATCCCTCAAAACCCTGATAAACCCACAGTGATAACTAGTCCCATCCAAAGCTCTCTAGCATTTCAATATGTAGCGCTACCCCCGTAAGATGACTGTCCCCAAAGGATTGCCCTGACCTTGCAAGCCTCCTCACACCTCTGACCCCCCCGGGGGTTCTGACACAATTCAAAGAGAGAATACACATGTAAAAGACACCAGAGAAACAATAGAAATGGCAAATTTGTATTTTATTAGATCTTATTGAGTCAACCACAGAAATAAGAAAGTAAATGCAGATATTACTTATATTGCAAACTTTAGAATGAAACAGAATCCCAGAGAATATACAATGAAATTACAATAAACGATTAAACAGGCAGCGATGTCCATCAGGCCTAAGGAGAACCTATGACCCCGGGTGAAAGAAGGAGAAGAAGACCTTTTGTCAAAAAGCTCCCTCTAAACCCTGATGTCACGGCGGGCCAAACAGGATAAAAGGCACAAAATGTAAAGTGTTCTCTAAGCAAAACCTGAATAAGAGTTCCACTTTTAGATAAGGAAGTGTTACAAGCTGAGTCCTTTTTTTTGGGGGGGGGGGGGGAGAAGTCCTTGATGTAAGGTGTCCAAGTTCTTCAGCTAGCAATGAAGGGCCCAAGATGTTGCTGTGCAATGGCCACCAGCAACAGTGGGTGCAACTTGTAATATGCCTCTCAGAAAAAGCCTTGGGCAAAAAGGGTAAAGGTGTCTGCATGCAGTGTCCTTGAATAATGCTAATGAAGGGCGTCTGACAGCTCACTGCTCCTGGAGATATCAAGCTCTTTGATGTAGAATGTCCAGAACTGGCTCTTGAAGAACCTGCAGCCAGATGAGAGATGTCCGACTGGTCACCTGACAACCCAAGGATTCAGCGGTGTCTGCGTCAGTGTAAATGAAGGTGGCCCTGGATGGCCGCACTGCTGAAGGAAACCAAGTAGTGGAGGGTCTGCCTCAAGGGATAAGGCTCATTCATGGAAAGCACACCACACCATCCAGGCTGTGGGGCCCAATCACGTCCACCAGAGCGGTCAGGTCCCTGCTCTGTAGCTGTAGGATGAGGTCCCAAGAGAGCGAGCCCCATTGTTGGCGTAGGTTGGAGCAATAGTACCCCATTGTTAGTTTCAGAGGGAGGAATAGTGCGCCATCATTGGTGTCAGTGGGAGGAATAGTGCCCCATCATTGGTATCAGTGGGAGGAATAGTGCCCCATCATTGGTGTCAGTGGAAGGCAGGAAGGCATAAAGTCTCATCATTGGTATCAGTGGGAGGAATAGTGTCCCATCATTGGTATCAGTGGGAGGAATAGTGCCCCATCATTGTTATCAGTGGGATGAATAGTGCCCCATCATTGGTGTCAGTGGGAGGAATAGTGCCCCATCCATCATTGGAGCACAGGTGTGTCAGGAGGAGGCTGTCTCTCTGGAGCTGCTGCAGATCCGTGTGAGAGGGGACTGGTGAGGAAATCTATCCCAGCTCTCCTGGCTCCTTTCTGGGGAAGCCATGGAGGCCAGCAGGGCCTCTCCTGCTGGAAGCTCACAGCCATCTCCTGGGCCGTCGGGTGACATGCCTGCCCCTGTACAAGCTGATCTCTCTACCCCTGGTAGGGATGAAGGTTCCGAAGCCATTCGGGAGCGAGTGGTGGCCGGGATTAAGGTCCTAAATAGGGAGAGGGATAAGCTTTACAAACTACAAGCGGAGCTGAAGCGTCTGCGAAGGCAGCGGGAGGGCTTACACAGCCAGAAGCGTGGATCCATGGATCCGGAGATCCAGTTGGCCAAAGTCCGTGTGGACCATCAGGAGACCATTGTGGCCATGATGGAAGGCAGAGATGGGCCATTTAAGGAGAAGTTTGGAAATGACAGGAGGTTTGGAAGAATGACAAAGATGGAGGTGGAGGAGGAGACCCCCAGTTCTGACCCCCTGCCCCCTCAGGGAGAGGTAAGCAGCCCCATGCCTTCCCAGGACTCAGGAGGCATGCTCAGGGCCATCCAGGTAATGGAGTCTCCTATGCGGAGGAATCAGTTAATGTTTAATGAAGAGGACATTACTGATGATGTACCTGATAAGGTAAAGACTGCCAAGTCCCATGTTGTGGATAAGACTGTTTTTGTGCCTTTCAACACTGACAATGTGCCTAATGACAATCAGGCTGCTGATCCTGTGTGCAGCAATGTTGTGCTTGCTGATGCTGCAATGCAGCAAGAGTTACTTTTAAAAAATGTCATTTCTGTAGAAGAACCACAGGTGTCAGCAGAGCCCATTAACCCTTCTTTAGGTGAGTCCAAAGCTGTTTGCCCCACTGCTGCTGAGGACTCTACAGCGCAGCATCAGGAGACAGCTGGTATTGCAGCAGAAACTGTGACCTTTCCTGATGGGAAATTGAATATTGCTGTGACTGATAACAATCACCCCAGTATCAGTGTGATGGACAATCGTCCTGCTATGGATTTTGCCAGTTCAGTTCAGACAGTTGATAATGATGTACAGACTAATGTGACTTCAGTGTGGGGCCTTGGCCCTGATAAACCTACCTTTGCTCAGGTGGTACGCTCTGCTCCTGGTAGCTCTGCTCCCAAGCGGGGTTTTCCCCTACAGGCTACCACTTTGAGCACCCCAGGATCTGGTCTTGGGTCTCTGGCTTCTGCTGGGGGTCCCAGACGTAATGTTGTTATTCTGAAATGGGAAGGTGGTGCGATCCCTCCAGCACGGCGTGCAGTGGTGGATTTGATTTTGGAGATGGGTTTTGGAGCAAATGATCTGTATGCCTTTATACATGTAGCTGGGACACGGGATTATACAGTTAGCTTCACCAGGCCAGAGGGTCTTGACCTGTTCTGGGAGAGATATGAGGCTCGGTGCAGGTCAAGACCTGAATGGGAAGGTCTGGCCCCAGTTGCAGTTTCTCAGAGGTCTACAGTAAAAAAAATCACAATTATCCTCACTAATGAGAGTGTCCCTGCCCGGGATCTAGAGGTTTGGTTAAGGAACTATGGGGAGGTTTTGACCAAGCCCAATAAAATCCTTGATGAGCGTAACATCTGGACTGGGGGTTGGTCAGTTACAGTCAGGTTGGCCAGGGATGGGAATGTTGTCCGTCACCTGCCCTCCTCAGCTTTTATACGGAGGGATAGGATGACTGTTTTTTACCCTGGTCAGCCGAAGCTGTGTCACCGCTGTGGAGAAAAGGGGCATTTGAGTTCCTCCTGTTCAGCCTTGATATGTTCAGTGTGTCGGGGTCAGGGTCATATGGCTAAGGACTGCACCGAAATGATCAGGTGCAACCTGTGCCTGCGCCTTGGCCACCCCTACAGCAGATGTCCTGAAGCCTGGCACAATATGGAGAAGGAGGTAATTGATGACATGTCAAGGCTGGACAGGATGGAGGGTGAGGCCCCTGGTGTACCATCCTCCTCTGCGGTGACTCACTCCCCTGGTCCTGCTCAGGATCCCTCTCCAGTTCCTGTGACCACCCCTCATGTGTCTGTAAGTATTCCTTCTGTATCTGTATCTGTGTCCCCCCAGCCTACTGTACCCTCTCCTCTTGTGTCAGAACCTTCCAAGTCTGTGCCCCCTGAGTCAGTTACCCCCCAGGAGTCTACCCCTCCTAAGTCTGATTCAAAGGGAGCACCCCCCCCACCAGCAGTGGTAGTGAGTACTAAAAAGGTTGCTTCTTCCTCTGTAAAGAAGTCTTCTGTAAAGACTTCACAGAAAAAAGTAAGAGATGAGGGCATCTCTGAAGCGGACCTGCAGTACCTGGAGGAGAGAAGGAAGGTTGGGAAGCGGAAGAAGCAGGTGGTGAGGACGGAACAGGCTCCAGTGCCTGTCTCCAACCGTTATAGGTCCTCTAATTGGGATATCTCTTCATCTGGAGCTTCTTCAGAGCGAAGTTCTGATTCCGAAATGGAGTTTGAGGCGGCCTCAAGAAAGAGAGAGGCTTCTGGTGATGAGCAGCAGAGGGGAGCTAAGAAGCAAACCACCCAATAACCCAAATGGCGGTTCCCCCTCCGTTAAAAGTGGTGACAATAAATGTCGCCAGCATTAAGTCAGTAAGAGCTCGTTCTATGGCCTTCTTTTTGTTCAGCCAATTAGATGCTGAAATTTTATTTTTGCAAGAGACTAGGCTCACCTCCTTGGCAGATATTCATGTGGCCAAGAGAGAGTGGAGGTATGGTCCATCTTACTGGTCTCTTGCGGCCGAGCCTTACGGCGGTGTGGCGGTGTTGTTTAAAACCGGCATGGTAACTGTCCGGCGGGTTATTGAGGTGGAGATTGGGAGATGTATGGTCTTAGACGTCCTTGTGGGAGGGCAGGACCTGCGCCTAATTAATGTTTATGGACCGCACACAAAGTGGGACAGGAAATGCCTTTTTACAAGGATCAAGCCATTTCTTTTTACATCCCGGCAAGTGGTCTTTGGAGGTGACTTTAATACAGTAACTAGGCCCAAGGACAGGAAGGACTTCAAGGACAGGCTGGGATATGATAGCGTTTTTTTAAATAGTATGGTTAGGGATGCTGGTCTTGTGGATGTGCACATTAAGCACCTCCCGGATGACACTGGGTTCACCTTTCATCGAGGTAATAGTCAGAGTAGAATAGATAGGTTTTTTTTGAAGGAGACCTCTGCTTTCTCGCCCCCAGTGGTGCAGGCAGTAGAGTTCTCTGATCACTGTATGCTATCTGTGGTCCTGAATGCTTCAGACGCCCCTCAGAGGGGTAAGGGCATCTGGAGACTGAATTCGACTCTACTCAAGGAAGAACATGTTAGACAATCCTTTGAGGAATTCTTTCAGGCACAGGTGACCATCCTGGACTTTTGTAGCAGCAAGGCTGAGTGGTGGGAGCTGACCAAAAAGAGGATTGCTGGATTCTTCAGGGGCCTAGCCAATAGAAAGCAGTTTAATAAATACATGACCTACCAACGTTTACGGAGGAAGCTGGATATTCTTGTCTCGAGAGGAGGAGATCCTGGGGCAATCTCCGAAGTGAAACTCCTTCTCAGGAAGTGTCAATATGACCGGCATGCCTCTTTGGTTCTGGAGAGGGACTATGGGAAGTACCACTCGCCTGACCCTTACCAGAACTGCAAACAAGGTGTAGCTGTTAAAACGGTCGTTGGCCTTAAGGACAGTACAGGTTCCTTGACAAAGTCCAGGTCAGGGATTCTGGAGGTCGTGAGGTCCTTTTATGCTGACCTTCTTGGGAGGAAAGAGCTTGACCGTGACAAGATGGAAAGCTTTTTGGACTCTACTCCAGGTCTAAATGATGAAGATGTCCCATTGATGAATTTGACAGAGGAGATCACAGTTGAAGAGGTGATAAGGGCAATTGAACAGCTTGCCATCAAAAAGTCACCTGGACCGGATGGCTTGACGGCTGAGTTTTACAAAGCTTTTAAGTCTATTCTGGCCCCACATTTGGTAGAGGTTTTTAACAGTTGCCTTGCTGAGGGGGTACTTCCCTCTTCCATGAGGCACTCAGCTGTGATTCTTCTTTCAAAGGGTAAAGATCCTTCGATGGTTGAGAATTGGCGCCCCATCAGCCTTCTTAATGTCGATAGAAAGATACTGGCAAAGATCATTTTCTGGCGCCTATCGTCAGTAGCAGAGTCTTTGCTTTCTCGCCATCAGCACTGTTCGGTCCAGGGTAGGTGCACCTTCACAGCAGTTTTAGCTGTCCGGGAGGCCTTGGAGCGGTGCAGGGCTGCAGGCTGGGGAAAGTATTTGCTGACATTGGATCAGGCAAAGGCTTTTGATCGTGTTAACCATGAGTACCTGTGGTTGCTCCTTAGTAAGTACGGTCTGCCGGGTGGTTTTGTCGATTGGTTAAAAGTCTTGTATGAGGGGGCAGAGAGCTTTCCTCTTGTTAATGGTTGGGTTGGGCAGTCCTTTGGGGTTGGCTCCGGGGTGCGCCAGGGTTGTCCCCTGAGTCCCCTGCTCTATGTGTTTGCAATCGACCCCTTCATCAGGAGGCTAGAGAGCGGCATGTTGTGTGGGGTGCCAGTGGGGCTTCCGGGTGAGCCGCCTTTGAGGGTTGTTGCCTATGCGGACGATGTGTCGGTGATTGTCACTGGGGCGGATGAAGCAGAGGAGGTGGTCTCTCTGACATCACGGTATTCTGAAGCATCAGGCTCCAAGATCAATCAGGAAAAGAGTGAAGTTTTCTGGATGGGAAAGGAAGGTGAGGGGTTTGATCTCCCGGACACCTTTCCAGTGCCCCAGGAAAGAATTAAGATTTTAGGCATTGAATTTGGACCTGGCGATTATGGCCTCAAAAACTGGGAAGGCAGACTGGAAATTGCCAATACTAAGGTGGTCAGCTGGAAGAGATGGAAGTTATCTATGAGGGAAAGGGTTGATCTGATTAAGACTTACCTGATTCCGATCTTCTTGTATGTCAGCTTTGTCTGCATCTTGCCAGTGTCTCTCTATGCTAGGGTCAGTAGTGTGTTCTTCCAGATGTTGTGGGGGAACAGACTGAACCCCATCAAGAGGAATGTCACCTATCTATCCAGGAGGGAGGGTGGCTTAGGTATGGTCAACCCAGTTCTTTTCTTTTCACTGCTTTTTCTCAAGTTTAATATTGGTAATATGCTTGCAGTGGAACCTCCTGGATGGGCAGGCATATTTAGATCTTGGTTTAGGCCTTTTCTACGACTTTGGGAAGAAGGTGGCCAAGTGAAGAATCTCAGGGGTCATCGTGGTCAGCTACCAGCCTATGTCGCTCCGTGCCTGAAGTTACTACGGCAGTGGCGATTGTCGGCTGAAGATCTCAGATCGGTTCCGAGGAAAGTCCTTATGAGTCGAGTCTTGAGCGAAGTCTTTCATGACCCACTGGCCTTAAGGGATTGCCCAGGCCCAGTTTTGAGGGCAGGGTTAAGACTTATTAATTTGGACAGAGTACCCCCTAAATTCAGGGATCTGGCCTGGTTGTGCTTCCATGGGAGACTCTATGTTAGGGGCAATTTGAAATTCCGCAGTGGGGTGGATCGTAGCTGTCCTCGGGAGGAGTGTGCAGGTGAGGAGGAGACTATGGACCATTTTCTGCTTCATTGCCCTTTTAACATAGAGGTGTACAAACAGGTGGGACGGGCCCTCGGTGTCCCTTTCCTCTCCAGGCTGGGTTATGCTGAGTGGGTGTATGGAGCATTCAATACTGGTGGGGTTTTTTGTTTAGATACACTTTTTCTAGTTAGCCTAGTAGTCCGTTATTTCACTTGGAATGCACGGTGTCAGGTCTGCATTCGGCGTAAAATCCTTCCTGTTCAGGTGGTGGTGTATGACATTTTGCATGAGGTGGAGAAGATTCGGGTACTTGAGAGAGACAAGCGGAGTCAGGGGGCTTGGTTGAAGGCGTGGAGGGGTTTCAAGCCTCCCTGACTGCCAGGAGTCTCTTTCCCGGGTGTGGCTGTCTGTCTCTTATCACCCTAGATTATTTTTTTTTTGGATTAATTTTTGATAAATGGCTGCGTACATAGGTGATGGGTTGTGCCTCTTAGGCCCTCTCTGCTGCTTTATGTAAATAATTTTGGTAGTGGATTATGTATATATTGTATATATTCTGAACATGGATGTGTATTCCTTGGATTTCTGTTGAAGTTTTGTACTATGGTTTTGTTTTTTACTTTTGTATAAAATTGGTTGCTTGATTCTTTTAATAAAAGATCAATAGTGCCCCATCATTGGTATCAGTGGGGGGGAATAGTGCCCCATCATTGGTATCAGTGGGGGGAATAGTGCCCCATCATTGGTGTCAGTGGAAGGAATAGTGCCCCATCATTGGTGTCAGTGGGAGGAATAGTGCCCCATCATTGATATCAGTGGGAGGAATAGTGCCCCACCCATCATTGGAGCACAGGTGTGTCAGGAGGAAGCTGTCTCTGGAGCTGCTCTAGGTGATCCGTGTGAGAGGGGAGTGGTGGAGAAATCTATCCCAGCTCTCCTGGCTCCTTTCTGGGGAAGCCATGGAGGCCAGCAGGGCCTCTCCTGCTGGAAGCTCCCAGCCATCTCCTGGGCCATCAGGTAACATACCTGTCCCTGTACAAGCCATGGCTGGGGATCTCTCTACCCCTGGTGAAGATGAAGGCTCAGAGGCCATCCGGGAGCGAGTGGTGGCCGGGATTAAGGTCCTGAATAGAGAAAGAGACAAGCTGTACAAGCTCAGAGCGGAGGTGAAGCGCCTGAGAAGGCAGCGTGAGGGCTTGCATAGCCATAGACGTGGGTCCATGGATCCGGAGATCCAACTGGCCAAGGTCCGGGTGGAACACCAAGAAACCATTGTGGCCATGATGGAAGGCAGAGATGGGCCCTTCAAAGAAAAATTCTGTAATGACAGAAGGTTTGCCAGGATGACAAAAATGGAGGTGGAGGAGGAGACCCCCAGTTCAGACCCCCTGCCCCCTCAGGGAGAGGTAAGCAGCCCCATGCCTTCCCAGGACTCAGGAGGCATGCTCAGGGTAATCCAAGCAATGGAATCTCCTATGCGGGGTGATCAGCTGGTATTTCATGAGGAGGACATTGCTGATAATGTGCCTGACAAGGTAAAGCCTGTCAAGCCTCATGTGGTGCATAAAACAGTTTTTGTGAACACTGTGTCTGATACAGACAATGTGCCCAGTGACAATCAGGCTGCTAATCCCATGTGTAGCAATGCTGTGCCTGCTGATGCTGCAGTGCAGCAAAAAATGCATTTAAAAAATGACATTCCTGCAGAGGAACTACAACATTCAGCAGATCCAATTAACCGCCCTTTAGATGAGTCTAAAGTTGTTTGCCCCACAGCTGCTGAGGACTCTACAGCACAGCTTCAGGAGACAGCTGGTATTACATCAGAAACTGTGACTATTCCTGATGGGAATGTGAATGTTTGTGTGACTGATAAAAATCTTCCCAGCACAAGTGTGATGGACAGTCCTACCAACTCCATTCCAGCAGATAATAATAATAATAATTGTAATGTACAGACTAATGTTACATCAGTGTGGGGCCTTGGCCCTGATAAGCCTACATTTGCTCAGGTGGTACGCTCTGCTCCTGGTAGCTCCGCCCCCAAGAGGGTTTTCCCCCTACGACCTACCACCTTGAGCACCCCAGGATCTGGTCTTGGGTCTCTGGCTTCTGCTGGGGGTCCGAGACGAAATGTAGTGATTCTTAAATGGGAAGGTGGTGCAATCCCTCCAGCACGGCGTGCAGTGGTGGACATGATTTTGGAGATGGGTTTTGGGGCCAACGATCTGTATGCCCTAATACATGTTGCTGGGACACGGGATTATACCATTAGTTTCACCAGGCCAGAGGGTCTTGACCTGTTCTGGGAGAGATATGAGGCTCGGTGCAGGTCAAGACCTGAATGGGAAAGTCTGACCCCAGTTGCAGTTTCACAAAGGTCTACAGTGAAAAAGATCACAATTATCCTCACTAATGAGAGTGTTCCTGCTCGAGATTTAGAGGTCTGGTTAAGGAACTATGGTGAAGTATTGACTAAGCCCGATAAAATACTTGATGAGCGTAACATCTGGACTGGGGGTTGGTCAGTAACAGTCAGGTTGGCCAGGGATGGGAATGTTGTCCGTCACCTGCCCTCCTCAGCTTTTATAGGGAGGGATAGGATGACTATTTTCTACCCTGGTCAGCCGAAGCTGTGTCACCGCTATGGAGAAAAGGGGCATTTGAGTTCCTCCTGTTCAGCCTTGATATGTTCAGTGTGTCGGGGTCAGGGTCATATGGCCAAGGACTGCACCGAGATGATCAGGTGCAACCTGTGCCTGCGCCTTGGCCACCCCTTCAGCAGATGTCCTGAAGCCTGGCACAATATGGAGAAGGAGGTAATTGATGACATGTCAAGGCTGGACAGGATGGAGGGTGAGGCCCCTGGTGTACCATCCTCCTCTGCGGTGACCGTCTCCCCTGGTCCTGTTCAGGATCCCTCCCCAGTTCCTGTGGCCACCGCTACTGTGTCTGTAAGTATTCCTTCTGTATCTGTCTCTGTGTCCCCCCAGCCTACTGTACCCTCTCCTCATGTGTCAGAACCTTCCAAGTCTGTGCCCCCCGAGTCAGTTCCCTCCCAGGAGTCTACCCCTCCTAAGTCTGACTCAAAGGGAGCACCCCCCCCACCAGGAGTGGTAATGGGTACTAAAAAGGTTGCTTCTTCCTCTGTAAAGAAGTCTTGTGGAAAGACTTCACAGGAAAAAGTAAGAGATGAGGGCATCTCTGAAGCTGACCTGCAGTACCTGGAGGAGAGAAGGAAGGTTGGGAAGCGGAAGAAGCAGGTGGTGAGGACGGAACAGGCTCCAGTGCCTGTCTCCAACCGTTATAGGTCCTCTAATTGGGATATCTCTTCATCTGGAGCTTCTTCGGAGCGAAGTTCTGATTCCGAAATGGAGTTTGAGGCAGCCTCAAGAAAGAGAGAGGCTTCTGGTGATGAGCAGCAGAGGGGAGCTAAGAAGCAATCCACCCAATAACCCAAATGGCGGTTCCCCCTCCGTTAAAAGTGGTGACAATAAATGTCGCCAGCATTAAGTCAGTAAGAGCTCGTTCTATGGCCTTCTTTTTGTTCAGCCAATTAGATGCTGAAATGTTATTTTTGCAAGAGACTAGGCTCACCTCCTTGGCAGATATTCATATGGCCAAGAGAGAGTGGAGGTATGGTCCATCTTACTGGTCTCTTGCGGCCGAGCCTTACGGCGGTGTGGCGGTGTTGTTTAAAACCGGCATGGTAACTGTCCGGCGGGTTATTGAAGTGGAGATTGGGAGATGTATGGTCTTAGACGTCCTTGTGGGAGGGCAGGACCTGCGCCTAATTAATGTTTATGGGCCGCACACAAAGTGGGACAGGAAGTGCCTTTTTACAAGGATCAAGCCATTTCTTTATACATCCCAGCAAGTGGTCTTTGGAGGTGACTTTAATACAATAACTAGACCCAAGGACAGGAAGGACTTCAAGGACAGGCTGGGATATGATAGCGTTTTTTTAAATAGTATGGTTAGGGATGCTGGTCTTGTGGATGTGCACATTAGGCACCTCCCAGATGACACTGGGTTCACCTTTCATCGAGGTAATAGTCAGAGTACAATAGATAGGTTTTTTTTGAAGGAGACCTCTGCTTTCTCACCCCCAGTGGTGCAGGCAGTAGAGTTCTCTGATCACTGTATGCTATCTGTGGTCCTGAATGCTTCAGACGCCCCTCAGAGGGGTAAGGGCATCTGGAGATTGAATTTGACTCTACTCAAGGAAGAACATGTTAGACAATCCTTTGAGGAATTCTTTCAGGCACAGGTGACCATCCTGGACTTTTGTAGCAGCAAGGCTGAGTGGTGGGAGCTGACCAAAAAGAGGATCGCTGGATTCTTCAGGGGCCTAGCCAATAGAAAACAGTTTAATAAATACATGACCTACCAACGTTTACGGAGGAAGCTGGATATTCTTGTCTCGAGAGGAGGAGATCCTGGGGCAATCTCCGAAGTGAAACTCCTTCTCAGGAAGTGTCAATATGACCGGCATGCCTCTTTGGTTCTGGAGAGGGACTATGGGAAGTACCACTCGCCTGACCCTTACCAGAACTGCAAACAAGGTGTAGCAGTTAAAACGGTCGTTGGCCTTAAGGACAGAACAGGTTCCTTGACAAAGTCCAGGTCAGGGATTCTGGAGGTCGTGAGGTCCTATTATGCTGACCTTCTTGGGAGGAAAGAGCTTGACCGTGACAAGATGGAAAGCTTTTTGGACTCTACTCCAGGTCTAAATGATGAAGATGTCCCATTGATGAATTTGACAGAGGAGATCACAGTTGAAGAGGTGATAAGGGAAATTGAACAGCTTGCCATCAAAAAGTCACCTGGACCGGATGGCTTGACGGCTGAGTTTTACAAAGCTTTTAAGTCTATTCTGGCCCCACATTTGGTAGAGGTTTTTAACGGTTGCCTTGCTGATGGGGTACTTCCCCCTTCCATGAGGCACTCAGCTGTGATTCTTCTTTCAAAGGGTAAAGATCCTTCGATGATTGAGAATTGGCGCCCCATCAGCCTTCTTAATGTCGATAGAAAGATACTGGCAAAGATCATTTTCTGGCGCCTATCGTCAGTAGCAGAGTCTTTGCTTTCTCGCCATCAGCACTGTTCAGTCCAGGGTAGGTGCACCTTCACAGCAGTTTTAGCTGTCCGGGAGGCCTTGGAGCGGTGCAGGGCTGCAGGCTGGGGAAAGTATTTGCTGACATTGGATCAGGCAAAAGCTTTTGATCGTGTTAACCATGAGTACCTGTGGTTGCTCCTTAGTAAGTACGGTCTGCCGGGTGGTTTTGTCGATTGGTTAAAAGTCTTGTATAAGGGGGCAGAAAGCTTTCCTCTTGTTAATGGTTGGGTTGGGCAGTCCTTTGAGGTTGGCTCCGGGGTGCGCCAGGGTTGTCCCCTGAGTCCCCTGCTCTATGTGTTTGCAATCGACCCCTTCATCAGGAGGCTAGAGAGCAGCATGTTGTGTGGGGTGCCAGTGGGGCTCCCGGGTGAGCCACCTTTGAGGGTTGTTGCCTATGCGGACGATGTGTCTGTGATTGTCACTGGAGCGGATGAAGCAGAGGAGGTGGTCTCTCTGACATCACGGTATTCTGAAGCATCAGGCTCCAAGATCAATCAGGAAAAGAGTGAAGTTTTCTGGATGGGAAAGGAAGGTGAGGGTTTTGATCTCCCGGACACCTTTCCAGTGCCCCGGGAAAGAATTAAGATTCTAGGCATTGAATTTGGACCCGGCGATTATGGCCTCAAAAACTGGGAAGGCAGACTGGAAATTGCCAATACTAAGGTGGTCAGCTGGAAGAGATGGAAGTTATCTATGAGGGAAAGGGTTGATCTGATTAAGACTTACCTGATTCCGATCTTCTTGTATGTCAGCTTTGTCTGCATCTTGCCAGTGTCTCTCTATGCTAGGGTCAGTAGTGTGTTCTTCCAGATGTTGTGGGGGAACAGACTGAACCCCATCAAGAGGAATGTAACCTATCTATCCAGGAGGGAGGGTGGCTTAGGTATGGTCAACCCAGTTCTTTTCTTTTCACTGCTTTTTCTCAAGTTTAATATTGGTAATATGCTTGCAGTGGAACCTCCTGGATGGGCAGGCATATTTAGATCTTGGTTTAGGCCTTTTCTACAACTTTGGGAAGAAGGTGGCCAAGTGAAGAATCTCAGGGGTCATCGTGGTCAGCTACCAGCCTATGTCGCTCCGTGCCTGAAGTTACTACGGCAGTGGCGATTGTCGGCTGAAGATCTCAGATCGGTTCCGAGGAAAGTCCTTATGAGTCGAGTCTTGAGCGAAGTCTTTCATGACCCACTGGCCTTAAGGGATTGCCCAGGCCCAGTTTTGAGGGCAGGGTTAAGACTTATTAATTTGGACAGAGTACCTCCTAAATTCAGGGATCTGGCCTGGATGTGCTTCCATGGGAGGCTCTATGTTCGGGGCAATTTGAAATTTCGCAGTGGGATGGATCGTAGCTGTCCTCGGGAGGAGTGTGCAGGTGAGGAGGAGACTATGGACCATTTTCTGCTTCATTGCCCTTTTAACATAGAGGTGTACAAACAGGTGGGGCGGGCCCTCGGTGTCCCTTTCCTCTCCAGGCTGGGTTATGCTGAGTGGGTGTATGGAGCATTCAATACTGGTGGGGTTTTTTGTTTAGATACACTTTTTCTAGTTAGCATAGTAGTCCGTTATTTCACTTGGAACGCACGGTGTCAGGTCTGCATTCGGCGTAAAATCCTTCCTGTTCAGGTGGTGGTGTATGACATTTTGCATGAGGTGGAGAAGATTCGGGTACTTGAGAGAGACAAGCGGAGTCAGGGGGCTTGGTTGAAGGCGTGGAGGGGTTTCAAGCCTCCCTGACTGCCAGGAGTCTCTTTCCCGGGTGTGGCTGTCTGTCTCTTTTCACCCTAGATTATTTTTTGGATTAATTTTTGATAAATGGCTGCGTACATAGGTGATGGGTTGTGCCTCTTAGGCCCTCTCTGCTGCTTTATGTAAATAATTTTGGTAGTGGATTATGTATATATTGTATATATTCTGAACATGGATGTGTATTCCTTGGATTTCTGTTGAAGTTTTGTACTATGGTTTTGTTTTTTACTTTTGTATAAAATTGGTTGCTTGATTCTTTTCAATAAAAGATCAATAGTGCCCTATCATTGGTATCAGTGGGAGGAATAGTGCCCCATCATTGGTATCAGTGGGGGGGATAGTGCCCCATTATTGGTGTCAGTGAAAGGCATAGTGTCTCATCATTGTTATCAGTGGGAGGAATAGTGTCCCATCATTGGTACAGTATCAGTGGGAGGAATAGTGCCCCATCATTGATATCAGTGGGTTGAATAGTGCCCCATCATTGGTGTCAGTGGATGGAATAGTGTTGCATCATTGGTATCAGTGGGAGGAATAGTGCCCCATCATTGGTGTCAGTGGAAAAAATAGTGTCCCATCATTGGTATGAATGGGAGGAATAGTGCCCCATCATTGGTATCAGTGGGAGGAATAGTACCCCATCATTGGTGTCAGTGGAAGGAATAGTGTCCCATCATTGGTGTCAGTGGGAGGTATAGTGTCCCATCATTGGTGTCAGTGGAAGGAATAGTGCCCCATCATTGGTATCAGTGGAAGGAATAGTGCCCCATCATTGGTGTCAGTGGAAGGAATAGTGCCCCATCATTGGTGTCAGTGGAAGGAATAGTGCCCCATCATTGGTGTCAGTGGAAGGAATAGTGCCCCATCATTGGTGTCAGTGGAAGGAATAGTGCCCCATCATTGGTGTCAGTGGAAGGAATAGTGTCCCATCATTGGTATTAGTGGGATAAAAAGTGTCCCATCATTGGGTGTCAATGCAGAAATAATGCCCTACTGTTGTTGTCAGTAGGAGGAATAGTGCCCCAAGGACTGGATAAATGCAATCAAAGGGCCAAATTTGGTCCCCCAGGAAAGCAATTTGGAGAGGACTGACTTAAATTTATGCAAAGTTTTTTTTTTTTTTTTCACTGCCAGCAAGTCTTACATTCCTATTTGAATTGGCAAAAGTCTCTTTGCTATGAACCTGTGCCAGTCAAGTTTGGCAAGATACGGTTCCAGATCAGAACCTGGTTCTTTTCATGCCTCGTTGTTTTCTTTCATCACGACTTGAGAAAACAGATGACACCTTTTTTTTAACTCTTGTTGGCCACACAATGAAAAACCTGGTTATCTCAGGTCTTGTGTACTCCACCATTCCACGGAAGGACGTCCAGGAGACGGTGACCTTGCTTCAATGTCAGCCTTGTGCCAGAGAACGTCTCAGCTCACACAATGCACCTCGTTTTTTGTTTTCCACCTATCATATCTTCCACGTTGCCCATTCATCAAGACGTGTCATATTTGAAAGACTTTAATGAGTATGCCCAGCAGAATACGAGAGCTGAGCATTTTATTTATCTCATGTTAGAAAAATAGGAAACCTTTTGATGAATATGCCCTATAGTGTGAAGGCAGACAATTAGTAGCGCTGCTAGAGTATGAATAGCCAAAAAAAGTCACAACGCCTCCTGTTCTGAAGTGATTCCAGGACAAGTTGAAGATTAAAACTGTGTTAGCGTGGCCCAAGGGACCAAAAGTAATTAGTTGTACATTTTCATTGAGTCAATAAAGCTTTGTGAGAGGAACAGGAAGACCAGAAGTGATTGCATGTTTGTACGGGGAATGAAATATTTATGTTTTCATTGGGTTACAAAAGTCTTTTGAGGAAATTAAGATACATTAATAAAACTTGAGTATAGCTTTGTGCTGAGACCTGAGAAATGTTAATGAAGGTGTGTTCATATCCTAAGTTCGTTATTTATATTAGGTCTAAATTCTTCGATTCCTCATTAATTGTATGCATGAGTTTACTTCATATAAAATGCACAGGACTGGTAATGGGAGGAAGATATACAATCTATGGTTTTATGATGTGCTTTGGGCAAATTTAGACAAAGCTTCATTGAAACATTGTTCAATCCAATGCCAAGTCTCCAGCGCCGAGCCAAACGACGTGTTAATAAATACATGTAAGCGTCATGATAACCGGGTTGTCTGGCTTTTGTTGCCTCAATCTCGTTTTCCAAATTCTTTTTCCGTTGCTGTAGGTTTATAAGAACATGGCGTAACAATATCAACTGAAAAGCATTTGTAGCAAGGTCCCAGGCCTCCTTTAGTCTAATGAGGACCTCCAGAGTCAAGAGCTGCTGACATCCTTCCGTATAGAGTGGGTTGTAAGCAGTGGCGTTGCTAGGGGGTGGCTTTTGGGGCTATAGCCCTGAACATAGGCGTGCCCACGGGGTGTGCCGGGTGTGCCCAGGCACACCCTAATCATCCCTGTGCTCTCACTGCTAGTGCTAGTTGTGACTGCTGCGAGCCTGCGACATTGTCTGTGTAGCTCATGTCACCACTGGGCAAGCAAAAACATCTATGTGCTGCGAGTGGGAGGTGATTAAGCAGGGACTAGGGAGTCGCCGGGACCACAGCCGCGGAGTAATCCAGCCGCATTTCCCGATGGGTCTTCTATAGTTCCGGCTGCAGGTCCCACAGGTGGTGGCGGAGTGATCTACATCTGCACTCTGCCCACCCACAGCCTCCTCTCTCTCCCTTGGAAGAAGCAGCGGAGCCTCAGCCTGGATATCGGCAGGCGGGTGGCTCAGTGAGGTGAGCAGTGAGACAGCACGGAGCAGGGCAGGCAGCCAGACACATGATGGACCAAAAAAAAAAAAAAAAGCAACTCGATATGAACTCTGCTGACTTGTCAGCAAGAAAGTAAGTGTGCATTTATTTATTTATATATATATAAGCAGCCAGTATCCTGCAGGGGGGGAGAAGAAGAGAAGTTCTCTCTGAGAGTTTCTGCTGATGAAGAAGCCGCTGAAGAAGAGAGATTCTGGCAACAAACTCGGTCCAGCCCTGCCCCCTCCCCTTCAGAGCAGGAGGAGGGGGGGTTGAGGGGGGAATTGTTATCATTCTTTGTGACTGTGTGTGATGATTGAGTGAGGGCCGGTGCCAGCATAAGACACAGTGAGAGAGAATAGTGTGTCCCCTCCACGTGTCCTCCTGTCACACTGTCTGTCCTCCTTATAGTGGAGTTCCACCCAAAAGTGGAACTTCCACTAATCAGATTCCTCCCCCCCTCTGGTGACACAGTTGGCACCTTTCAGGGGGGAGGGGGGTACAGATACCTGTATATTACAGGTATCTGTACCCACTTCCGGCATAAATAGCCGCAGAATCTGCGGTTATTTACGCCACTTCCTGCTCCCGCCCGCTGCCTGCTGGGAAACACACGGGTCCCAGAGGCAGCAGGGAGCATTCGTATTGCACGGCGCGACTCGCGCATGCGCAGTAGGGAACCGGGAAGTGAAGCCGCACGGCTTCATTTCCTGATTCCCTTACCGAAGATGGAGGCGGCAGCACCCGAGGACGGAGAGACGCTTCGGCCTCGGGTGCCGACATCGCGGGCGCCCTGGACAGGTAAGTGTCCATGTTTTAAAAGTCAGCAGCTGCAGTATTTGTAGCTGCTGACTTTTAAAAATTTTTCTTTCGGCGGTGCCCCGCTTTAAGTTAGTCTGCCCCCTCTTCTTGTTATCCTGCCAACCTCCTGTCATACTGCCTAGGTACCCCCCCTCCTGCAATATTGCCCAGGTACCCCCCCTCCTGTAATACTGCCCAGGTACCCCCCCTCCTGTAATACTGCCCAGGTACCCCCCCCCCCTCCTGTAATACTGCCCAGATACCCCCCTCCTGTAATACTGCCCAAGTACCCCCCCACCTGTAATACTGCCCAGGTACCCCTCTCCTGTAATACTGCCCAGATACCCCCCCTCCTGTAATACTGCCCAGGTACCCCCCCTCCTGTAATACTGCCCAGGTACCCCCCCCCCCTCCTGTAATACTGCCCAGATACCCCCCTCCTGTAATACTGCCCAAGTACCCCCCCACCTGTAATACTGCCCAGGTACCCCTCTCCTGTAATGCTGCCCAGATACCCCCCTCCTGTAATACTGCCCAGGTACCCCTCTCCTGTAATGCTGCCCAGATACCCCCCTCCTGTAATACTGCCCAGGTACCCCTCTCCTGTAATACTGCCCAGGTACCCCCCCTCCTGTAATACTGCCCAGATACCCCCCTCCTGTAATACTGCCCAGGTACCCCCCTCCTGTAATACTGCCCAGATACCCCCCTCCTGTCACACTGCCCAGATACCCCCCTCCTGTAATACTGCCCAGATACCCCCCTCCTGTAATACTGCCCAGATACCCCCCTCCTGTCACACTGCCCAGGTACCCCCCTCCTGTAATACTGCCCAGATACCCCCCTCCTGTAATACTGCCCAGATACCCCCCTCCTGTCACACTGCCCAGATACCCCCCTCCTGTAATACTGCCCAGATACCCCCCTCCTGTAATACTGCCCAGGTACCCCCCTCCTGTCACACTGCCCAGATACCCCCCTCCTGTCACACTGCCCAGATACCCCCTCCTAAAATACTGCCCAGATATCCCCCTCCTGTCACACTGCCCAGATACCCCCCTCCTGTAATACTGCCCAGATACCCCCCTCCTGTAATACTGCCCAGATACCCCCCTCCTGTAATACTGCCCAGATACCCCCCTCCTGTCACACTGCCCAGATACCCCCCTCCTGTCACACTGCCCAGGTACCCCCCTCCTGTAATACTGCCCAGATACCCCCCTCCTGTAATACTGCCCAGATACCCCCTCCTGTCACACTGCCCAGATACCCCCCTCCTGTCACACTGCCCAGATACCCCCCTCCTGTCACACTGCCCAGGTACCCCCCTCCTGTAATACTGCCCAGATATCCCCCTTCTGTCACACTGCCCAGATACCCCCTCCTAAAATACTGCCCAGATACCCCCCTCCTGTCACACTGCCCAGATACCCCCTCCTAAAATACTGCCCAGATACCCCCCTCCTGTCACACTGCCCAGATACCCCCCTCCTGTAATACTGCCTAGGTACCCCCCTCCTGTAATACTGCCCAGATACCCCCCTCCTGTAATACTGCCCAGATACCCCCCTCCTGTCACACTGCCCAGGTACCCCCCTCCTGTAATACTGCCCAGATACCCCCCTCCTGTCACACTGCCCAGGTACCCCCCTCCTGTAATACTGCCCAGGTACCCCCCTCCTGTCACACTGCCCAGGTACCCCCCCCCCTCCTGTAATATTGCCCAGATACCCCCCCCCCTTCTGTCACATTGCCCAGGTACCCGCCTTCTGTCACACTGCCCAGATACCCCCCTTCTGTCACACTGCCCAGATACCCCCCTTCTGTCACACTGCCCAGATACCCCCCTTCTGTCACATTGCCCAGATACCCCCCTTCTGTCACATTGCCCAGATACCCCCCTTCTGTCACATTGCCCAGATACCCCCCTTCTGTCACATTGCCCAGGTACCCGCCTTCTGTCACACTGCCCAGATACCCCCCTTCTGTCACATTGCCCAGGTACCCGCCTTCTGTCACACTGCCCAGATACCCCCCTTCTGTCACATTGCCCAGATACCCCCCTTCTGTCACACTGCCCAGATACCCCCCTTCTGTCACATTGCCCAGATACCCCCCTTCTGTCACATTGCCCAGGTACCCCCTCTCCTGTAATACTGCCCAGGTACCCACGCCTGTAATACTGCCCAGATACCCCCCTTCTGTCACATTGCCCAGGTACCCCCTACTCCTGTAATACTGCCCAGATACCCCCCCTGTCACATTGCCCAGGTACCCTCCCCCTGTCACAATGCCCGCCTCCTATCACAATTCTAGGTCCCCTTCTCCAATTACAATGCAAAGGTGCCATCTGTGTCCTAGCAAAGAGTCACTTGAGTTCCTGTGCCCCACCTTGGTGTAAGCTGTGTGTTCAGCTCATACTGCACACTGGAACAGTGCTTGCAGAGCACCGGCATTCATTTGAATTTGTCACTGTCAGTGGGTACTACACCTACTAAAACCAACAGAGGGTGTAATTGAATCTGCGGCATGTAAATGTATAAAAAAAAATAAAAAGTGTGTGTGTGTATATATATATAATATGCGTACACACATGTATGTGTGTTTAAGCTTCGGTTAAGGGTGCACACCCTAATGCAACAGGCTGCGCACGCCTATGGCCCTGAATCTGGGTCCCATAGCCCCAAGTCTCTGCAGGGGTCCCCAAGGGCAGGGGAGGTTCTCTGGGGACCCTGGTGTAAGTGGGGGGCTCTCTGGAGACCTTGATGCAAGGGAGAAGCTCTCTGGGGACCCTCATTTTAAGGGGGAGGCTCTCTGGGGACCCTGATTTAAAGGGGAGACTCTCTGAGGACCCTAATGTAAGAAGGGCTCTCTGGGAACCCTGATGTAAGTCGGGGGCTCTCTGGGGACCCTGATGTAAGGAGGAGGCTCTCTAGGGACCCTGATGTAAGGGGGTCTCTCTGGGGACACTGATTTAAGGGGGGGCTCTCGGGGGACCCTGATGTAAGTTAAGGGCTCTCTGGGGATTTATACACACACACATACGTATATTACTGTATATACATGTGTATGCCCGCACAAGCATATGACTTTCTTTACTACGCTGCTATGGGCTCTAGCCCCAGATCTTTTGTAGACCTAGCAACACCCCTGGTTGTAAGGCATAGTGGGTATAATGCAAGGTAGATTCATGGGCGCCAGACACTTCTTGAATGCAAACAGTTTTATTTTCTCTTGAACAGAACAGTGGGAGAGAGGGTTAGGGCCAAGACACCCTTGGGTAATTGCAATGTTAATTAGCAGGTTCTGAGACTTCTATAGGTAGACACCCATGCAGGGAAAGGCACCCAGCTGGACACCACATTTGCATGTGTAGGAATGCTGTCTCCTATGGCAACAGTCTTAGAACAGTTCCTAACACAAGTTGTAATGAACTCCTTTACTTTCTCTACAGTCACTTCTTGTAGGTTCTCAGCCCACTGAGCTCCCAGTCTCTCTCACTAGACTTGCTGATTCACTGCCACCGAATCCCTTGAGCTCTTCCAATCTTCACTTAAGTATCTTCCTCAAGTATCACCCCCGCTTCTCTGCTGGGTCCCTGGCTTGGCACTCCAGATATTTCTCAAGCTTCACTCCTGCTGGCCTGCTCGGTCCCCGGCTTGACACACAAGGCTGCTCTGCAAGCGTCACCTTTGCTGGCTGGGTCCCTGGCTTGACACCTGCTGAAGTTTCTCAATACTTCACCATCCCCGGTTGGTGAGAATACTGCTCCGGTACTTGCTTCAGCTACTCACTGTGGTCCCTGGTAATAAGGTGGTTTGCCCCTTGGTGGCGACAGCTTCCCCTCTACCTCCAACCATGACAGGTTCTCCGGCCGGCAGAACCGTCTCTTCTGGTTGGACTGCAAGCCGCTGTCCCAACCCTGCGCTGCTCTCTTACTTCTGAACAGGCCCTCAGACAGCCTAGCAGCCAGATGTGCCCAGGATAGGCCCAAACTCCGGCCAACAGCCCGGGCAATACAACACACTTTCAGTCAGACAGCTGTCCAGGTGACATTGAACACCAATCACCTGACTCCACCCAAATATATAGGTTCTCCCAGCAGGCCATGGGATTTAAGAAAACCCCTGCCCATTGGCTCAGATACCCCATATACTCCTAATCTTTTCCTATCTAATGTCACCAGGTATCAGGCCACCTAGCGGCAGAAGAGAGAAGTGCAGCAATTCCAGACTTAGGGTAAACTCAATTGATCCCTTATGCCCCGTACACACGGTCGGACTTTGTTCGGACATTCCGACAACAAAATCCTAGGATTTTTTCCGACGGATGTTGGCTCAAACTTGTCTTGCATACACACGGTCACACAAAGTTGTCGGAAAATCCGATCGTTCTGAATGCGGTGACGTAAAACACGTACGTCGGGACTATAAACGGGGCAGTGGCCAATAGCTTTCGTCTCTTTATTTATTCTGAGCATGCGTGGCACTTTGTGCGTCGGATTTGTGTACACACGATCGGAATTTCCGACAACGGATTTTGTTGTCGGAAAATTTTATATCCTGCTCTCAAACTTTGTGTGTCGGAAAATCCGATGGAAAATGTGTGATAGAGCCCACACACGGTCGGAATTTCCAACAACAAGGTCCTATCACACATTTTCCGTCGGAAAATCCGACCGTGTGTACGGGGCATAACAATGAGCCAAGGTAACTACACCTGGCAGGTAAATTTAGGAGCAACCCTGCCTAAACATAAGGGTGCTACACATTGATCAGTGGTCTCCAAACTGCGGCCCAGGGGGCTGGATGCGGCACTTAGCTTGCTTTTATCTGGCCCTTGGGGCACTATTACATCTACTGACACTAATGAGGCATACGTTCTCCAACTGACACTGAAGGGACACTATTCCTCTCAATGACACCAATGATGGGACACTATTCCTCCCAATGATAAGACATTGTTTACTCCCACTGACACCAGAACTTTTTTTACTCTCAGTGGCAGTCTGAAGGACAGTAAACTAGCCCTTTGTTTAAAAAGTTTGGGAACCCCAAAAGATGAATAGGAGCCGCATGCCAAACATTTCTTTCTTCTAAATGTTCTTTATTGAACCATCAGTGCTAGAGCTACTTCCATGATGTTCCTGCCCATTGATCATCTTAAGGTTAGGGTTAGGAGAATGATGATCCTTGGGTAGGGTCTTCCATGATGTCTTTGCCCAAGCATCATCTTAAGGTTATAGTTAGGGGAAAGGTGATCCTTGAGCACAGTTTTCCATGATGTCCCTGGCCAAGGATCATCTTAATTATAGGAGAAAGGTGATCCTTAGGCAGGGTCTTCCATGATGACCCTGCCCAAGGATCATCTTAAGGTTAGGGTTAGGAGAAAGATGATCCTTGGGTAGGGTCTTCCATGATGTCCTTGCCCAAACATCATCTTAAGGTTATAGTTAGGGGAAAGGTGATCCTTGGGCACAATTTTCCATGATGCCCCTGGCCAAGGATCATCTTAAGGTTAGGGTTAGGAGAAAAGTGATCCTTGTGCAGAGTCTTCCATGATGTCCTTGCCCAATGATCAGCTTAAGTTTGGGGTTAGGAGAAAGGTAATCTTTATGCAGGGTTTTCTATGATATCCCTGCCCAGTGATTATCTTAAGGTTGGGGTTAAGGGAAAGGTGATCCTTGGGCTGGGTCTTTCATGATGTCCCTGCCCAAGGATCAACTTAAGTTTAGGGTTAGGAGAAAGGTGATCCTAGTGCAGGGTCTTCCAGGATGTCCCTGTCCAAGGATCAACTTAAGGCTAGGGTTAGGAGAAAGGTTATCCTTGGGCAGGGTTTTCCATGATGTCTCTGTCCAAGGATCATAAGGTTCGGGTTTAGGGAAAGGTGATCCTTGGGCAGGGTCTTCCAAGATGTCCCTGCCTAAAAAACATCTTAAGGTTAGGTTTAGGAGAAAGGTGATCCTTGTGCAGGGTCTTCCATGATGTCCCTGCCCAAGGATCATCTTAAAGGTTTTTTAGCCACACTTCTCCTATAGATCACAGGAGTGCAGTTTGTTTTGCACTCCTATTACCCATTTTAGCTTTAGCCCGCTGTCAGCTGACATCACTTAGGCAGTCCAGGCTCAAGAAAGATCCTGACCATGTAGTCGGGATCTGCCCAGGAGCCTGGACTGACACCTGAATCTGCTGAGAGCCTGGGCCAGCCCCTCCTGCCCCCTCCACAGCCCAGAGATCCAGTGAGCGCTGGTGGGGAGAGCAGAGAGCTGCTTACCGAAAGTCCTGCCTCTCTGCTCAGAGTGGAGGGGGAGAAATGAGCGATCAGCGGTGCTTGATCACTCAGTTCTCATTGAAGAGCTGGTGGGAGACACAGATGCAGCATCAGATTGATGCTGCATCCACCTAGGTGAGTATAATTTTTTTTCTTTTTAATCCTGAACTTCTCTTTTAAGGTTAAGGGAAAGGTGATCCTCGGGCAGAGTCAACATAGAAGTACTGTAGGCAGGTGCAGTTTATCCTCCATTCTGTAGGTGGTGCTGTGTTGCTTGCTGCTGTACAGCTGAAGTGGAGGCTGGGAGGAACATTGTTCCTCTGCAGATTCCGTAGGTGTCACCAGGGTAGCAGTGGTCTGATTGGACACTGCAACACTGGGTGACCTTTGGTAGCCATCTTTAGTATGGGCAGTGTTAATTAATATCAGTTCCCTGCTGGATTTGGTTTGCATTTGCAAGTGGCTAGAGTAGGGAGAGGAACCACACTTGCCAGGGACAGGGAAATAGCCTTAGGGAAAGGTTTCTGTTTGGGAAGAGAGAAATTAGGGGCATTGTTTTATGCTCTGCTATTCACCGGTCTCTGGAAAAAATGCATAGGACCTCTAATGCCCCGTACACACGGTCGGACTTTGTTCGGACATTCCGACAACAAAATCCTAGGATTTTTTCCGATGGATGTTGGCTCAAACTTGCCTTGCATACACACGGTCACACAAAGTTGTCGGAAAATCCGATCGTTCTGAACACGGTGACGTAAAACACGTACGTCAGGACTATAAACGGGACAGTGGCCAATAGCTTTCATGTCTTTATTTATTCTGAGCATGCGTGGCATTTTGTCCGTCGGATTTGTGTACACACGATCGGAATTTCCGACAACGGATCGTGTTGTCGGAAAATTTTATAGCCTGCTCTCAAACTTTGTGTGTCGGAAAATCCGATGGAAAATGTGTGATGGAGCCCACACACGGTCGGAATTTCCCACAACAAGGTCCTATCACACATTTTCCGTCAGAAAATCCGACCGTGTGTATGGGGCATTAAGCTCTTTCAAGTGCCACATATGTGTCGCCACTCTGCCAGTCAGGCACCCACCCTCTTGCAAATGCCACACCGTTAGTGCAGTGCCTGTGTGATATCTTGTGGTGCTGAGGATATTCTGTTGTATTACTAGTGTAGCAATGTGGACTGTAACCAGAAAGTATCGTACCTTCCAGTGTTTTGAATATTGTTTGCCCCGTGATTATTCGTCAGTCAGTGACCTCATACCTGTGCGCCAGTGGAGTGAGTTATGGGGCGTATAGTCTTTCTGGAATCTGCTGCTATACATTCCCGAACCCTAAGACTACAAATCCCAGGGACTCTTGCAGTGGCATGATGGTTGCTGGGAGGGATAATAAAAGGAGCTTAGGAAAGCCCGGGCACGCTCTCTTCCTCCCGAGCCTGACGTAAGACAGACCTCTCTGTGTGACAGAGAGAGAGGTCATGGCCTACCACGCGGAACATTACTTCTACCACGAGGCCTGAGAGGCTGGGTCCCGTTACCCACTGACGGACATCCTGTTGCTAGCATCATTTACAGCACCTACCCATTGGTGTGGACGTGTGGGGATAGTCGCTACAGAAGACCGAGACCGAGGAGTCGCTTCCGGTGTGTCACCATCCATATTCCTGTCCAGAAGACAATTTGGGTCGTCGGCGAGAGAGCAACCTGCGAAATTTTTACCTATTCACTACCACCATTCCCGAACACAGTGCACACACATCTTTACACAATGACACCTTACTGAATTGCTGGAATTAGGCACTTAGAAGCCTTAGGCCTACACTACTTGGAATCTATTGTTTCATCTGCCACCAAACGGATTACAATTAACAAGCTCCAACTAGCTAGCGAAGAATAACAGATCTGCCACGTGAAACTCCACTGCCATCACTTATAGGAAGCCTGTATATATATATATATATATATATATATATATATATATATCACCAGCGGGAGATTAGCTTTCCCATGAATATAGCATAGGCTGTTTAGATTGCATTTATCTCAGTGTGGCTACAAGTGTAGTTAACTGGAACATCCACTAGAATGTGACCTAGGATCCGAATATAGTGTACCTTGTGTATAGACCATTATTTACTGTTCAACCCTTGTTGAGTTTGGGAGGAGTCTGTTTGCTGAGTTGGCGCTGTTATCACAGCTCAGCGGATTTACTCCTTTCTTCGTACAATAAGGCCGCGTACACACGAGCGGACTTTTCGGCAACTCCGGCGGACTTTCGTCAGACTTTTGACGGACTTCAGACGGACTTTTGAACGAACGGACTTGCCTACACACGATCACACCAAAGTACAACGGATTCGTACGTGATGACGTACGACTGGACTAAAATAAGGAAGTTGATAGCCAGTAGCCAATAGCTGCCCTAGCGTGAGTTTTAGTTCGTCGGACTAGCATACAGACGAGCGGATTTTTCGACCGGACTCGAGTCCGTCGGAAAGATTTGAAGCATGTTTCAAATCTAAAGTCCGTCAGATTTTTAACGGGAAAAGTCCGTTGAAAGTCCGATGAAGCCCACACATGATCGGACTGTCCGTCGGACCAGTCCGGTCAAAAAGTCTGCTCATGTGTACGCTGCATAACTTTTCCTATTTGATTCAAGTAAAACATTTCAGAAGCTTATACTATTGAGTTGCTTGATTCTTGCGTTATAGTATTAACAGAATGTCTGAACCCAGAGTGTCAGGTGGGTTGGAAGGTTCACGTCCGTGCAGATGAGCAGGTAATTTTTAGCAGTCCTCAAGGGGGCAGTGCTACACTAACATAACTGTGACTTCTACTATCAGCATTACTGCACCTGTACTGTCAGTGTTACTCTATATGCTGCTACAAAAATGTCTGGAACAGTTGCTTCATGCATTCTGCCTCAGTTGCCACAGCCACATTGCTAGTGCTAGTGATTGCAGATTGCCGTTTACCTTGTTATCTGTTTTACCTGCAACTCATTAATACAAGAACTGTTCAACCTTGTTCTGGACTTTGGGTGTTGTCTCTTAAACTTGGGTACCAACCTCCTGGCCCCGTCCCCATAGCTGATGGCTCATTAAAGAATATTTAGAAGGAAGAGATATTTGGCATGTGGCTCCTATTCATGTATACTTTCCAATAGTAAGCGGAGACCGGCTTTTTGAGCTGGCACCCTAGACGTCTATGGAGATAACATGAGGCACAGGTCTGGAGAGTTGCTGTATGTTTGGAGGTTTAAAAGGTTATTCACAGACTGGAGATGTCCAAACCAAAACCAATGTGCCTATTAATTCTCCAAGTTCAAGATTTTCCAAGGTTTCTGGCCATTGATCACTGCCACTGGACAGTACGCTCTTGATTTTTAAAATACCGCTGGTACATAGCGTGACAGTACATTTACATTCTTAAATCTCTGGAGCCCAGCAGTGTGTGGTGCCCAATGGCCCATGGGAATCCTTTAAGAAGGGGCCTTTGGGGTTTCCACTGCTGGGATGCTCCTCTACTGCCTCTTTCCCCTATAGAAGCCCCCAAGAGAACCCAGCCTGTCTTGACCAGGATCGCTTGGCGTATCTGTTCCTCTGCCCATGGCTAGGGACCTCCACATCTACAAAGCGCACAAGAATATTCCAGGAGACATCCCAGTCAGAGTCAGCTAAAAATAACACAATATTCAGACTGAAGCATATCTTTTGTGATGCTTTACTGAGCAATTCCAATAAACAGAGTTCTGTACATTCAGCCATCCTCCAGTTGGCCACGCAATGGCTTGGTAACATAAAGCAAACACCGTTACAAGAAATCCTTAAAGAGCGGGGGTCAGAGTCAGACCTGTGCCCATCGGACTACAGAAATAGGGGTTGATTTACTAATGGAGAATAGGCTCTTCACTTTGCAAGGGAAGCTGCACTTTGCTGGGTCCCCATTGTAGTTAATAGGTAGAGTTCGGTCCAGGACACACTGCCGGCCTGCTAACTAGAAAATGAAAGAGTAGCAGGACATTGATGAGGTCACCCCCTTAGTCTTCCATCCTTCAAAGTGGTTGTAAACCCTTCCATATACCCAGTTAAGTGAGTGATACACAGAAATTAAACAAATTCTCCTACATAAGTTGTATCTGTTTATCTGTAGCCCTCCCTCCTCTACAGCCTCCCAAAGAGCACATTTTACACAGCATTACCAAGCTTTAGCAGGCAGGGGGTTGGAATCTGATGTCACACACTGCACAGCAGAGAGCTGAGTGTAATCTAAAACCTGAGTGAGGAGGGAGTGAACACACCCCCTCTACAAAGTCGTATTGTGCTAGAGAGGGGGCAGGGTCACCTCCCAGAATTCAGTACCAATCGCTCCTGTGTCCATTCATAACTGAATCATAGCAAACTGTGTTTATTATGCTTCGGTTTGTAAGTGAACGGGAAACTCTTTACAGAGCTATTCCTGTCCACATATTGTGTACAGCTGAGGCTGCAGAGATGAAGATTGAGGGCTGTGTCCTCAATAGGGATGAGCCGAACACCCCCCCCTGTTCGGTTCGCACCAGAACATGCGAACAGGAAAAAAAATTGTTCAAACACGCGAACACCTTTAAAGTCTATGGGACACGAACATGAATAATCAAAAGTGCTAATTTTAAAGGCTAATATGCAAGTTATTGTCATAAAAAGTGTTTGGGGACCCGGGTCCTGCCCCAGGGGACATGGATCAATGCAAAAAAAAGTTTTAAAAACGGCCGTTTTTTCAGGAGCAGTGATTTTAATAATGCGTAAAGTGAAACAATAAAAGTGTAATATCCCTTTAAATTTCGTACCTGGGGGGTGTCTATAGTATGCCTGTAAAGGGGCGCATGTTTCCCGTGTTTAGAACAGTCTGACAGCAAAATTACATTTCAATGGAAAAAAAGTCCTTTAAAACTACTCGCGGCTATTAATGAATTGCCGGTCCGACAATACACATAGAAGTTCATTGATAAAAACGGCATGGGAATTCCCCACAGGGGAACCCCGAACCAAAATGTAAAAAAAAAAAATGACGTGGGGGTCCCCCTAAATTCCATACCAGGCCCTTCAGGTCTGGTATGGATATTAAGGGGAACCCCGTGCCAAAATTAAAAAAAAAACATTGTGGGGTCCCCCCAAAAATCCATACCATGCCCTTATCCGAGCACGTAACCTGGCAGGCCGCAGGAAAAGAGGGGGGGACGAGAGAGCGCCCCCCCTCCTGAACCGTACCAGGCTACATGCCCTCAACATTGGGAGGGTGCTTTAACAAGGGGACCCCCAGATCCCGGCCCTCCCCCCTGTGTGAAATGGTAAGGGGGTACTTTTGTACCCCTACCATTTCACTAAAAAACTGTCAAAAATGTTAAAAAGGACAAGAGACAGTTTTTGACAATTCCTTTATTTATTAATGTTGAGGGCATGTGGCCTGGTATGGTTCAGGAGGGGGGCTCTCTCGTCCCCCCCTCTTTTCCTGCTGCCTGCCAGGTTGCGTGCTCGGATAAGGGTCTGGTATGGAATTTTGGGGGGACACCACGCCGTTTTTTTTTTTTAATTTTGGCGCGGGGTTCCCCTTAATATCCATACCAGACCTGAAGGGCCTGGTATGGAATTTAGGGGGACCCCCCCCACATCATTTTTTTTTTTTTAATTTTGGCCGGGGTTCCCCTTAATATCCATACCAGACCTGAAGGGCCTGGTATTAAATGTAGGGAGACCCCCCACGTCATTTTTTTTTTAAATTTTGGTTCGGGGTTCCCCTGTGGGGAAAAGGGATGGTGAACCCGCGCAGTGGAAATAGAGGTCTATTGGTGAGATTTATGCAACTGCTGCCGCCCAACAAGCAGTCACCATAAATGGGGACAGCTGAGTTGATTAGTGTGATAGAAGGGTCTGGCGCTGTTCCTTTAATTAAATAATACCCTACCTGCGTATAGGTTTCTAAAACAAGGCATATAAATATAAGGCTTATAAATATAAATTCCTGGGTGTAAACAAAAACGTGCAGGTATCAGATAGTGATATACTTAAAATATTGGTAAATATTGTACAATTATAAATGATACGCAAGCTGTAAATATATAAAAAATATTGGTGATATCAAATCCCATGCATGGTATTGCTGGTTAGTATTCCAAATGACGTTAAGTGTGGGGGGAGGGGGAGGGAGGGGGGGGGGAAGGAGGGGGTGAAGGTGGGGAGGGGAAGGGAGGAAGGGGGAAAGGGAGAGGTGTTGGAGATCTACTCCTGGTTGAGGAACTGAAAAGTGTTTGAATCACTCCTAATAATAAAGTGCAAACGTGCTGGTGAAGTTCAAAGGAAGTCCTTATTGTGTAATACACTTGTTGTCAAATTCATTTAAACTCTTATTGGTATAGTATCTTGACATATATCTTGTGCAATATCTTGGTGCATGTGATGTTGTGGTTATAATCCTTCAATAGTTTTAAAATCCTTGCTCTGAAAGTGCAGCCACTCACCGGATCACTTCACCCCTGCAGGGGTATCAGGCAATTACAGTTTTGCGCCACTGTACGGCGATCACTGGCGGGCTCAGGATCGTGGTGTATCATATGTAAAGAGAGAAGGAGTGCTCATAGCGTAAAATTGTTTTTAAAAGGATTTATTAAACAAATAGAGAGGTACTCACAATTTCACAGTGTAAATCAAGCGAAGTAGTAAAAACGTCACAGTTAGCCTTCAGCGCTGGTAAAGTAGGTAATGTTGGGAAGCACAGATTAGGCCTGTGGGGAATTCCCATGCCGTTTTTATCAATGAACTTTTATGTGTATTGTGAGACTGGCAATTCATTAATAGCCGCGGGTAGTTTTAAATGACTTTTTTTCCTTTGAAATGTCATTTTGCTGTCAGACTGTTCTAAACACGGGAAACTTGCGCCCCTTTACAGGCATACTATAGACACCCCCCAGGTACGAAATTTAAAGGGATATTACACTTTTATTGTTTGGTCCCCAAACACTTTTTATGACAATAACTTGCATATAAGCCTTTAAAATTATCACTTTTGATTTCTCCTATAGACTTTTAAAGGGTGTTCCGCAGCATTCGAATTTGCCGCGAACACCCCAAATTGTTCGCTGTTCGGCGAACTTGCGAACAGCCGATGTTCGAGTCGAACATGAGTTCGACTCGAACTCAAAGCTCATCCCTAGTCCTCAATCTCCTTTCTCTGTCTTAAAGGTGAAACGTCAGAGGTCGGTTTAGACCGCTGATATCTCAGCAAAGCCCCACAACGGGGCTCCTAAAAAAAAATGTAAAAAATTATAAAAAATGCAATTGTAAAAAAAATAATAAAAATACAAAAAATAAAATAGAATATCAAAAATAAAAAACGACTGACACGAATGGAGGAGCTACCAGGGTCGAAAAGGTTATACTTGCGACCGGGCCCTGGAGTTCTGCCACCGTGGGGGGAGCCCTAGGACAGCAGAAAGGGGCACGTAATAAAGGACCCTGACCAAGCATCAGGGGGCCCTTCATGGTTTCATGCACCGGGGACCCTGAAGGTTCCAGTTACATCTCTGGTGTTGACTCGTCCTCTCCTCTCCTAGTCCGGGTGTTGTACAGAGGATCACTGGGGGCTAAAATAAGAACATAACTCAGGTACTTACACTAGTGTTAATGATTTCTGCTGAACACTTAACTGGATGAAATTGCGTGTTTTTTATATCTGCCTGGAGTCAGCTTTATACCATGCTTGCAGAAAAGAAAACAGAATTGTAAGTCAGCAGTGTTTTAGAAGATTTACTGGTACATATTTACTCTGATCACTCTAAAAATACCATCTGTTTTTATAGCTACAACTTTCCCTCTCAGCTGTTATTACTGTAATTTTGGATTTGCTGTAATAATCGACGTTGAAATGTAGATTACTTCAAAAAACTCTGTTCATTGTAGGAAGTGCCATGTGGTCAGGAAGAGACGGCGGCTCTATATGATCTACCAATGCAGCAAAGTGAGGGGCCGTGTGGCCCCATGGGAGGCAGAAGTCATAAGACGGGAACAGATGGGGGGACGTGGTGATTAAACAAGATTGTGTGTATCATACAAAAAGAAGCCAGTCTGATAAATGTGACACGCCCCAGACATACATCCATTCATCCCCGCTAATAAACATTGCCCCGATCATGGGTAAGTGGTACCTCTTGGAGCAGATTTTCACTTCTGGTCTTTCTTACTGGAATAGCAGGAAATGAATCTGTGCATGTTTACTATTCTATATACTGCGAAAGTTGGACCATAAGGAGGGCTGAACGCCGAAGAATTGATGTTTTTGAAGTATGGAAGACTCTTTTGAAGACTCTTGAAAGTCCCTTGGACGACAAGAAGACCAAACCAGTCAATCTTGAAGGAAATCAACCCTGAATATTCAATGAAAGGCCAGATCCTGAAGCAGAAACTCGAATACTTTGGCAGCCCAATGCAAAGAGAGGACTCATTGGAAAAGACCCTGATGCTGGGAAACATGGAAGGAAAAAGGAGAAGAGGACGACAGAAAAAAAGATGGATAGCATCACCGAAACAGTGAACATGAAGTTAAGCAAGCTGCGGGAGGCAGTGGAGGACAGAAAAGCCTGGCATGCTATGGTCCTAAAGGTCACGAAGAGTCGGATACGGCTAAATGACTGACCAACAACAATATTGTATGTCAGTTTGCTTTATGGATCATGAGGGCAGGTGTTGACCCACTATGACGTACCTGGTGAAGACTGGAATGTTGTGGAGGCCTCTCTTGCACCTCCTGCCCAATGCTCTTGAAGGTGGAGACAGGGAGAGTAAGGACAAGGAATGTCACGAGTGCCATAGCAGCCAGTTGGTGATGTCCACTCTGTAGGTGGATAGAGCTGGTAGTCACAGTCCACGGAACAGGATGCAGGAGCAACTTGGCACCAGATCAAGGGATGGAAGTAGAACCAGGAGACGAGCACCAGTCAGCGGCAACCAGGCAGCGAGGAACTGCAGGCCAATGAGGCAGGCCAAGGTCATTAACAGCCGGGCAACATTGTACAGAGTCAGCAGGCAGATCAGATCGAGTAAACAAGCCAAGATCGAAGTATTTAGGTAACAGAACTAGAATTAGAGCAGAAGTGAAGTCCAAAGGCAAGCTGGGTCATACACGAGTAAGCAGGTACAGCAGATCAGGTCTTGGGAGTTGGGAACACAGGAACAAGTGAAGACCATTCAGCAACTGCTCACCATGACAGATCAATATAAATAGGCCACTGGGCAACAAGTGCTAATTGGTATGTGCACGAATGCGCACTCATGCACAAATATGTGCGCAATGAACTGGCACTGCATAAGTAACATTGGACCTTTGCTCAATAAAATGAGTAAGGGCTCATTTACACTTGCTTCGTCTTCAACACCCATTAACGGCTAGTTTACACTTTGCTTCAAAACATGGCTTCGGAAATGCTTTGGTAAAGCTCTCTGAACACCAATCAAAGCTCCTGTCACTAAATAAAATGGTTAGCTTACAGTCCTGTTTACACCTTGCTTTTGCTTTGCTTCGGCTTTGCTTCAAAAATATAATATAATCCATGTAGCTTTAATGGTGCTTCAAAGCGTCTTCAAAGCTTCCATAGAAGTCTATGGCAAAGCTCACTTGAAGCCCCACTGCAGCCCCACTGAAGCCTCATCAAAGGCCCACGAAGACTCACCGAAGCCCCACCAAAGGCTCACCGGAGGCCCATCGAATCTCCACCAAAGCCTTATCGAAGTCCCACCAAAGCACCAAGCAAAAGCAAGGTATAAACAGGAATAAAAGATAATCTTTTTATTTAGTGACAGGGGGCTTTGACTGGCATTCAGAGAGCTTTACCAAAGTCTGTCCGAAGCCTTGTTTTGAAGAAAGTGTAAACTAGTCCTTAGTGAGCAATGAGCATGAATCCACACTGTTTTTTTTTATGCTAGAAATCCGGTTTACCTTACACCTGCTGTCACAACTCTAGGCATGATCCTACCTGGAAGCAACAAAATTCCCCACGAGGGCAAAGAGAAAGAAATAGCTGGTGTACCACCAGGGACTCCCTCATCGGAGTTTGTGTTTTGCTGCAGGCTACTCTCAAGTCAACCTAAAGAGAACTCTTGGGCGTGATGGTGGACTGGTGCCCATAGAGCAGATGAGGTGTTGGACTATAACAGAGTTAATAGTGGCTGATTATAGCAGCCTGGTGAAGACTGTAGCAGACACATATAAACTATAGAGGACTGGAAGAGACTGCAGCAGACTGAAAGAATCTCTAGCAGCCTGGTAAAAACCGTAGCAGACTGGTGGAGACTGTAGTAAATAAATAGAGACTGTAGCAGACTGGTAAAGACTGAAGCAAACTGGTTGAGTCAATAGAAGACTGGTTGAGACTATAGAGGATTTACAAAAATCTGTAGTAGACTTGCAGAGACTATAGAGGACTGGGTAAGACTCTAACAGACTGACAGAAACTTGTAGAAGAGTGGAGTGGACTGTAGCGGACTGACAGGGATGGTAGCAGACTGGTAGAGACTGAAGCAGACTGCAGAGACCGTAGCAAACTGGGAGAGTCTATAGAAGACTGATAGCGACTATAGCGGACTGGTAGAGACTACAGCAGACTGGTAGAGACTGTTGTGGATTGATAAAGATTGTAGCAAACTGGTAAAGACTGAAGCAAACTGGTAGAGTCTATAGAAGCCTTGTGTCACATACCTGGTGGATATCGAGCTGGAGAGGGGGCTTCTCTTGCACCTACTGTCCGACACCCCTGGTAGTGATGACAGGGAGTGAAGGACACAGAGTGGCACAAGGGCCGATGTAGCTGATGGCGCTGGCTGGGCCTTGGCAGGAACCAGGTGGCTGAAGAGCGCTGGGCAGGCTCTGAGAACAGGAGCTCCGTATCGCTGGGTCAGCAGATGGAGGCGTAGCCGGGACGAAAGCCAGGAGTTCATCAACAGCCGGACAGAGCAGGTACCGAGACAAGAGGCAGAGACGGGACACAGGCAGGGTTCGGTACACAGACGAGCAGCAAGGTACAGGAACATCAGGCAGAAGCGGAGTCAAACACAAGCCAGGATCAGGTAGGCAGGCGGAGGTCAAGGAGAAGGTTAAGGTGTAGCCAGGTCAAGACACAGAAAACTGGAACAGATCAGGTAAGCAGCCACTAGCTGAAATACCACTCAGCAATGTTCATGTGTCAGTGTTCAGTTTAAATAGGCTTACTTGGCGCCCATACGTGCGCGCGCGCCTGTACAAATCCCTCTTTGTACACACACTGGTGTGCCTGTGCTTGTGCGCAGATGTGCGTCTGTTAGCCGGACTTCTCTTACAACTAGTAAATACTATAGCAGACTCGTAGAGGCTTTAGAAGACCTGCAAAGACTGTAGTAGACTTGTAGAGACTGTAGCAGACTGGTAGAATCTGTTGAAGCCTGGTAAAGACTGTATAATACCAACAGAGAATTTGGAGGACTGGTAAAGACTGTAGCAGACTGGTAGAGAGTAGACTATAGCGAACTCAAAGAGACTTTAGCAGACCTGCGCAGACTGTAGTAGACTTGTAGAATCTATTGCAGACTGGTAGAGTCTATTACGGACTGGTAAAGACTATTGCGGACTGGTAGAGTCTATTACGGACTGGTAGAGACTATTGAGGAATGGTATAGTCTATTGCGGATTGGTAGAGTCTATATACTGTACGACTGGTAGAGACTATAGCAGATTGGTAGAGACTATTGCGGACTGGTAGAGTCTATTACGGACTGGTAAAGACTATTGCAGACTGGTAGAGTCTATTACGGACTGGTAGAGACTATTGAGGAATGGTATAGTCTATTGCGGATTGGCAGAGTCTATATACTGTACGACTGGTAGAGACTATAGCAGATTGGTAGAGACTATTGCGGACTGGTAGAGTCTACTGCAGACTGGAAGAGTCTATATACGACTGGTAGAGACTATAGGTGACCTGCAAAGACTGTAGCAGACTCGTAGACACTGTAGCAAACTGGTAGAATCTGCTGCAGCCTGGTAAAGACTTGGAATGCCTTTAGAGACTATAAAGGACTGGTAAAGACTGTAGCAGACTGTCAGAGACTTGTAGATGACTGGCATAGAGTGTAGCATACGTGGGGAGCTGAGATGTGCTAATGGCTGTCAGACTTAAAGCAGAACTACAGGCAAAACTTTTTCTTTCATTTTTGATAGAGTAAGGGAGGGTTATAACCCCTGTCAGATTTTTTTTTTCCGCCATTTGTGTCCCATTGCAGAGATTTCCCTTCACTTCCTGTCCCATGGCCAAACAGGAAGTGAGAGGAAGTCTCTTCAAATTAAGGGAATTCCTTGGTGACCCCCCAGGTCTCCAGAACTAGTGTCCCCATTGGAAGATTTCTATTGTATTACTTTTCTGTGGACAACCCACAATCTGGGGTTTTCTTTTATTTTCACTTTCAATGATAATGGTAAAGAGGAGAAATAGAGAGAGGGAATCTCCCTAATGGGGGTACAGACAGCAAAAAAAAAAACTGACAGGGGTTCTAATCCATCTCCATCCTTAAACACTAAAGTGACTGGCAGCCGATGTTTCTCAATTCCCCCATTTCTGCCCTGCCACTGGGGGGGGGGGGGGGGCGCTTACATGCTTCTGAGGGGGGTGCTGGGTTTGTTACATTTTAATCATCAAACGTCTATTTCTTGCTGCTTGTTAATGAAGAATTAAACTTTGCATAAAACACAAAAGGATAAATGCAATCAAGAAAAATAGTCTATTAATGTAGAAGGATCGTTTTCTGTGGTTGCTGAAAGAATTGTGTAACTGCACCAGGAAGATAACAATAGTGTGTCCTTGTGCCTATTTGCAGATAAGCCGTCATCCCAAGAGCATGGCGAACGGCACGCCGCAAATTGGTTGCATACGCAACACATTATCATTCCGAAAACAATATAAGAACTAATCAAATGTTTTAAAGTGTTCAGAATGTATTATAGAACATTTACAAGGAAATATTGTGTCTAATTACACCCCTGGGCTCTGTTATTTTATATTGTAGACACTATGTAATATCCAGAAACGGGCTTATCCAGAAACGGGCTTATTCCTTCAACAGTCCCACAAATATTCAAACAAGATTTAAAGTGTTTGCTCCCCCAGCATTTCCTATTCCTGATATGTGACTACTGTACCATGTACTGGTATGAGAAAGTCTCTTGTTCTCATGTTATTGCTTCCTTTATGTCCTTCTGCTTTCCAATTTCAAACTGACCACACTAGGCATTAGAGCACTTCCATTCAGGCGTGGTCAGTTTTCTTTACATTCTACTGGGAAACACATCCTGCCTGTACTCCATTGGTCAGACTTCTGAAGACATGCCCCCTGCACAGCCTACCTGTACTCCATTGGTCAGATTTCTGAAGACATGCCCCCTGCACAGCCTACCTGTACTCCATTGGTCAGATTTCTGAAGACATGCCCCCTGCACAGACTGCCTGCACTCCATTAGTCAGACTTCTGAAGACACGCCCCCCGGCACAGCCTACCTGTACTCCATTGGTCAGATTTCTGAAGACATGCCCCCCTGTACAGCCTGCCTGTACTCCATTGGCCAGACTTCCAAAGACATGCCCCCCGGCATAGACTACCTGTACTCCATTGGTCAGACTTCTGAAGACATGCCACCCTGCAAAGACTACCTGTACTCCATTGGTCAGACTTCTGCTTACATACCCCCCCCCCCCCTGCACAGCCTGACTGTACTTCATTGGTCATACTTCTGAAGACATGCCCCTCTGCACAGCCTGCCTGTACTCCATTGGTCAGACTTCTGAAGTCATGCCCCTCTGCACATCCTGCCTGTACTCCATTGGACAGACTTCTGAAGACATGCCCCTCTGAATAGCATACCTGTACTCCATTGGTCAGACTTCTGAAGACATGCCCCCTGCACAGCCTGCCTGTACTCCACAAGCCTGAGTTAGGGATTAGTTTAGGAAAAGACTGTTGCCTTTGTCTGATATCTCAAATTATTTCAGTAAAGCTTTTGAAGCTTTGCCTTTGCCTGGTCTGAAGTTACTCAAGGGGTGTAATGCAAGTAACCAGCAGTCATAGCCTACAGTTTGGGCTATGGACTCCCAAATGTTGGTTTGGAATAAGACATGGCGGACTTCACTTTGTGTTAAAATCAGGCATGCTCTACCCTGGCCTAACAAAGTTCAGACATGGGTGGAAACCCCCTTAAGATACCCTGTGTGGACTACGCTCCCTCCTGTAAGTGGTCACTTTCATGTACATATACTTTATGGATTTGGTCCATTTCTCCATTCCCAACCTACACTACAAGCTAAGCAAACCGCCCTCGAACTCAGCCCTGCTTCCTTCCTTCCTCTTAGTTGCTGTCCACTTTGCTTGACCATATATCAGCTTAAACTCTTTGTTTTGCCTGAGATATAAAATCATTAAGTCACAATGGCTAGCCTTATCCTGGAGGAGCAAAGGATTCTGGGACCAAGACACAAAAAAAGGCCAAGGTTAGCGGCACAGCACAGGAAGAGAATTCAGGATTCATCAAGTGATGGAGAAAGTTAGAAGAGGAGGATGAAGGTTCTGGAGCTGAGGAACCTAAAGAGAACCTGTCACAAAACTTTATTCTCAACCCATGGGACACACGCTTGTGTGAAGTCCCCAATTCAGAACCAGTACGTGATGGCTGCTTACATTACCGCATCTGAGAAAGTGAGATCGCTCCATGACAACTTCTCTTTAAAGTTGCAAAATCGAAATCAGCAAAAACAAAGGTTGACGTGTGACAGAAGATGGAGGAAGCCAAGGTGGCAGAGATCTGCAGGACACAATGTTAATTGGCATGCAGGTACTAAATCTGTATTGCTAATGATAATAATAAGGGGAACATATGGTGTTTTGATGATATTTAATTGGCCATGTTTTTTTAATTGTGCTAAATTTCCTTTAACCACTTGTCTACCAAGGTACATTTATAAATGGCATGGCAGACAATTGGTTAAATCAAGCTCACAGCTGCGAGCTTGGTACTGGCTTTAATAGCTGGTGAAGGGCTTTTTGATAAAAGTGATCCAAGTGGCTCTGGAGGGGCCTCAAAGTACCCCCCCCCCATCCCTGCCGGTGGCACCTGTGGTTGTTCCTGGGCTTTCCCATTCCTCTGGGGAGCCTGAGACCATAGGAAACAGCGAGGGCAGGAGGAACTTGGAGAACATCTATTCCTCGATACCTCCTGCAACTAATGTGAAGAAATGTCATCAGCACACCAAGGATTCCTCAAAAGAGTCCAAAGCTTTATTCACATGGTCACACCGTACACATAGGGCAATGTTTCGGAGCCATGCAGGGCCCCTTCATCAGGCGCTTGCCTATCGAAGGGGCCCTGCGTGGCTCTGAATTGTTGACCATATGAAAAAAGCTTTGGACCTTTTTGGGGAAGCCTTGGTGTGCTGATGACATTTCTTCACTCCGATTGTCTACGGCAGGGTTTCTCAACCAGGGTTCCATGGAACCCTCGGGTTCCTCAAGAGGTTGCTAGGGGTTCCTTGAGCAAGGAGCAATTTCTGCCTCTCAGATAAGTTCCCACTGACACCATTGATCTTTTAAGTTATCTATATAAGGGGGTAAGTCTTCCCAATGACCTCAAGTGTGAGGAACATTCTTTCCACTGACCATCACACCAATGTATCATAAGTTGGAGATATAGACATTTTTAGCAGAGGTTCCCTGAGACCAGAAAGTTATTTCAAGGGTTCCTCTGTGTTGAAAGGTTGAGAAACGCTGGTCTACGGTTTCCAGCCTGTGGTCATTGCAGCATCACTACAGCAATCTTCAAGAATGTGTGTGTCTGAGGATGCAGCTATTCAACCAGAGTCTGTGCTTGAATAGCTGCATTGAAGGGCAGGGGAGACATTGGTGGTCCTGTAAGCCCCCCTGTGATAGAAATTAATTACACCCCCCACAGCTGACCACGTGTATGTAAACATTACTGCACCACTCATGTGAGATATCGTTGTGAATGTCAAGCGATAATTCTAGGGCAATATTTCATGATTACCTCTGCACTAACAACCTGCGAAGGCTTCTAATGCCGCGTACACACGGTCGGACTTTTCATCTACAAAAGTCCAACGGACGCTGACGGACTAAAGCTGGCTGGTAATCCGATCGTGTGTGGGCTTCTCTGGACTTTCAACTGACTTTTTTAGCCTCACATCCGACGTACTTTAGATTTGAAACATGCTTCAAATCTTTCTGACGGACTCGAGTCCGGTCGAAAAATCCGCTCGTTTGTATGCTAGTCCGACGGACAAAAACCCACGCTAGGGCAGCTATTGGCTACTGGCTATGAACTTCCTTATTTTAGTCCGGTGTACGTCATCACGTAAGAATTCAACGGACTTTTGTGTGATCGTGTGTAGGCAAGTCTGTTCGTTAGAAAGTCCGCCGCAAGTCCGTCGAAAGTCTGCCAAAAGTCCGTCGAAAGTCTGTCGGACAGGCTGTCGGACTTTTGTAGCTGAAAAGTCCGACCGTGTGTACGCCCCATAACGCATTGCCTATGGAGAATTATGGGTACCATTATTTTTTGCAATCCCACGGTCGTGCACAGTTTTAGGATTTGACATGTTTGGTGTCTATTTTCTCAGTGCAAGCCAATCTTTCATATTTTACCAAAAAGTGGGTATAATATTATGTTTGTGTACACTAGAAATGTTTTAAATAACTGCACAAATATTGTGCAACAAAATAAAATTGCAACTACTGACATGTTTTTTTTTCTCCAGGGCCTCTGCTTTCAGAAAATATATATGTAGCACCCTCTAGTGTGCTAGATTAGAAATGTATATAGGTTTTTAAAGTGTAGGTAAATTTAGGCTTGGCTGGCAGCCAAGCCTGTGTTTTGAAACTGGGTCAGGGTGAGTGATCCAGGGAGGCTCATCAGGCAGCACCTCTGGTACCTTCCCCTATTGGATGGAACTTTGGAGAAACTTCCAGAAGAATGGGAGGGAGGTTAGGAGGAGTTGCCTGGAGTATTGATGAGGGCCCCAACCAATCCCCTGAGTCAGCCCAGAAAGGGCAGTGTGGAGTTTGGGTGGAAACTGGAGATGAAGTGCTGAGGAAGCTGTTGGAGGCCCTTGAGGGTAGCCCCCTAGTCTGAGGGGGTGACCTCGGGCCTGGAGCTTGGGTGCTGGGGGGATCCTCTCAAGACACATGGGGGAGTCCTGTCCAGACGCATTGGAGCAAGAGTGAGGACAGCAGGAGCCAGCTAGCAAGTCCAGGAGATCTCCAGGGAGAAGACAGCCGGGTGGCTGGAGAGTGAGCAGTCTGAGAGGACTGGTGAGTGGCAGTCTGGGATGGCTGGAGAGTCAGTCTGGGTGGACTGTGGAAGATTAGCCAGGAGGGTTAGTGAAAGCTGCAGCCAGGTGGGTTGGCAGTGCTTAAAGAGGTGGTGCTGGGATCAGTAGCCACAGGAAGGTAGCCCACGGTCCCTATAAGGCTTTTGCTGGATCTGGCCAAGAGCCCTGTCAGATCCCCCTAACATTGTTCCAGCTGGGCTTGAGCGTTTCTGTAAGTAAGTGATGTGCTGGAGGAGGAGGAGTGTACATAGCAGTGGTGGCTGGTGGTCTTTTGTTTGGGGGGGGGTCGGCAAACAACCAAACCCCCCCCATGGCAACTCAAACCCCCTGCTGTCCGCCAGCACTTACCCCATCTAGGTAGTGGGCATCGGCGGGCTTTTGAGGAGCAGCGGCTGGGATCAGGCATCTGAGGAGCAGCAGAGATTGAGCATCCAGGCATCGGCGGAGACTGGGCGGCTCTTCTCCTCCTCGCTTAAGCTGTGCATCTCCTCCCCTCCTCCTAGGCATCTAATGGGAACACCTGTCCTTTCAGCCAATCGAGTGATGGGTATCAGACCCACTTCCTGATTGGCCGGGAGGAGGATCAGTGTTGCAACAGCGAATTTTCATTTGCTGATGCAACGCACCTGGGTGGGCTCTGGATGCATCCTCTGCGACCCGAGCCCACACTTTTTTGAAGCCTATTAGAGCCTCTAGCTCTGATCAGGTGCTTAAACCCCCCCCCCCGCTGTAATTCACGCGACCGGTGCCCTGAAAGGGGCCGGACACATAAATAGGGGGCGACGGCCATAGATAGGTTCAAGCTATGCATGAATCTATCCATTATACATATAGAGGGTGGCGAGGAGAGAGGGGGTGGCGCCCGGGCGCCCTAATGGACGGGTCGCCACTGGTATATAGTTGAGTGTCACTGAAGAGACTTTGTTCCAGTCTAGTGGGCATCCAATAATACCCCTATCCCATCCAAGTTATTAACTCCTAAATAAAAAAACTAAACAAAGCTGCATGGGCTGTTTTTCGTCTCAGTAAGCCTGTGGAACACTCAGTGTGTCTGGCTGTGCAGGGTGGGGGATCCCTATTCACCAGCGGCTCCTGCGGGGTTGCGCTATATATATATATATATATTTATATATATATATATAGAGTAATGTCTAGCAAAAAATGCAAATTTTAACATGTGTGTAAAAATAGTTAAAAATTGCCGCGGTAGACAAGTGTTTAAGGAGTAATAAATTGGATCCACCGTCTCCTTCAAAGGTAGGAGGCCCCCCATGGGCGTGTTGCTGCCAAAAAAGACATTTACATGACCCCTCTCTAATGTCTATGGGAACCCTAAGCTGTCATGCCTAATGAATCCAGAGATGAGGAATGTGATAAATATAGGGGGCATGATGAAAAATACACAAGAAATTCACAAAGTGGGAAGTTACATCCCAAAGCTGCAGAAACGTGGACAGTCCCTCCGAGTGCTTCTTCTTGTCTCTGCCATTATCCTGTCTAGAACATTTTATATACTGGCAAAGAATTCTGACAACTTTACGCAAAGGGCTTTAAATATTAAGAGCAAAAAAAAAAAAAAAAAAGTTGAAACTTTAATTGAAAGCAGATAAGCAGCCGTCAAGCCGTAAAACTCTGGCAGTGATATAACTGGAGTCCCAGGTAGCTGCTCAACCGCTGTGAAAACCTCCTTTAACTTCCTCTTAATCCCAGTAATCCAAAAGCAATCTTGTTAGAAATGTAATTGCATTTTCCAAGAAGTGTGTGCAATAACAAAGTGTTTGTTTAATTGGCTGTTTATTTGTTTCACCTGCCGGAATTCTCCTGGGTCCACCTGTGTCGAGAGTTTGGGGGCCTCTCATCAGATGGGAACTCAATGCGTCAAGTTCTGGAGATAAAGAGAATCGATAGTCCTTTAAAAGTTTGTAGGATGGTGACAGCCTGTGCTTATCGGTCTCATAGGACTGTATGTAGCACTACAGTTATGCCCCGTACACACGGTCGGATTTTCCGATGGATAATGTCCGATCGGAGCGTGTTGTCGGAAATTCCGACCGTGTGTGGGCGCCATCGGACATTTTCCATCGGATTTTCCGACACACAAAGTTTGACAGCAGGATATAAAATTTTCCGACAACAAAATCCGTTGTCGGAAATTCCGATGGTGTGTACACCAATCCGACGGACAAAGTGCCACGCATGCACAGAATAAATAAAGAGATGAAAGCTATTGGCCACTGCCCCGTTTATAGTCCCGACGTACGTGTTTTACGCCACCGCGTTTAGAACGATCGGATTTTCCGACAACTTTGTGTGACCGTGTGTATTCAAGACAAGTTTGAGCCAACATCCGTCGGAAAAAAATCCTAGGATTTTGTTGTTGGAATGTCCGAACAAAGTCCGACCGTGTGTGCGGGGCAGTACTCTGAAATATGAAGGTTCTGGAATGTATGTGTTTTACTGAAGGAACAAAGGAACAGCTAAATAGTACATAGCCAACAGAGCTCCAACTCTTAGGAGCAAAGAAATGGAGAAATAGTACATATAGAAATAAGGTTGGGACTTGAGGTATACTTGAGAGGACTCAATGATAAGACAGTGTAATATGGATGTGTTTATTTGTCTAAAACACACAGCAGAGCATGCATTGTAAAGTACATACAAAATAGTAAACATCTAAAAAGCATGATGCAAAAAACCATAAACATTGTATAACGACTATTCATGGCATTGTTAGAAAATCCTCTCACAAATGGAATCCTTAAACCCAAGGTTTGGTCCTGAGAATTAAACATATTGCATCTGTGTAAGCCCGACGCGTTTCCTGGCATGGTTGCCAATCTTCAGGAGCGGATGCGTAATAGATTAAATGAATTTTACAGCCTGTAAGGGTGTGTAAGCTGGAGCGCATGGGCCGCTGTAGTTGTCTGCAACCTGGGAGCTGAGGTGGGGCCAGTAGGAGCACAGAGAACATAAGTGTGATTCCCAGATGAGTATGTGTCCAAATGGAAGGTGAGAACGGGGGCTCCAATCTAACGATATGTAAAGCAGGAGCCGTGAATGTAGCCTATTACTGACGTATGAGGAGTTCACAGAAGGAAAATACATCACAGTATATTTGAATGTCTTCATCTTAGCATGTCTTGGCGTGTTCAGCCAAAAGAAATGGATAAATAGTACATAGCCAACGGAACCCCAACTCTAAGGAGCAAAGGAGTGGATAAGTAGTACAGTACATAGCCAATGGAGCTCCACTTCTAAGGAGCAAAGAAACCGATAAATAGTACATAACCAATGGAGGCACAACTCTAAGGAGCAAAGGAACAGATAAATAGTACATAGCCAACGGAATTCCAACTCTACAGAACAAAGTAACGGTGTCATAGAACGGTTCGCAGAAGAACTGGCACATGTGTGTTCCTAGGTTCCTGTTTTTGTTACTATTGGATTTTCTGTTACCGACCCGGCTTGCCTTTGACCTATCTTGTCTCCATTCCTGGCTTTGACCCTCCGTTTGTTCTATTGACTCTGCTCCTGTCTGCTGAACCCGTGTATAACCTCTGGCTTGCTCTTCTGGACTCCTCTGTTGCCTAATTACCAGTGTATGACAACGGCTTACTACTGACCTTGCTTGCTGCCTTATCCCTGGCTGATATTCCGTGTATGACTACTGGCCTGGCTCCTGACCCTGCTCCTGGCTCTCCCTTCTGCCAAGTCTCTTCTGGAACATCTGAGGGACCTCTACCCAGCAGTGCATCCTGCTTGTCTAGCTGCCATCCAGCAAACTTCTCATCACTCATCCTGTCGCAGCTGGCAACCAATGCTTATTTGGGCATAGCACTACCTGTCACCACCTTCAGGGGTGCCCTACATTCAGCCGCAAGAGAGGCCCTCTCAGCACTTCAGCCTCCGACCAGGTATGTGACAAACGGATAAATAGAACATAACCAACGGAACTCCAACTCTAAGGAGCGAAGGAACAGAAATAGTACAATGGAGGCACAACTCTAAGGAACAAAGCAACACGGTTTGGATTTTCCGATGGATAATGTCCGATCGGAGCGTGTTGTCGGAAATTCCCACCGTGTGTGGGCGCCATCGGACATTTTCCATCAGATTTTCCGACACACAAAGTTGGAGAGCAGGAGATAAAATTTTCCGACAACAAAATCCGTTGTCGGAAATTCCGATCGTGTGTACACAAATCCGACGGACAAAGTGCCACGCATGCTCAGAATAAATAAAGAGATGAAAGCTATTGGCCACTGCCCTGTTTATAGTCCCGACGTACGTGTTTTACGTCACCGCGTTTAGAACGATCGGATTTTCCGACAACTTTGTGCGACCGTGTGTAGACAAAACAAGTTTGAGCCAACATCCGTCGGAAAAAATCCTAGGATTTTGTTGTCGGAATGTCCGAACAAAGTCCGACCATGTGTACGCCCTATAAGGAGCAAAGAAACCAAAAAATAGTACATAGCCGACGAAGCTCCAACTCTAAGGAGCAAAGGAACGGATAAATAGTAGATAGCCAATGGAGCTTCAACTCTATTCAACAAAGTAGCAATAAATAGAACATAGCCAACGGAGCTCCAACTCTACGGAGCAAAGTAACTGATAAATAGTACATAGTCAACAGAGCTTCAACTCTAAGAAGCAAAGGAATGGTTACATAGTACATAGTCAATGGATCTCCAACTCTACAGAACAAAGCTGTCAGGGCTGGACTCAGCCCTTTCTTCTCTGAGCTGGCCGCTCAGCTGTCGGCTAATTGCCAGGTTCTATCTCTCCACAGTGACTCCCCTGTTGATGATACCTTGCTCGTCAGTCCTGCCTACTTAAGCCGTCCCTTTACCCTGTGTCGGTCTTGGAGCATAAGGCCATGGAGGAGTATGTTGCAGACGGACTTTGTTGAGGTTTCATTGGCAAATCCTCGTCTCCTGCTGGTGCTGGGTTCTTCTTTGTGAAGAAGAGGAGTGGTGAACTGAGACCTTGTATTGATTATAGGGGTCTCAATCGTTTCACGATTAAGAATGCCTATCCGATTCCGTTGATTACGGAGTTATTTGACCGCCTCAAGGGAGCACCAGTTTTCACTAAACTTGATTTGAGAGGGGCATACAATCTCATGAGGATTAAGGAGGGCGGCGAGTGGAAAACTGCGTTTAATACTAGAACAGGCCGTTATGAGTACCTCGTAATGCCTTTTGGTCTTTGTAACGCCCCAGCAGTTTTCCAGGAATTTATTAACAATGTCCTCTGAGATTTGTTGCAGTTATGTGTGGTGGTTTATCTCGACGATATCCTCATAATTTCCAAGTCCCTGGAGAGCCACCACACAGATGTCTGTCGTGTGCTTCAGAAACTAAGAGAGAACAATCTCCATTGTAAATTGGAGAAGTGCGAGTTCCATCGTGAACAGGTTAAATTCCTGGGTTATGTCATTTCCATTGCTGCTTTTTCGATGGACCCAGAGAAACTTTCAACAGTCCTACAGTGGCTCCGATCCATGGGTTTACATCCTCTGCAGCGTTTTCTTGGCTTTGCCAACTATTATCGGAAGTTTATTCGTAACTTCTCATCTCTGGTCAAGCCCCCCAGAAAGGACGGTAACCCACAGTGTTGGTCTCCGGAGTCCATTAAGGCCTTTGAGAGTCTAAAGGTTGCATTTGTTTCTGCTCCTGTGTTGGCACATCCTGATCCTACGTTACCTTTTATCCTTGAGGTTGATGCTTCTGAGACTGGTGTTGGCGCCCTTCTGTCTCAACGTCCTACCTCTGAGAGCGCTATGCATCCTTGTGGCTACTTTTCCAAGAAATTGTCACCTGCTGAGTGCAATTATGAGATTGGTGACAGAGAGCTGTTAGCGATCATTTTGGCCCTGAAAGAATGGAGACATTGCCCCGAAGGTACCACTGTGCCAGTTCTCATTCTTACTGACCATAAGAATCTCACATTCTTGTCTGAGGCTAAACGCCTCTCTCCCAGAAGGGAGCGATGGGCTCTTTTCTTGTCTAGTTTCAATTATATAGTCTCATTCTTACCCGATACTAAGAATGTAAGGGCTGACGCTTTGTCATGACAATTTTCCTTCACTTCCAAGATGGAATCGGTTCTGTTTCCTGTGATTTCCTCCTGATCGTATTCTGGCTACGGTTCGCACCAGTCTCACTTCTCCTTTGGGTGACAAAACTCTTGCTGCTCAGGTCGATGCTCCTCCTGAGAGACCTTGTGACCGCTGCTTTGTCCCAGAGAGTCTCTGTACTGCAGTGCTCCAGACTTACCATTCTCTCAACGCTGCTGGCCACCCTGGGAAAAACCAACTCTTTTGGGCCATTTCCCAAAAATACTGGTGGCCTAGACTCCATGACACCTTCCAGTGGGCCTCCTACAACCCATACCCAATTAAGAGAGAGGCCCTGGACCCACCTGTCTATGGATTTCATTATGGAGTTACCCAACTCCCAAGGCAAAACAGTTATCCTTATGTTGGTTGACCGGTTATCGAAAATGTCTCATTGTATTCCACTTAAGAAGTTGCCCACTTCTAAGGAACTGGCTTCCATTTTTGCTCGGGAGATCTTTCACTTACATAGGCTAACCAAGGTGATTTTCTCGGACAGTGGTAGTCTGTTTGTGTCCCGTCCTTTCTGGGGGGCTTGACCAGAGCTTTTTGTGCACAGTTGGGTATTCAGCTTGCTTTCTCCTCTGCGTATCACCCGCAGTCTAATGGGGCCGCAGAATGAGCCAATCAGTCCTTGGAGCAATTCCTACATTGCTATATCTCTGACCATCATAACAAATGGTCAGATCTCTTACCGTGGGCGGAGTTTGCTCACAATAGTGCCTTGAATTCTGCTTCCCGATTATGCCCATTTATGGCGAACTATGGTTTCCAACCTTCCATGTTGCCTGACTCATTTTTTCCAGAGAATATTCCTGCGTTAGAGGAGCATCTCTGCGGTCTTTGCTCCACTTGGGCACAAGTCCAGGAGGCTTTGCAATATGCTAATGATAGGTACAGACTCAATGTTGACCGCAGAAGCCTGCCTGTGCCTTCCTACCAGGTTGGGGACAGGGTCTGGCTGTCATCTCGCAACCTCCGACTTCGTGTTCCCTCTCTGAAGTTCGCACCTTTGTTTATTTGGACTTTCCGTATTCTTCACAGGATTAACCCTGTGGCTTATGCATTAGACCTTCCTTCTAATATGCGTATCTCAAATGTATTTCATGTCTCCTTATTAAAACCTTTGGTCTGCAACCGCTTTAGCACTTCGGTGCCTCGTCCTAACCCTGTACAAGTTGAGAACCATGAGGAGTATGAAGTACAGTCCATTGTTGACTCCCGTAGGTTCCGTGGGTGCATACAGTACCTGGTGCATTGGAAAGGGTACGGTCCGAAGGAACGCTCTTGGGTCTCATCCTTGGTTTTACATGCCTCTGTCTTCCTCTGTGATTTCCATAGATGTTTTCCCCTCAAGCCTGATGGTCCTCTGAGGGGGAGGGGTCATTGGGGTGGGGGTACTGTCAGGGCTAGGCTCAGCCCTTCCTTCTCTGAACTGGCCGCTCAGTTGTCGGCTAATTGCCAGCACCTATCTCTCCACAGTGACTCACCTGTTGATGATATCCTGCTCGTCAGTCCTGCCTACTTAAGCCGTCCAGCCCAGATGATCTCTGCCTTCGCCATGGTCACATCTCTGAAGACACTCACTTGTGTTCCTGTTAAAGACTTGCTTGGCTGACATTCCTTCTGGCTCCAGATACTGCTTGCTGTTCTACTACACTCGTCTCTGGCTCCCTGACGATGGATCTATTTGTACCATGCGGCACTGGTTAAGCTGCTTGAGTCCCTGGGAGCCACACTGTCCACGCAGCTGCAAACAGATACAACTACTTTTATCCAGAGATACTACCAATGCAGTGTATTAGATTGCCTTAAGAGGTGCAATATTCCAGTCCTTGGGGGGGTAATATTTTTCTATATACTATTTACGTCCATTTGTAGATTGGATCATCCACGGTTATGTCAATGCCTCACCTTGCTCAGGAGTCTTCATATATACGGACCCAACAGCACATACAGGCAAGCAATTTTCTCCTATCAGACTTATGGTAGAACAGTTCAAATAGATTTTTCTTTCGGAAACTATATTTTGGGCTTTTTCTTTATCTCTATAGGGCTGTAGGTATGGAACTTTAACTTTGGATACAGCCATATATTCGCAGCTGCACTTTGTTGGACACTATAGGCTCCCAGTTGTCCATTTACCGTATATACTTGAGTATAAGCCGACCCGAATATAAGCCTGGGCACCTAATTTTACCACAAAAAACTGGGAAAACGTATTGACTCGAGTATAAGCCTAGGGTGAGAGATGCACAGCTACTGTAAGTGGAAAAGAGGGTCAACAATGCTCATTTGCAGCCTCACTGTGCTAGCTGCAGCCAAAATTTGGTGCTAGGAATCCCAGATTTGGTGAGCAAACCTAGTGGAACTAGCGCTACAACATAACCAAGCACCAAGTGGCCCAGAGATAAGCCGAGGGGGGCATTTTCAGCACAAAAAAATGTGCTGAAAAACTTGGCTTATACTCGAGTATATACGGTAACAGAAACTCTCTATGTAAGCACATATTTTGTCTATTTATGAAATGGCCAAATAATTTGATTAAACTAAATATTCCTAACGACATGCATTGTTATTGACATGTCACATCAATATGTTTCGATCGTTTCATAGGTAATAAAGATTTTACAATGGTACATAAGCCATTCAATGATACTCCTCCCTGTGGGCGATTTGGTTTGGTCGGTGTCTCTCCCCGGGAGGGCCTTGGTGCCCAACGACTCGCTCTGATATCATCCACTTTAGATTGTTTCCTGAATCTCCTAAGCATTGGATCCAGAGCCTGCTGGTTGAGAATTTTCTGCCACCCATTTGGATGCACCCATGTATGTATATATGTATTTGCTTCATTGTATTTTATGCACTTTTTCAAGTCTGAGATCTGTATAACTAATATATATATTTATATTTATTCATTAGAGAAAAATGTCCACGCATGTTCCTGAGGAAGCCAGAATTGTAGAATTTATGTGTGGAAAAATTTAATAGATATGTGGAGAAATTGCATAGAGAAAACGACCCCTGTTTATTTCTATGTGCTTGTCTTTTTCTGTCTTTTCCCTTGTTTTGTAATAAAATATTTTATTTTATCATATTTTGTTGTGATACATTAATTTCATCGTAATAAACACCTACAAAGTCCCATATTCCCAATGTGCTTTTTTTCTTTTAACTATTCCATATGTTTAGCAACTACATTGCTTCTCTGTAAGTTGCTTTTGCTTACGTGATTTCTGAAATCTTTCTACTGCTTGTTAAAAAATCAATAAAAATGATGTTTTAAAATTAAAAAAAAGAAAAAATCCAATGCAAGGTACTACCTTAGATGATTCAATCCAACTAATGTGTTAGGTAAAGTATACTATATGTCATTCTGTTTTTGGAGTGATCATTAGACAGTTCATTTTGTTCCAAATTAAAATTCGAACAAATTTTAGTTTTTCAGAAATTCGGATGTATCCGAATTTCTGAATTAGAATATTACCGAATTTAAACGAATCTGAAATAACGAAGAAAAAATTCGGACAAAATTCAAATTCAAATACTTTTCCAATTCGAATACTTTTCAAATTTGAATTCAAAAAATTATCGAATAGTTTTCAAATTCGAATACTTTTCTAATTTCCAAAGAGGATAAAATAGAATAGAAAATAAAGGAATAGAATAGAAATGTTTTTTTTTTATATTATATTCCTTTATTTTCTACTCTATTTTATTCTCTATGGAAATTGGAAAAAGATTCAAATTCAAAAACTTTTCGAATTTAAAATTTTTTCAAATTCATAAACTATTTGAAAAATTTGAATCGATTCGAAAATGAATAACTGAAATGAATTCCGAAAACGAATTAAACAAATGAAAAAAATGTAACTAAACTAATTTATGTAAATAACGACTCGAAACGAAACAAAACAAATTTTTTCATTCTGCACATGTCTAGTGATGATGAAGAAACAGCACCTAATCATTAAACTTTACTACTCCATTACTAGGTACAGTAATACGGGAACAGTTAACACATGGGATAAATGTATAGTTATGGACTTTAATAAAAAACTAAATTTATTTTCCTGAGAGAACAATGTAGATAAGGTGCGTAAAAATAATTTTTTTTTATAGATCAAGATCCATTCACAAAATGCTGTACTTTAAAGGTCCTTAAATTGATTCAGTAGCCCAAGTTATCTCTGGGAACAAAAAATGATCGTAAGTGCAGCCACCCTGCCGCAAGCAGCAGTGTCTATTTAAGTAGTGGTCATTACAGCCAAATTGATAGTTCAATTTTCTTAGGTTTCTCCTAGTTCTGGTTACCATATGTTCCCATTTGCTGCCAGTAGGTGTCACTGCTGCCTCTGGCAATGTTACACCAATCAGATCTATAAATATTTATCTCCCCCTTGGCAAACAGCTAGAATGCTTATTTACAGAAGTGCATGCTGGAAGAGGGTATACATAATCTGGGAGTGACCCTTCGGAAGTCAGCTCTCTCCTGGGCCTCCTGCCTAGGGAAGGGATGTGTTGACAGTTGAACACTCTTTGGCCTGTTGCATAAGAGAGGGTGACCATGTGGCTGGGCAAAGTCCTGGATTTGAGGCCTGACTTGTGAGTCATGAAAGGCCTGCAGATGTGATGAGGGGCTGGGGAAGCTTAAATGTGATGCTTGGTTCTCACAGAAGCATGAGAAACCATGGAAGACCTCCAGAAGCTTGGATGTGAAGCTCTGATCTCACTGAAGTGTAAGGAGCCATGGAGGACCTCCAGATGTGATGAGGGGCTGGAGAAGCTTGGGTGTAAAGTTTGGATCTCACTGAAATATGAGGAGCCACAGAAGACCTCCAGGTGTGATGAGTGGCTGAAGAAGCTTGGATGTGAAGTTTGGATCTCAATGAAGTATTAGGAGCAATTGAGGACCTCCAGATGTAATGAGGGTCTGGAGAAGCTTGGATGTGAAGTTTGGATCTCACCGAAGTATAAGGAGCCAATGGGGGACCTCCAGATGTGATGAGGTGTTGGAGAAGCTTGGATGTGAAGCCTAGATCTTACTGAAGTATGAGGAGCCATGGGGGACCTACAGATGTGATAAGGGGCTGGAGAAGTTTGGATGTGAAGTTTGGATCTCACTGAAGTATGAGGAGCCACGGAAGACCTCCAGGTGTGATGAGTTCCTGCAGAAGCTTGGATGTGAAGTTTGGATCTCACTGAAGTATGAGGTGCCATGGAGCACCTCCAGATCTGACGAGGGGCTGGATATAAAGTTTGGATCTCGCTGAAGTATAAGGAGCAATGGAGGACCTCCAGATCTGACGAGCGGCTGGAGAAGCTTCAATGTGAAGCCTAGATCTCACTGAAGTATAAGGAGCCATGGGGAACCTCCAGATGTGATGAGGGGCTGGAGAAGCTTGGGTGTGAAGCTTGGATCTCACTGAAGTATGATGAGCCATGGAGGACCTCCAGATGTGATGAGGGACTGGCGAATCTTGTATGTGACGCTTGGACATCACTGGCGTATGGGGAGCCATGAAGGACCTCCAGATATGATGAGAGACTGGAGAGGCTTGGATATTAAGCTTGGACCTCACTGAAGTACTGTTTCCTCTCCCCGGGGTGTTGGCAGCTGGTTTACACTCAGAAGGTTCAGTCGCAGAATGCCGGGTCAGCTTCAAAGTTCTCTATCTTAAGATTGTAAGTACTTTGGTTTCCCTTTTCTGGCGTGTGGGGGGCCTGTGCCCTTACCCCTCTCTCTGGAGTGTTCAGTGAGAATCTATAAATTCTTTTTCTTTTGCATCTAAAAGTGATGTACTCATTTTCCACTATTGCCTGAGGACTACACCCCGAGGTGAGATGCTAGTTCATCATGTCTCTGGGATACTCCACCTGCCTCCAGGGGTCGGGGGGGGGGGGGGCACTACCTAATCTGTATATCACACCACAGCACAGTGATGATTAGTTCTGATGTTTAAATAACACTTCCAGACAAGCGGTTTTTCTACGCCTTCGCCACCCGTTACCCGATTTCTTGTCTCGTGTTTTGAAAGTTTTGAACAAAACAAGCAATTCAGCGGAGACATCCAGTCTGTACACCGCCGCCATCTGCAGACAATCATCGGCAATGCGCTTTTGATTTCCTCTGCACTTGCCAAACAAAAAAATCTTGTTTAACAAGAAAGACGATACACATTAGAATTGGATGATTGGCAATTTAAAAAAAAAAAAGGACTTTAATTATCATGAACTCCGGGGACGAATTAAATTGATATGATGTTCAAGTGTGACAGATTTGTAAAGTGCTTTTTACAAAAAGTAAAGCCGCTTTTTATAGCAATATTTTCTGAATAGCTTTTGGATAGATATGGATATAAAGGATATAATGGGAAAAGAAGACACATTTCACACGGCTCCCATCCTACTGACTGCATGTCTGCTGAAGGCAATTACCATGGGAATATATAATGAGTACATGAAATGTCATTGTGCTAACCGGGAATGTTACATTGTTTATTTTTGAACATAAACGTAGAATAAATTTTGGTGGCCCATTTGCTGTTGTGTCTGTAGCACACCCCCCGTAGGGACTGCTGATTAACTTGGATCCTGCACAGCCAGGCACACAGACTTTTCACATTCACTCCAAAGTCAGAGAACAGTCCGTGACTTTGTTTTTGTTATTTATTAAAGGGTTAATAACTTGGATAGGGATGGGAAGGTTATGGGATGCCAACTTGACTTCAGCAAACCTTCAGGGACATCTTCCTATATACAGCTATATACAGTCTCCTTCATATTCCTCCGGCACGGCTCTTGTTTGCTCTGACTGAATCACTTGAATCATCTGAGAGGCTCAGCCCTTTACAGATCAGCAACAGCCCTTTACAGGCAGGAACCTGCAGCCCCCCTTTTGTGTAGCACAGTAATGCCCCGTACACACGGTCGGATTTTCCGAAGGAAAATGTCCGATCGGAGCGTATTGTCAGAAATTCCGACCGTGTGTGGGCTCCATCGGACATTTTCCATCGGATTTTCCGACATACAAAGTTGGAGAGCAGGAGATAAAATTTTCCGACAACAAAATCCGTTGTCGGAAATTCCGATCGTGTGTACACAAATCCGACGGACAAAGTGCCACGCATGCTCAGAATAAATAAAGAGATGAAAGCTATTGGCCACTGCCCCGTTTATAGTCCCGACGTACGTGTTTTACGTCACCGCGTTTAGAACGATCGGATTTTCCGACAACTTTGTGCGACCGTGTGTAGACAAAACAAGTTTGAGCCAACATCCGTCTGAAAAAATCCTAGGATTTTGTTGTCGGAATGTCCGAACAAAGTCCGACCGTGTGTACGCCCTATTACAGTGAAACAGCTTGTAACTTCTCCTCTATGGTAACTGATTCCAGCACCGCCTCTTCAGGCACTGCCAACCCACCTGCATACCTCCCAAGTTTTGGAGATGGGAATGAGGGACACCTATCAGCAAAAGTATGCAGGCATAGGACACACCCCCTTAAAGGAGAATTGTACAAAAAATAAAAAAAACATTGGTTAAACCCACAAGTGCTTTTTTCACCACTATTATTCCTTTATATTGGCTTTTGGAATTTACAAATGCAGCAATTTAGAAATCAGATGAAAGGTTTAGCGCTGGGAGACACTTCTTGATAGATAAAAAGTGCATTTTATATACATATATATGGATCAGACCAAAATGAGGGACAAATGAGAAGGAAAGAGGGACAGAGGGACATTGCTCCAAATCAGGGACAGTCCCTCGAAATCAGGGACAGTTGGGAGCTATGCACCTGGCTGCCCCTTTCTCTAGTCCTCCTGGCTGCCTCTCTACACCAGCCCACCCGTCTGACTCTCAGGAGATCTCTAGGGAAATGCTGAAGGCTTAAGCACACCGCTGTCTTCTGGGAGACCGGCTACATGTGGCAATCCCCCCCCCCTTCCCTTTGATAGTCCCCGCAGTGTTGCTCTACCGCTCTACTCCTCTCTTGCTCCCGTGCCTCCAGAAAAGACTTCCTCCCGTGTGTTATGGCAGGATCCTTCCAGCCCCGGCCAAAGGCAGGACACCCCCCCCAGACTAGGAGGCACCCCTGAGGGCCACCCACCCTGAGGGCAAACAGTTGCAGGCTCTGCGATGGATCAAAGACCAAGAAAAAACCTGGACGGACGATCACCGATACAACACCTTTATTGTGAAATATAAAATCCAAAACAGTCGGTCCATGCTATGCAGAGGTAGAGGCAAATAGCTAAAATAGGGAGATTTAGAGTGGAAAAGTGATTACAGTTGGATCACATGTGATGTTTCCAACCTCTATTCCTTCATCCCACATTTCTTAGGCTTGCAAGCAGTTTCATATTTCCTAGGTACATCAGGACGGTTTTCACTTGCTCTACAGGAGTTTATTTTAATGAGTCTGGAGTATTTACTTACACATAATTTCTTTGTGTTCGACGGGGACCATTACCTCCAGAAGTGCGGGGCCTCCATGGGGGCCAAGTTCTCACTGTCCCTGGCCAATTTATACATGGAGTGGTGGGAAATGTTCCGCAATTTTTGGGCCTGATAGTCCCCGCCGATGGGACACTGTATTTTACTGTAGATATATTGATGACCTCCTCTTTGTGGTTTCTGGACAGCACATCAGTCTTGATGTAGGGTTGCATTACATGAATGATAACCAATTAAATCTAAGATTCACTGGACACCATGATATGGTGTCCATTGAGTTTTTAAATGTGGTGTTAACTGGGGACGGTGATAGAATTGCTTCCAACTTATATAGGAAACCCACTGCAGGGAATACCCTGTTGAGGGCTGACTCTGGTCATCCAGGACACACGATAAAAAGTATTCCAGTAGGCCAATTTCTCAGGTTGAAACGTTTGTGCAGCAAAGATGTGTACTTCAAACAGGAGGCCATTCATATGGCCTCCAGGTTTGAGGCAAGAGGGTATCCCAAGTCCATCATCCATAGGGCATTCAATATCGCTGATAAAACTCCTCGATGTAAATTATTAACAGATAACCCCTCTTGGAAGGGTACACATAAAAATGGGGAGTTTGATCAGTCTACTTGCATCCCCGTTTTTTCTACACCATACAATGCAGAATTGAATAAAATCAAGAAGGTCATCGTTAAGTGTCTTCCTGTACTGTCAAGTGATCCCGTTTATGCTCAGATACTTTCCAATGGGATTCGGACTGCCTCTAGGAGGGCACCCTCGCTTGGTAGATGGCTTTCACCCAGTCTTTACACAAGCACATCAGGACCTACACATTGGCTACAATTTAAGGAAACGTTCAAATGCAGTATTAACAGTTGTGCATATTGTTCTTTTATTAAAAGGGGTGACACAGTCCTTTCAGTTACAACAGGGAAATCTTACAAAATTTCGTCCTTCATTAATTGCAACACACGCTTTTTAGTGTTTACGTTATTACATGCACATTATGCCCCATTCAATATGTGGGAAGGACGACACGTAGGTTGAGGGATCGTCTCTACGATCATCTCCATGATATTGAGAAAAATCTTTCTACCAATGTGGCCCGTCATTGGAATGACCATCACCACAAAGATGTGTCCAGTTCGGTCATCCGGGGTATGGAAAAAATAGTTAAGCCACCCAGAGGTGACGACAAATTCAGAATTTTGTGTAAACAAGAAGTTTGCTGGATCTTCCATTTAAATACTAGAAAAAACAGTCGGCCTTAACTTTTGAGTGGGACGTGTCTCACTTTTATGAGTGGGACTGTCAGACACCAAGAAATCAGACCGAGACAGAAGTACAGTTAAATCTCACTTGTTTAATAATAAAAGTAAATAGAACAAACGTAGTCAAAACATAGCCAAAGTTCAGTAACCAGAACGAATAGTCAGCAAAGCCAGAAGTCAGGGATCAACGTAGTGAAACAGCAAGCAGGAACTGGAGCCAGAAAGGATGTCAGCAAAACAAGTCTTTAAATAGGAACCCAGGCAATCGTCTCTGTGATGTTGATCAAGGCGAAGACAGAGATCCTGCCTTAAGTAGGCAGGACTACCCAACCCTGACTCTTGATAAACCAACCACTGTTGAGTATTTATGCGCCCAGGGTCCTCACCAACTACATTTAATATCCTCCATTCACCGTATCCTCCATGAGTCGACCCCTCTTACCGAGACCACACATCACTACTTGAGGAGATGGTCCCATTTGATAGGTAGACCAATTTCGGTCCAGGTATGGGATGGGATCTGGTCCTCTACTTTCAAGTCCTCCAAATGTGTAACCCAAAGGGAAACATCCATTGAGATTCTCATGTTTTGGTACAAAACCCCCGATGTCATAAATATGATTCCTCAGTTTCGCCAAACTGGCAATTTTCTGGCAATGTTCTATGATCCAACCCTTTTGGCATGAAGTGATGCTCCTGATACAAAAGGTGTTGGATGTGTCCCTTCCGCTCGATCCCTTAAATTATCTACTGGGTCTCCCTTTTTCAGGCGTAACCAAAAAAGTTAATCGGTTAATTTCCTATATTTTGTTAGCTGCCAAAAGGCTTATTCCATTGTGCTGGTTGTCTAATACACCCCCTCCGTGGTCCAGGTTTCTTCACCTGGTGGCTGAGATTCGGGGGATGGAACATCTAACGGCCTCTGTACATGATGCTATCTCCTTGATAAAGTTAGGGAACTTACCTACGAGTTATTCTTTCTTTTTCCTTTTTGACAAGCTGTACAGATCACCCCTGTGCTCTGTATGTATGGACATTGTTTATTTGTTCCTCTTATTTCTTTGTTTGATATCATTATGTTTTTTCGATATTTGTGCACTGTGCACTATGTAATAATTTCATATCCGTTCTTTTTTTTTTTTTTCTTTTAAAAAAAAAAACAATAAAGATACAATTTTGAAAAGTAGGCAGGACTGACGAGCAGGATATCATCAACAGGTTAGTAACTGTGGAGAGAGATGGGAACTGGCAAATAGCCGACAGCTGAGCGGCCAACTCAGAGAAGGAAGGGCTGAGCTCAGCCCTGACAGGGACACGTTCTTAGGGTCCCTTAGTATAAATATAGGTTCCTTTCTATCGTCATTAATACATCTAATTCATAGTGATGGAAAACATGTCATGCAGCATGATGACCACTTGTTTAAATTTGCCTTGCCTTTTTGTCCTCTCTTTTTTACTTCTTCTTTTTCCTCTTGAATATTCACGTCACAAATTATTAATTATTAATTGATATGATAGATACGACTAACAATGTTATGGATCTTTTCTACTGATCTATTTATTTCATTCTTCCTCTTGTATCTTATACAGATTAGTGTATTTATCAAGTTACTTCATTTATAATTATATATTTATACGTTCTATGATGTTACTTTTTCTCTTTCTGAACTAATAGAGGGTCCTTCTTATTTTAGGTTAGAAGTCTATCGGAGGCACTGACTCCCCCCCCCCCCCCCCACAAGTGAGGGGGTTCATGCGTTAAATACAATATGTTCATAGCAATTCTCCGTTATTTTTCTTGTGAACATGTCATTGGAACAAAAACATTTTTCCAATAATCATTTTAACCACTTGACAACTGGGCACTTAAACCCCCCTTGTGACCAGACCAATTTTCAGCTTTCAGCGCTCTCACACTTTGAATGACAATTACTCATTAGTCATGTAATACTGTACCCAAATGAATTTTGTGTCCTTTTTTTCATACAAATAGAACTTTCTTTTGGTGGTATTTGATCACCTCTGGGCTTTTTATTTTTTGCGCTATAAATGAAAAAAGACCGAAAATTTAGAAAAAAAACGCATTTTTCTTCGTTTCTGTGATAAAATTTTGCAAATTATTAATTTTTCTTCATAAATTTTGGCCACAATTTATAATGCTACATATCTTTGGTAAAAATAACCAAAATTAGTGGATATTATTTGGTCTTTGTGAAAGTTAGAGAATCTACAAACTATGGTGCAAATCATAAAAAAATTGATCACACCTGATGTACTGACGGCCTATCTCATTTCTTGAGACCCTAACATGTTAGGAAAGTACAAATACCCCCAAATGACCCCTTTTTTGAAAGTAGACAATCCAAGGTATATAGTAAGATGCATTGTGAGCTTTTGATGTTGTCATTTTTTCCCACAATTCTTTGCAAAATGAAGATTTTTTTTTTCCCCCCACAAAATTGTCATTGTAATAAGTTATTTCTCTCACATGGCATGTATATACCACAAATAACGCCCCAAAATACATTCTGCTACTCCTCCTGAGTATTACGATACCACATGTGTGGGACTTTTTCACAGCCTGGCCACATAGAGAGGCCCAACATGCAGGGAGCGCCATCAGGTGTTCTAGGAGCATAAATTACACATCTAACTTGTTGACTACCTATTATACTTTTGAAGGCCCTGGAGCACCAGGACAATGACATGTGACACTGACGTGGCACTGATGACAGATGGCACTGATACGTGGCACTGATACATGGCACTGATGACAGATGGCACTGATACGTGGCACTGACACTGATGTGGCACTGATGACAGATGGCACTAATACGTGGCACTGATGACAGATGGCACTAATATGTGGCACTGACAGATGGCACTAATACGTGGCACTGATGACACGTGACACTGATGACAAATGGCACTAATATGTGGCACTGATGACACGTGGCACTGATGACAGATGGCACTAATACATGGCACTGATGACAGATGGCACTAATACGTGGCACTGATGACAGATGGCACTAATACGTGGCACTGATGACACTGATGACAGATGGCACTGATACGTGGCACTGATGACACTGATGACAGATGGCACTGATACGTGGCACTGATGACACATGACACTGATGACAGATGGCCCGTGACACTGACAGGTGGCACTGATGACAGATGGCACTATGTGGCACTGATGACAGATGGCACTTATACGTGGCACTGGGGACAGATGGCAGGGACAGATGGCAGGAACATGACAGCAGGGACATGACAGCAGGGACATGACAGCAGTGACATGACAGCAGGGACAGATGGCAGGGATGTGACAGCAGGGACATGATGACAGGGACATGATGACAGGAACAGATGGCAGTGGGAACACTTTTTTTTCGTTCTTTTTTTTTTTTCTTCACTTACCGCCGCAGCGGTTCGCTCTCCCTCCTCACACGCTGTCTCTGTGTGAGGAGGGAGAGCCGCAGAACACCGGCGATGAGAGATGATCTCATATGTTTACATATGAGATCATCTCTCATTGGCACCGCCAATCGCGCTGAAAACGGCCGCTAGGATTGGCCGTTTTCAGCGATCTGTGACTGGCTGTGTCAAGGGACACGGCCAGCACAGGACTTCCCCGATGCGCGCCCGTGGGAGCGCGCAGTGCGGAAGTAAACAGGAGGCCGTCCAGGGACGGCCTCCCGGCAATTAGCGTCCGCGCTATAGCCGTCTTTCGGCTATAGCGCGGACGCCTAGTGGTTAACCACATGCCGACCGGGCCATAGCCTAAAGACGGCTGCAGCGCGGTCGGCTTATTCTGGGTGGGTGTCCGTGGGACGTCTCCCTGGGGCGCGCACCTGGAAAACATCCATGACTGGCGGGTCCTGGATCATGGTAAGCGGACGCTGATAGTGGCTGTTTACCACGTGATCGCTCCGTCAAATGACGGAGCATCACTTGTAAACAAACCGGCGTCATGTCATGACGCCAGTTCCTCCCTCCCCTCTCTGTACAGTGTGAGAGGAGAGAGGGAGAGATCATTTGCAGCGCTGTGGGCACTACAGATCCAGCCCATAGCGCTGCTCAGTGCCCATACTCTGCCATACTCTGCCATACTATGCAATACTCTGCAATACTCTGCCAATACTCTGCCAATACTCTGCAATACTATGTAATACTATGTAATACTCTGCCAATACTCACCAATACTCACCAATACTCTGCCAATACTCACCAATACTCGCCAATACTCACCAATACTCTGCCAATACTCGCCAATACTCGCCAATACTCACCAATACTCTGCCAAAACTCTACCAATACTCGACAATACTCACCAATACTCGCCAATAGTCGCCAATACTCTGCCAAAACTCTACCAATACTCGACAATACTCTCCAATATTCTGCAATAAATTTTAACAGAAACAAAGAATTTTTTTTTTTTCCTGAATTTTCAGTATTTTTTGATTTATAGCGCAAAAAATAAAAAACCCAGTGGTGATTAAATACCACCAAAAGAAAGCTCTATTTGTGTGAAAAAAAGGACAGACATTCCATACAGGTACAGTGTTGCATGACTGAGTAATTGTCATTCAAAGTGTGAGAGCACCGAAAGCTGAAAATTGGTCTGGTTAGGAAGGGGTTTACGTGCCAAGTGGTTTATTATACATTTATGTTTTATCTGTGATTTATGATCTGTATATTACTTAATTTATGATCTGTATATTAATCGTTTTATATATTGTCACATTGAAACATATGAAATCTTCAATTTAATTTTATTCAATGTGATTTGGTATAATATTGGTTTAAATCTTTCCTTATTTGGTTATGAAAGCATTATTTACTTATGTTCTTGTTGTTTTATGTGTGATGTTCTCTGAAAGGGATGCAGATTGTGCATGGTTTTCTTGATAAGGTACCTCACATGCGCTGCACCTACTTCATGGTTCTCCTTCATGTGTTCCTTGTTTTGACTGGATTGTGCAGGGGGGGGGGGGTCTTGATGAAAATTCTTTTGATTGGCCGTTTACCCCTATTTATATGCACAAACAATGCTTGCCGACCAGCCGCCGCAGTTTCAGAATGGCACGGCTGGGCGAAATGACGTTATGTTACGTCGCTTCGCCTTTTGGCCACTAGGGGTCGTGTGCCTGACCACGATGCCAGTGCCCAGTGCCCGGCGAGTGCCCGGCGATCGCTCGTGACAGAGCAAGAAGTTCTTTCAGGGGAGAGGTGGCAGATCTTGTGTTCATATTAAGTATGAACGCCGATCTCTGTCTCCTCCTAGTCAGTCCCATCCCCCCCACAGTTAGAACACACATAGGGAACACACTTAATCCCTTGATCGCCCCCTAGTTTTAACCCCTTCCCTGCCAGTGGCATTTACACAGTAATCAATGCATTTTTATAGCACTGATCGCTGTATAAATGTCAATGGTTTCAAAAATGTGTCAAAAGTGTCCGATGTGTCTGCCATAATGTCGCAGTCCCGATAAAAATCGCAGATCGCCGCCATTACTAGTAAAAAAAATAAATAAAATAAAAATGCCATAAATCTATCCCCTATTTTGTAGATGCGCAAACCAGTCAATATACGCTTATTGCAATTTTTTTTTTACCAAAAATATGTAGAAGAATACATATCGGCCTAAACTGAGGAGAAAATTGTTTGCTTTTTTTTTAATAAAAAATGTGGGATATTTATTATAGCAAAAAGTAAAAGACATTGGGGGTTATTTACGAAAGGCAAATCCACTTTGCACTACAAGTGCAAACTACACGTGCAAAGTGCACTTGAAATTGCACTGAAAGTGCACTTGGAAGTGAAGTCGCTGTGGATCCGAGGGGGACATACAAGCAAATAAAAAACAACATTTTAGCTTGCACATGATTGGATGATAAAATCAGCAGAGCTTCCCCTCATTTCAGATCTTCCCCTCAGATCTACAGCGACTGCACTTCCAAGTGCACTTGCAGTGCAAAGTGGATTTTGCTTTCGTAAATAACCCCCCAATGTGTTTTTTTCAAAATTGTCCCTCTTCTTTTGTTTATAGCGCAAAAAATAAAAACCGCAGAGGCGATCAAAGTTCTATTCGTGGGAAAAAAAGGACGTCAATTTTGTTTGGGTACAGCATCGCACGACCGCGCAATTGTCAGTTAAAGCGACGCAGTGCCGAATCGCAAAGAATGGCCCGGTCATTGAGCAGCCAAATCTTCCGGGGCCTGAAGCGGTTAAGCCCCGACCTACGGTGTGAAACGCGTCAGTGTTTGCCTCTACCTCTGCATAGCATGGACTGACTGTTTTGGATTTTATATAATAAAGGTGTTGTATCGGTGTGCGGCCGTCCAGGATTTTTCCTCCTCCACGCTGTATCTCCATCTTCCACCTGACTGTCCCCGCTGGCATGCCCCATGACTATTTATGAGGTGTGCCCTGCCCCCTGCCAGCCCACTATTGGGGATTGGCCGAGGCCTCATGCAGTGGGGGGAAAATAATGACTGTCTCCCCTGCAGATTGTGTAGGTTTGCCCACTTACTAAGAAATGAAGGGTCTATAATTTGTATCATAGGTGTATTTTATATGATAGAGACAGAATATCAACCAAAAATCCAGAAAAAAACACTCTCAAATCCCCTTCCATAGCTCCACCCAGCCAGGTACGCTCCCTGCAGTCACTCTCCTGATCCCAGAGTCATCAGTCGTCACTCGGGGGGGCTCTGGCTTGCCCATTAGGCTTTAGGTATCCAGGCTCACAAATTTTCTTTAGTCTTTCCAGGGAGAGAATTGCTTCAGTTGCTCCTACCGGACTCTGTACACCTCTCCCGGGATCTCTGCTCTGATCAGACTACATCTTTTGTAGGTGTGGGGTACTTGGCTTCTATGCCCCATCTGCCCTAAGACTCCACCCAACCTGACTTATATATGGACCCCTGACTTACCCATGACATCAATACAGAGCCACCTAGTGGCAGACTAGCTAACTGCACCTGCATACATGCGCCCTTCCCATCGCCCCTAGCAGTCCCGGTCTCAACCTTCAGGGGTGCTCAGATGGGAATTGTACAAGAGGCCACCCTCGTTATATTGAGCCCCCACATACAGGTATGTGACACTTAGCCTGTGCAACTGTCTTTACATACATCTTTGCATAAAAGGGAATTTTGGGGTTCAGTTTTACAGTCTCATACGATTTATATGTACCAACACAGGACTTTTTTTTTAGTGGGGACGTGGGGGAATGCAGTTCCACAACCTCCAGCACTGAATGTCTGTAATGATAAGGGGTGCTTGGGTGTGCAGGAGGGTCTATTGTTGCTGGCTGCTGGGGATCTATTAACACTGGGGTGATCTATTGTTGTTAGGGGGCTATTGTTACTGGTGAAGAATCTATTGCTGCTGGAAGGGTCTACTATTGCTTGAGGGGGGGGAGGGCAGTTGCTGCTTGGAAGGGACCTACTGTTGAGGGAGGGATCTATTGTTTCTAGCTGCTGGAGGGTCTATTGATGCTGGTTGCTGGGCAGATTTATTGTTGCTGGCAGGGGTTTATTGTTGCTGAGGTGGATCTAATGTTGCTGGGTGGATTTTGTTGATGGGGGGGGCAGTTGTTGCGTGGACGGGACCTACTGTTGAGGGAGGAATCTATTGTTTCTATCTGCTGGAGGGTCTATTGATGCTGGTTCCTGGGCAGATTTATTGTTGCTGGCAAGGGTCTATTGTTGCTGGGGTGGATCTAATGTTGCTGGGAGGATTTTGTTGATGGGGGGGGGCAGTTGTTGCGTGGATGGGACCTACTGTTGAGGGAGGGGCCTATTGTTTCTAGCTGCTGTTATTGATGCTGGGTGCTGGGATATTTTTTGTTGCTGGCTGGTAGAGATGGGCTGAACACCCCCCAGTTCGGTTCGCAGCAGAACTCGCGAACAGGGGAAATGTTCTAACTTAGACAGCGAACCCCATTAAAGGGTCTTTTAGGGTCTGGTATGGATTTGGAGGGGAACCCTGCGCCAAAATGTAAAAAAAAAAAGGCATGGGGTCCCCCCCAAAATCCATACACAACCCTTATCCGGGAATACAGCCCGGCAGGTCAGGAAAGGGGAGAAACGAGTGAGCGCCCCCCTGTCCTGAACCATACCAGGCCACATGCCCTCAACATAGGAGGGTGGGTGCTTTGGGCGGAGGGGGCTCTGCCACAGTCCAGGGTTGTCGGGAAGAGGCCCTTGTCCCTATCAACATAAGGGACAGGGTACTTTGGGGCGGGGGGGCAGAGCACCCCCCTCCCATGTTGAGGGTATGTGGACTGGTATGGTTCAGGGGGGCACTCTTCCCCTCCTCTTTCCTGACCTGCCAGATGGCATGCCCAGATAAGGGTCTGGTATGGATTTTTGGGGGGGAACTCACGCTGTTTTCTTTTTTAATTTTGGCGTGGGGTTCCCCTCCAAATCCATACCAGATCTGAAGGGCCTTTATTTTTTGTATTGTTTTATTGTTCAGCTGTTCGGTTGTTAAGGACGCTGCGGCCGGCTTCCCGGCCCCACACCTTAACAACCAGCTTACACTTCACCAAAGCTTTGCCCAATCAGGGCGCAGAATGGATTGTGCGGCGAACACCCTGCAAATTCGGCTGTTCGGCGAAAAGCCGTACAGATAAATGTTTGGCCCAAACTCATGCTTGGACCAAACCAGTCCCCCATCCCTACCGGCTGGGGCCTATTGTTGCTGGGGTCTTCTGTTACGGAGGGTCTATTTTTACAGGGGGGTCTATTGTTACAGGGGGCTCTATTGTTGCTGGGATAGGTCTACTGTTGCAGGGGGGTCTATTGTTACAGGGGGGGGGTCTATTGTTGCTGGGTGCAGATGATCTATTTTACAGAATTTCTTACTATCAGTAACACATTCTATAAAACTTACTTAGCACCACAAAATGAAACTTGGTCCTGTATTCTCTAAATGGGGTGGTACAGGGATACAGGGAGGTGAGTAGGAGGTGAAACCAAGGGACGGTACTCAGAGGTGGGTAGGGGGCAGGGACAAGGGGTGACTCAGAAGAGGGGTGTACCTGCACCTATTCTCTGACAAAAAAAGCCTTTACCAATATATATATATATATGGCATTGATGACATTTTGATTAATTTTGGGAAGTTCTTGGTCACCTCATGCAATTCACCAATTCAATGACTCTGTTGCCTGCAGTCTGTTGAGGATTGCATTGTGCAGCTCAGGTTTGTAAATGCTTTATCATTTCATCAATACAAAACAATAGTATTAACTCCTTGAGGGGGGTAAGGGTTTGACTTTTCTTACCGTGTTCCAGGCCAATCGTATCCCCGCCACTCTTATCTATGGGCTTTTAATCTTGTAGACACCACAATGCCGGGAGAAGCCTGATTTGTTTTTGCATAAGACAATCTGTCATCAGTAATATAAGCACTTCTCTTTCCTAGTGTTTGTCCTGGATTTACAACAACGCATACAATTTTTACAAACAACATATATTATCATAAGGACTGGAGGGAGATGAAGAATTATTCAGGAGCTCTCAAAAGCCAGACAGTTTATAGCAGAGAAAGTCTTTTTTAGACCTAAGGCTATTCATATAGGTCATCAGAATAGGTGCTATTAAAGCACAAGACCTGTTAATAAAACAAAACAATCAGAAAATTACAATTTGTAACAATGGATTTCAGCCAGGGTTTTTTTTGCATAGATACATTGGTCTAGCTTGGGCCAATGTAAGAATGCCTGCACCATACCTGGTCCATTGCTGTGGAAACTGGAAATCATTATAGTAGTAACTGCTACTGATCGCCACTAGCTACCAGGTCCATTGGCATGTTCACCCTTAACAGTACATGATGCCCAACCTCTCCTCGACCAAACAGAGAACACTTGGCAGTTATTAAGTGTGACAGTACTGATTGGCACCCCGACTAGGTTCTTCCACCAAACAGTGCCACCTGCCCTCCAAACCGTTCCAGCACACTGAGAGCTAACATCAGCCTTTACCCCAACTATTGTACACAGAAAAGGTGTTGGGATAGAACCAGAGGTATGACTGTTTATTGAACAGAAATACAGGTTTTTATACACTTCAAAAGTAGTTCAGTCACCACATGAACAATAAAACCAAACATTACCCAAAACATGACACAATAGCATAGTTGCCAACAGTCCCGATTTTCCCGGGACAACCCCGATTTTGGGACCCTCGTCCCAATCGGAGGCCGTCCCGATTCGGGATTTTGCCTTTTGTCCATGGAAAAACGGGAATGTTTGGCTCTGCAGCAGTTCTGGTTCCTGGCTTCCCCTTGTGGTCAGCTACATCTCCTCTCGTTCCTCGTGTTCGGTGGAAAGGGGAGGGACCGATCTGTGCAGCCAATGGATCCGCTTCACTCTTCACAATTCTCCAGCCGGGGTTAGCTGCACGGATTGGCCCATCCCCTCTCCACTGAACACGAGGAACGAGAGGAGATGTAGCTAGACTGCAGCCAGCACTCCGTCTGCAGCCAACACTCTGCTGGGGGCACTGATTTAAAAGGCACTCCACTTGGGACACCTGATGTAAGAGGCACTTCACTGGGGACACCTGATGTAAGAGGCACTCTGCTGGGGACACCTGATGTAAGAGGTACTGTACAGGCGACACCAGATGTAAAGGAGGGCTCCGCTGCCGGGGACACCAGATGTAAATGAGGGCTCCACTGCCGGGGACACAGATGTAAAGGAGGGCTCCACTGCCGGGGACACCAGATGTAAATGAGGGCTCCACTGCCGGGGACACAGATGTAAAGGAGGGCTCCACTGCCGGGGACACCAGATGTAAATGAGGGCTCCACTGCCGGGGACACATATGTAAAGGAGGGCTCTGCTGCTGGGGACACCAGATGTAGAGGGGGGCTCCGCTGCTGGTGACACTAGATATAAAGGAAGGCTCCACTGCCGGGGACACCAGATGTAAAGGAGGGCTCCACTGCTGAGGACACCAAATTTAAAGGATGGCTCCACTGCCAGGGACACCAGATGTAAAGGAGGGCTCCGCTGCCGGGGACACCAGATGTAAAGGAGGGCTCCGCTGCCGGGGACACCAGATGTAAAGGAGGGCTCCGCTGCTGGAGACACCAGATGTAAAGGAGGGCTCCGCTGCTGGGAAAACCAGATGTAAATTAGGGCTCCGCTGCTGGGGACACCAGATGTAAAGGAGGGCTCTGCTGCTGGGGACACTAGATGTAAGGAGGGGCTCCACTGCCAGGGACACAGATCTGTAAGGAGGGCCTCTGCTTCTGGGGGCACATGATGTAAGGGTGGACTCTCTTGGGGGCACCTGATATAAATGAGGGCTCCACTGCCGGGGACACAGATGTAAAGGAGGGCTCTGCTGCCAGGGACACCAGATGTAAAGGAGTGCTCCACTGCCTGGGATACCAATTTAAGGATGGCTCCGCTGCCGGGGACACCAGATGTAAAGGAGGTCTCCTCTGCCGGGGACACCAGATGTAAAGGAGGGCTCCGCTGCTGGGGATACTAGATATAAGGAGAGGCTCTGCTGCCAGGGACACAGATCTGTAAGGAGGGCCTCTGCTTCTGGGGGCACCTGATGTAAGGGCGGACTCTGTTGGGGGCACCTGATGTAAGGACGGACTCTGCTGGGGGCACCTGGTGTAAAGACGGACTCTGCTGGGGGCACCTGATGGCATCTGGTGACAGGTGACGTGGCAGGTGACACGCTCAGGGATCCCACTGATTCTGGATTATGGTGAGTTGAATGATTTCATTCTATATTACAATGTAATAATAGTAATAATGTGCTTCAATCATCCTGACACCACAACAACCATGGTGCTGGCATTTTTTGGTGCGCTGCATTTTTCTTTTTTTGCTATGTCATGCCTACAAACACATGCCCCGCCCCTAATTATAATAAGACTCCGCCTACAGCCAAAAAAGTGTCCCTATAATTTTTTTTACAATGTTGGCAACTATTCAGTAGCTATATACTGTAATGAAGTAGAGTTGACACAAGACTAATCCCATCATGTAGGATCTTTGAAGAGTTACTGTAGCTCAATTAGCCAACAGACAGGAACAATAGGTGACTCAAATAACTTATTTAACAGTGGGAATGCACACCTAGGAGGCCCACAATGGGAGAAAGACACTTAACACATAACACCTTAAACAGATTGATATTCCATGCTGCTAAAATGTGATTGTTGTATTTAATTCACGTGTCACTGTGTATGACCATTTTATGCTTATGTCTTATATAGTATATACTTATATATTTTTTTTAGAACTCTTTCTTTATCCAATTCAAAACAAAAACAAGACTGGTCTATCCGTACATGAGATAAATTTGCCAACATTCCATATGCGGCCAGAATACCCACATCACACACCACGTTTTATAGTTACAGTAAATTCCAACTAATGTAAAACAAGGCCATCATAAAATAAGTAGGCCCAAAAAAACACATCAAGAAGTAAGCAAACAAAACTTAAAACACAACAAGAAAAAAAAAATAATTAATTTACTAAAAATGTAAATATATTGAGACAGAGACAATGTCCCCATTAAAGTCCCTTACTTGCTTCCCAGCTATGTTTTATATACCTAACTATACAGAAAGGCCATATATTTTGCTTTTAATGTCTACATCTAATAAATATTGTTTTTACTTTACAGTCTTTGTTGCGAACGTGATCCCCTGAGGTCCATCCAAATTCCATACTTTACCCATCATGCTTATCACAAGGGTCTTCTTACTTCATTACAAGTTGTTAAACTCTTTCGGAGAAATGTGATATTAAAACAGAAAGTTACGGTATTTTGTTTCTTTTTTGCCATTAAGGAGAAAGTTGATGCCATAATCAGAGTGGAAAACCCTTGGAGGCACATAATATTTACAATCTATGCAGTATATAGTTACAATGTGGCAGTGCTTTGATGGACTTCCTAGATGTTGTCTCCTGAGACATAATAGAGGTCAATGTCGGATTCTTCATCCATTTTGGCACTTAGCAAAGAATTCTGGTCCTCGGCCTGAAGACCCGGCTCCTGCTTAGCTCTGCAAATTCATTCAGGAAGGCCATTTTAACGTTTAAAAGAACGATCCCCCTGCTTTGAAACGGATCCTCCAGCCATAATGGATTTATATTTTCCGCTCTGTCTCCGTCTCTTTGGCTTATTTGGGGAAGGGCGTAATTGAATCTCACCCTAATACAAAGTTACATGAAGGACGTAGTCCAGCTCACACGGCTGTTTCTAGCCTCCACCGGCGGTGGTATTTCTAACCTTCACTCAGTGTAAGCCTGGGAAGAGCGTTTCATTTCCACCGACCCTGACATATGGCCCCTGCAGCGCTATGGACGCCGGTCTTGCTTTTATCACTCCACCATGTACTGCGCCATTAAAGTTCATTTTTAATGTTCATATAACATTTTTTTTTCTTTCTCTTCTGCTGGAGGAATTCCACAAGGCTTAGAGACTAGATGCCCATTTTTCTTTGCTTGTAACATAAGCCCGATGACTCGATCATTGGCCGGCTGCCCTCGCGATATTGATTAGCCACACAACCTTACCGGGCGTTCTGCAAAGACCAAAGTGGCAATCCGTTTACGTTCGAGGAAAGAAGTCTGACAGCGCGATAACAACTTTAACACCCTCTGGGTCTTTTTATTACCAACTTGGTGGAAGCTTCATTTCACGGGCTTGGTAAATAATTGTCTCAGCTTAATGGTCGTGTAGTTAAAGAGGTCTCTAACAAGTTTTATTTGCTGAAGAAATATGCCCTTCAGTTCTTATTTACACACACTCTGCTCTAATGCCAAACGGATATTTTTCCGGGTGAATTTATTTTGGAAGGAAAAAAAAAAGGGCAAAGAGACGGCACGGCAAAGTTAAGTGCTTAATTCGTCTGAATAACAAGTGAGGTTATAGGTCTGCCGAGTGATCTGCCAAAAAACCTTGATGTATGTGGAAGAGCCGAGACGGCACAAGTAAATCCCACACTTACTCTTCTTCCAGATTGGGCAGTTATTTGTTTTTTTTTAGAGCAATTCAGTCTTCTACAAACGCTCTTCATTACATATCAAAACCAACTGGAGTCTGCAGAAAGATAGGCATGCCTTATATCAGGTGAGGGACCCAAGCCAACAGAGGATGATGTCTAGGCTCTACCTCTGTTTTTAAAGTGGAAAAAAAAACTCCTATCAGTTTATTTGCCCTCTCTGTCCCATTGGGGAATTTTCCTTCCACTTCCTGTCTCATAGCCAAATGAGGAAGTGTGAGGGAATACCTGGGGTCAGAAGCTTTAGTGTCCCTGTTCTGCCCCACTTTCATGTATTTTTTTTATATTGTATATTGAACTAGATGAAGTTATCATTTTGCTGTGGTATGCTGACATCTACTGACAGTTTCTGGCCACTACGAGTTGTTTGCTATGTGATGTTGGTATCTTCTTCTGTATCTGGGCACCATAAACTGAAAACAATGTTTAATTCATTTTTAATATTCACAGAAAACCTCTGTGTTGCTATGGCTATTTTAGTGTTTTTTATAGCATATATATAGGTAGACGTTAAGATTCATCTATTGATACGCTAATGAACTTGTTGAACTGGTTCACGAGCTCAGGACAAGAAATAAGATGTTGACAGGAAGTAGGGGGAGGCGGCAAAGGACTGGAACACAGCCATATGTTGAGTAAAGGAAGCACTGGTAGTTTCTTCAGAACTCCAAGAAACAATGAGCAGTCTGGAGAGATCCTGACTAAAAGGAAGAAGACTCCATCACAAGGAAGAACCACATTACGTTAAGTGCTTAATTTGTCTGAATAGCAAGTGAGGTTATAGGTCTGCCGAGTTATCTGCCAAAAAACCTTGATGTATATGGAGGAGCTGAGACGTCACAAGTAAATCCCACACTTACTCTTCTTCCAGATTGGGCCATTTTGTTTTATTTTATACAGCAATTTAGTCTTCTGCAAACACTCCTCATTACATACCAAAACCAACTGGAGTCTGCAGAAAGAAAGGCATGCCTTATATCAGGTGAGGGGCCCGAGCCAACAGAGGATTATGTCTAGGCTCTACCTCTGTTTTTAAAGTAGAAAAAAACTCCTATCAGTTTATTTGCCTTCTCTGTCTCATTGGGGAATTTTCCTTCCACTTCCTGTCTCATAGCCAAATGTGGAAGTGTGAAGGAATACCTGGTTGTCACCGGGGTCAGAAGCATTAATGTCCCTGTTCTGCCCCACTTTTATGTATTTTTTTTATATCTTATATTGAACTAGATGAAGTTAACATTTTGCTGTGGTATGCTGACATCTACTGACAGTTTCTGGCCACTACAAGTTGTTTGCTATGTGATGTTGGTGTCTTCTTCTGTATCTGAGCTCCGCAAACTGAAAATGGTATTTAATACATTTTTAAAGCGGAGTTCCACCCTAAAGTGGAACTTCCGCTCATCAGATTCCTCCCCCCCTCCGGTGCCTCAATTGGCACCTTTCAGGGGGGAGGGGGTGCAGATACCTGTATAATACAGGTATCTGCACCCACTTCCAGGAACAGCTAGCCGGAGCTAGCCGCATATGCCCGCCCCCCCCCCCCCGTTGTGTTCTGGGAAACACACAGTTCCCACAACACAATGGGGACCAGTGTAGACGCGCAGCACGACTCGTGCATGCGCAGTAGGGAACCGGGCAGTGAAGCCACAACGCTTCACTTCCTGATTCCCTGACTGAGGATGGCGGTGGGGGCAGCCGAGAGACGAGCGATTGATCGGCTTCGGCTGCCCACATCGCTGGACCCTGGGACAGGTAAGTGTCCATTTATTAAAAGTCAGCAGCTGCAGTATTTTAATATTTTTTTTTAAGGTGGAGCTCCGCTTTAATATTCACAGATAACCTCTGTCCTAGTGGTTTTTATAGTATATATATAGATAGACGTTAAGATTTATCTATTCATAGCTAATGAACTTGTTGAACTGGTTCATGAGCTCAGGACAATAAATACGATGTTGACAGGAAGTAGGGGGAGGCAGCAAAGGACTGGAACACAGCCATATGTTGAGTAAAGGAAGCACTGGTAGTTTCTGCAGAACTCCAAGAAGCAAGGAGCAGTCTGGATAGATCCTGACTAAAAGGAAGAAGACGCCATCACAAGGAAGAACCACATTATGTTAAGTGCTTAATTTGTCTGAATAACAAGTGAGGTTAGAGGTCTGCCGAGTTATCTGCCAAAAAACCTTGATGTATGTGGAGGAGCCGAGACGGCACAAGTAAATCCCACAGTTACTCTTCCTCCAGATTGGGCAGTTTTCTTTTGTTTTGTTTTTTACAGCAATTCAGTCTTCTCCAAATGCTCCTGATTACATATCAAAACCAACTGGATTCTGCAGAAAGAAAGGCATGCCTTATATCAGGTGAGGGGCCCGGGCCAACAGAGCATGATGTCTAGGCTCTACCCCCGTTTTTAAAGTAGAAAAAAACTTTTGTTTTTTTTATTTTGGATAAAGTAAGGGAGGTTTATATCTCCTATCAGTTTATTTGCCCTCTCTGTCCCATTGGGGAATTTTTCTTTTCACTTCCTGTCTCATAGCCAAATGAGGAAGTGTGAGGGAATACCTGGTTGTCACCGGGGTCAGTAGAGTTAGTGTCCCTGTTCTGACCCACTTTCATGTATTTTTTACTGTATGTCCTGTATTGAACTAAATGAGGCTATCATTTTTCTGTGGTATGCTGACATCTACTGGCAGTTTGTGGCCACTACGACTTATTTACTATGTGATTTTGGTATCTTCTTCTGACAACCCCCCCTCCATTTAGTGCTAGTTGCTTTAGTCCTAGCTAGACACTCTGTCAGGAAAATCATGCCAGCCAGGCATAGAAGCCTAACTGAATGTGCATCATTAAGCACCTCTACGAGCATGCTTATACGCTAACGTACGTGCGCGTCCACTGCCGCCAAGCAGGTTATTTAAACCTAAACTCTGAACAAGCTCCGTGCTGAATGGACCCTCCTCCCTCCTTCCATGTTCGCTCAATGGCATCATGAATAACGGCCATGAGGTGCATCCCCCAAGAATGATGCTTGTCCTGCCTGGCTACACATGTGCAATGGCCGGTCGGGAAGCGGCTAACCCTTCCCACAATGCTTGTTTTCCTGAAACAGTCGGTCAGTAATGTTGTCCTACTCCCAAAGTTAGTGCAATGATAAGTGATTTCTGTTTTCCCTGGAAATTCCCTTCAACCACTTGCCGCACACACATATATGTCTGCAGAATAGCTTGTACAGGCAAATGGGTGTACCTGTACGTCCCTTTGAATTTGCCGCCTTGCGGACACGCGCATGCCCGCTGCGGGAGCGTGCCCGCGGGCCCCGCAAACTCGATGTTCACTGGGGGTCCGTGATCATGAGATGGAGCGGCAGAACGAGGAGATGTAAACAAGGCACTTCCCTGTTCTGCCTTGTGACATGAGAGAGATCACCGCTCCTTGTCATCGGGAGAGGTGATCGCTGTCATGTCAGTGGAAACCCACCCCCCCCCCACAGGTAGAACACCTCCCTAGAACACACTACACCCCTTGATCGCCCCTCCAGTGTTTAACCCCTTCCCTGCCAGAGACATTTACACAGTAATCAATGCATTTGTATAGCACTGATCGCTGTATAAATGACAATGGTCCCAAAATAGTGTCAAAAGTGTCCGATGTGTCCGCCGCAATGTCACAGTCCCGATAAAAATCGCCGCCATTTTCTAGTAAAAAAAATAATAATAAAAATGCCATAAATCTATCCCCTATTTTGTAGACGCTATAACTTTTGCGCAAACCAATCAATATACGCTCATTGCGCTTTTTTTTTTACCAAAAATATGTAGAAGAATACACTTTGGCCTAAACTGAGAAAGAAATTAGTTTTTTTTTTATATTTTTTTAGGGATATTTATTATAGCAAAAACTAAAAAATATTGCTTTTTTTTCAAAATTGACGCCTTTTTTTGTTTATAGTGCAAAAAATAAAAAACGCAGAGGTGATCAAATACCACCAAAAGAAAGCTCTGTTTGTGGGAAAAAAAAGGATGTCAATTTTGTTGGGGGGGAACGTCGCACGACTGTGCAATTGTCAGCTAAAGCGACGCAGAGCCGAATCGCAAAAAATGCTCTGGTCAGGAAGGGGGTAAATCCTTCTGGGGATGAAGTGGTTAAAGCAGAACTAAACTGTTTCTGAGCACCACAACCTGAAAATGCTATTTAATTCATTTTTAATATTCACAGCAAATATCTGTGTTGCTATGGCTATTTTAGTGGCTTTTTTGGCATTACTATAGATAGAAGTTAAAGAGGAACTGCAGTCTGCGCACATAATTTGTAATAAAACATTTTTGCACAAAAAAAGGGAGAAAATACAATAATAATAATGTCTTTTCCCCTCCCCCCACCCACATATAGTCCTAAGCTCCTGACGGCTAAAGGGTGTCGTTTCCTTCAACCCTCTGGATCCTCAACAATGAGAGTCTCTCCCTCCTCTGAGCTGATAAAGAGGTTCCAGAGGGACCATATCTCTCTATATTTCTCTTCTGCCTTCCTGTACACACCAGGTTCTCTAATCGGTTCAGCTCTTCCACCTTCCTAAGCCACATACCGAAGGTGGTTGTGTCTTTTTCCATCTGAGCAGGATACAGGATCTTGCTGCATTCAAGAGATGAAACACAATAGAGTTCTTTTTTTTTGTTTTTTTTTTGTTTTGTTTTAAAGAAGTTTTATTGAAGAGCAGTACATTACACTTCATAGAATAGGATTGCTGGTGGGGCGCAGCCCACCTCTGTGACAGTACTCAAATATTGAACAATAACAGAGAGGTTGACCAAAAAAACTACGCTTATTCGGTTAAACAAAGAAAAGAGCCCTCAGGTATTATAAGGAGACACCTAGTGCTGTAGGTAGGCTCGACACCCCTATCGGGAACATACTGTGTCGAACACCGTAGAGCAGCTGAAGTTAATCATTAGGTGTGTAACTAACCTGTTGAGGCCCATCACGCCCTCCGGGAGAATGAAGGTCCCAGACTGCGTGAGGAAGCCTTCCCCAGATCTCTAAGGCCAAAGGCCAAAGGAACCGGGGGTGCCAAAAAAGTATCCTGAAGGTTCCGGCTGGGAGGTCGATCCACTAGAGATAAGTCGAGGAACCAGCTAATCGCTGTCAAGTGCATAGTAAACTGGAGCAAGCCGTTTAGAACCAAAAACTTTCTGTAAAAGTGAATTAACAACTTCCTAAGAGTAAGAAGATAGAGAGAAATAAAGGTGGAAAAGAAGACGGAGGGGGAGAAAGAATGGGGGGTGGGTTGGGTTGACAGACTGCAATGAAACAATAGATACAAATCATGCTTCAATACCCGGTATGAGAGAGATGCCTACATGCCTTGCCCAAGGCTCCCAGACAGCCACAAATGCTTTATTTGAGTCTGCTAGGATACTGACTAATTTTTCCTGGGACATGATCCACGAGATCTTTCTCTTGGCAGCCGCCAAAGAGACTCCTGGTTGTTTCCAAGCCCTTGCTATGGAGAGCTTGGCGCCAGTCAGGATGAAAGAAATAAGTTTGGCAGTTGTTTTGGGGATTTTGGGAATATGACCATTTAGTAGAGCTATCTGGGGAGATTTCGAAATGGGAGTGTCTGTAATTTTTCTGATCAGATAAAATATCCTGTTCCAGAAGCCCCTGATTTTCGGGCATTCCCACCAAATGTGTATTATGGAGCCCTGGGCTTGGCAGTTTCTGAAACATAAAGGAGACGAGGAAGGAAACATCTGTGCGAGTTTGGAAGGAACCAGATACCATCTCGTTAGAACTTTCACGTTAGCTTCTATTAATGCAATATTAACTATACCTTTGTAGGCTCTTGTGCTCATTCTATTCCAGATCTCCAGGTCCCAAGTCTCGCCCACGTCCCTCTCCCACTCTATCATGTATGGGAGTTTGGAAGGGGGAGTTGAAAGGGCTTCATAAATCAGGGATATACCTCCTTTTTGCTCTGTAGCTTGTCCACACCATTGTTCATAAGATGTGCACTCTGGGGGTATCGATTTGTCTTTCCAAATAGTGTGAAGAAAATGGGAGATTTGAAGGAATCTGAATTTTTCGGAATCGGGGAGCTCTAGTTTTTCAATGCAGTGTTTCATGGAGATTGGTCCGGAGGCGACAAGGTAATGTCCAATACGGTACATTCCCTTATCAAGCCACCATTGAAAGGATTTGATGTCTAACCCCGGCTTGAAGAGAGAGTTGTGGAATATATGTGAGAGGGGGCGAAGCTGTGAGGTCAAAGCTGGGAGTTGGATCAGGTTATCCCATAATTTGAAGGAGTGTGACAGTGTAGGGGCCATGATGGGAGGTCTAGATTTACTGGGAGTCCATAGTAGAAAGTCTAGTGTGTGGGAAGGAACCGCTTGGCGTTCTATTTGTATCCAGTCGGGTTTTTCGCCCCTGAAATATATGGTGGAGAGTTGGGCCAGTCTGGCTGCTTGGTAATACTTGGATAGTTCAGGGAGGCCTAGCCCTCCCTTAGATTTCGGAGCATAAAGGGTGTTTCGCGTGAATCTATATCCTTTCCCTCCCCATATAAATTTTATAATCGTTCCCTGAAAGTTTTTGAGGTGCTTTTTGTTAATCGCGATCGGGAGGGCTCTAAATAAGTACAGAATCCTAGGAAACAGGGTCATTTTGATGGCATGGATTCTCCCCAGCCATGATAGTTTGTGGGATGACCAAATTCGTATGTCCTCCTCCAATCTACGATACATAGGAGGGAAATTGGCTTGATAGAGGGAGTCTATTCGGGGTGTGAGATTTATACCTAGGTATCGAATTGAGGAATCACTCCAATTGAAATTAAAGGCCAGTTTTAATCTCTCAGCTAGGGCTGGATTGAGGGAGATGTTTAATGCCTGTGATTTGGTCATGTTGACTCGTAGGCCTGAGACCTCGCCAAATGTCTGAAGCAGTTTGTTAATGTTGGGCAGTGAAGTAATTGGAGAGGTAATGAATAGAAGAAGGTCGTCTGCGAAGAGGGCGCATTTATGGGTATTCAAGCCACAGTTGACACCTTTAATGTTTGGATCCGACCTGATTGCTATGGCTAGTGTTTCTATTGTTAGAGTGAATACAAGAGGGGATAGGGGGCAGCCCTGTCTTGTGCCCCTGGCAATTTTAATTGGGGATGAAAGAAAGCCCTGTAATTTAACTTTCGCTTCCGGTTCAGAGTATAGTGATTTAAGGATTCCGATGAAGTGTTCACCGAACCCCCAGAATCTAAGGGAGGCGAATATGAAGGGCCAAGTCACAGAATCGAAGGCCTTTTGTAGATCTAGGGAAAGGAAGAGACCCTCCTGCTTAGGGCCTCCATCCCATCCCGAGTGCAAAATTGAAGCTATGTCTATGGCCCTTCTGACCTGGTCTGGACCCTGTCTGCCGGGCATAAAACCCACCTGATCTTTGTGGATATAAGTGTTGATGAAAGAGTTTAGTCTATTGGCGTAAATTTTTGTCAGGATTTTTAAATCGTTATTTATAAGTGATATTGGTCTGTAATTTTCTACCTGATCCAGATTTTTGTCGGGTTTAGGGATGACAGTAATGAAAGCTGCATTCATCTGGGGGTCCATGGGGTCTCCCTTTCGTTTGGAGTTGAACATTTTAGTTAAGTGTGGCGCTAGAGTCTCGGCAAACATCTTATAATAAAGATTGGATAGACCATCTGGACCTGGGGCTGAGCCCCCTTTCAGGTTTTTAATGACCTCCAGAGTTTCCTCTACTGTGATATGTGCTTCCATAATATCTTTGTGGGACTTATGTAAAGTGGGGATAGGCAGATGCTCTAGGAATGCCTCTATAGCTCGTGTATCGTGGGAATCATTTGCTCTATATAGTTGTGAGTAAAAGGATTGGAAAGATTCTAAGATCCTATGAGGATTTTGGGAAGACGAACCATCCTGAAGTTTTATTTTGGGGAGAGCGAAGAGACGGGTCCTAGGGGATAACTTGGAAGCAAGCATCATGCTCATTTTGTCCTGATTCAGGTAGAATTTCGCGCCATTCCAACGCAGAGAACTCTCAGCTTTAACTGTGAGCGCCAGGTTTAGTTTAATCCGAGCAGCGTCAAGCTGGTCGACTTGAACCATGGACGGGTTAGCTTTGTGATTTTTGCGCAGGAGGAGAAAGTCTCTCTCCAGTTTTGAGATGTCCATGGTTTTCTCCTTTTTAAGTTGGGAGGAGATTTGGATAAGTTTGCCTCGTATCACGGCTTTGTGGGCTGCCCAGAGGGTCTCGGCCGAGATGTCGTCTACGTTGTTCAGGGCGAAATACTCTTTTAGTGACTTGGTGAGAACCGTGATTTGAATAGGATCTTTGATGATGTGTTCTTTAATGCGCCATATGGGGGACGAGGGTCTGAGGAGCAGGCCTTGGAAGGATAGAGAGATCATGGAGTGGTCAGAGAGGGGAGTATCCTTGATTTTGGCTGAGATAGCAGCTGGGATGTGTATGGAGGAGATTAGAATGTGGTCGATTCTGGAGTATACTTGATGGGGTATTGAGAAATGAGAGTAATCCCTTGATGTGGGGTTGAGTTCTCTCCAGATATCTGTGAGGCCCTGCTGGTGAATTAGTTTAGCAATTTTAGAGCTGATTTTTGTTGGCCTGGAGAGCTGTTTAGCCGGGGGTTTAGATTTATCAAGACTCTGATCCAAGGCGACATTCGAATCTCCTCCAAATATTACCGTTCCTTCCAGGAGGGGTCCTAGTGTTTGGAAAAGCGATGTGAAGAAAGCGTTCTGTCCCTTATTCGGGGCATAATAGGATATAAGAGAAAAAGTTTGGTCTGTGATCTGGCCTTTCACAAGTAAATACCTGCCTTCAGGGTCACTAAGGGTCTGGCTTACTTTAAATTGGCAGTCTTTAGCAAATAGAATCGCGACCCCCCTGGTCTTATCCTCTGCGTTTGCTAGATAAAACGAGGGGAAGCGCGCATGTAGGAATGAGGGGGAGAATCGGGAGGGAAAATGCGTTTCCTGGAGCATCACTATTGAAGCCCTTTGTTTGTGGTATGATTGGAAGATTTTCTTCCTTTTGGTTGGGGAATTGAGGCCCTGGACGTTATGAGAAATTATTTTTATCTGGGAAGAGGAGAGATTGGTGTTAGGTATGGTTTTTGAATAAAGAGTGTGCTACTAATAGTGGATGACTTGCCCTGACCATAATGATGAGGGATGGGCAGAAGGCGAGTAAGGAGCGGAGCTCGGGACCTGGAGATGCTGGACGAGAAGGAACTGGAGACAATCCGTCAACCCTGACAGGAGGGGGGAAGGGAGAGAAAAGCACAGATGGGTTAAAACATAGAGACATAAGGAGAAAAAGAGTATGAACATGGTGACCTAAAATAGGCCGGACTCCAAAAACAAGTTCAGGTGGTCCTGAAAACGAACCACCAGTCCATCGGACGAGAATGGGAATTCCATTTTCGTAGGATGGAAGGAGTCGCAGGGCAGCTACCGCAACCCAAGCCACCCTTGATACCTTGCATACAATATTCAACTGTGTAAAAATAAAAAGATGCATAAGGAGTACATAACAGTTTCAAATTCTGAAAAATCTAAGATAATTTAAATTTAAATTAAAACGTAAACAAGGAGCCGTGCTGGCCAACGATGCAGAAAGAGTCTTCCTAGTAGACATCATGGGTTCCTCAGTGGAGGTGTAGATAAGAGGGGATGTGGGATATCCAAAACCTGCTGTGGACTTAGACAGTCTGTCGTGAGGTTATAGAAAAGTGGGGAGGGGCCGAAACACCCTGCTAACGCTGTGGGTCCCAGAGAGGACGATGGGGATGTAATGTCACGATCCGGGGGGGCCATTTTTATGTAGATCGATGGGTTGAGCCTTAGTTCACCCCTGAGGTGTGGGTGAGTGACAATGGCGGTAGTAGGTCTTGGGGGACTGGAGGCGTAGGGCCACTGGAGTGTTGAAGTGGAAGTCTGAGACTTGGGATAATTGGGAAAATGTCCCCTAGAGGGGACGAGGCCTCTTTGTGAAAGATCCGAGTGAGGTAGAGGTCATCTGGTATGAAGATGACAGAGGTCTGTGGATCACAAAGAGGGAGAGGGGTGTCGCTGGGTTCTTGCAATTGGGATCTTCAGGTTGGCAATTGTTCCTTCAGACGTCTGCTTTTGTTGGATTTCCAGGCAGGAGAGATAAGGCTGTTGGGAGTTTGACGTTTCGAAGAGCCCTCTTGAGAGTTGGAAATGTCCATTTCCGAGTCTAGGGATATGAGCTTGAGTGAAAGGAGGATTCGTTCGCCTTCTGAAAACGAGGTGAATGAGTGGGTTCTGCCATTAAGGGTAAATTTCAAGGCGAAAGGGAATGCCCACCAATATTTAATCTCCTGGGAGAGGACCAGCAGAAGGGGCTTCAGGGCTCTGCGTTTCTGGATGGTCGTGGGAGAAATGTCCGCAAAGATTTGTACTTCCTGTCCTTGGAAAAGGATACGGGATTGCTGGCGCGATATTTTCATTATAGCTTCCTTCACACTATAGAAGTGTGGCTTAACGACCACATCTCTGGGAGATCCGTCTTTTCTGGGGGGACCCAGGGATCTGTGTGCTCTGTCCAGCTCCAATTTGATGGGGGGCAGCTCAGGGATGAGGGATTTGATTAAATCCTGGATTGCTTTGGGGACGTCTGTATTTGATTCAGGGATACCTCTGACTCTAAAATTGTCCCTTCTTGACCTGTTCTCCAAGTCGTCAATTCTATTCAGTGCCACCTCTAGCTGCTCTTGAACAACATAAATGTGCTCAGTGTTCTGGTTAGCTCTGGACACTGTGATGTCTAATTTGTGTTCTATAGCTTCCATCCTTGCTCCCAGGTTTTGAAAGTCAGCTCTTATCTCGTTTGTGATTCTTGTGGCTGTATTTGCTAGACCTCTATCTAGAAGATCCAACAGTTTGAGAAATAAATCTCCTGCATTGAGGGGTATAGCGATCTCCGGGTCTCCTGTGGAAGTCCCAGCACCCTGATGGGGTGGTGAGGTGTTCAGTGGGGACAGAGAGTAGTTCTCAAAGGTGCGCTCTAAGAGGGATACTGTAGAGGCTGGAGATGGGGTCCCCATAGGTTGGTTATGAAGAGTGGGTAGGGGTGTGTAGGCTAGAGTGGCAGGAGCTATCACTTGCCTTGTTTCCGCGTGTCCCCCTGTATATGGCTCCTTGTGCTGTGATGCGGCCGCCATCTTGGACAAGGCCCGGGAATCCTCTGCTGTAAACTGCGGTCCCAGGTCCCTGCGGACCGAGTTGTTTGGCATGGATCGAGGTTGCGGGAGTTCCCGGATCCAAATCCGTTCGTGGTGGATGTCTAGGCGGCCTGACACCGGCGCTTGGGTGGCTTGCTGGGCTGGGTAGAGCGGAGCTCCCGGCTTACGCGGCCATCTTGGGAGTCCCACGCCTGCGCACTCACAATAGAGTTCTTATATGTCCTAACTGGTGTTTTTTGGTCATGCAACAGAAAAAAAGGTCGGGTCCTGTGTCACAAAACTTTTGGGTGATCTTTCGTACCTCCCTCCAATAACTCTTCATTTTGTTGCATGACCAAAAAATGTGTAATAGTGTCCCACTTTCCTTCCGGCAACGCAAGCATCCAGTGGTGGCTGGTGCTCAAAATTTTTGGGGGCGCAAACAAACTGAAAAATTCTGAAAAAAACCCCATCAATTGCAGCCTCACTGTGCCCATCAATCGCAGCCGCTGTGCCCATCAATCGTAGCCACTGTGCCCATCAAACGCAGCCACTGTGCCATCAATTGCTGCCACTGTGCCCATCAATTGCCGCCACTGTGCCCATCAATTGCCGCCACTGTGCCATCAATTGCAGCCACTGTGCCCATTAATTGCCGCCACTGTGCCATCAAATGCAGCCACTGTGCCCATCAATTGCCGCCACTGTGCCCATCAATTGCCACCACTGTGCCATCAAACGCAGCCACTGTGCCCATCAATTGCCGCCACTGTGCCATCAAACGCAGCCACTGTGCCCATCAATTGCCACCACTGTGCCATCAAACGCAGCCACTGTGCCCCATAAAATGCAGCCACTGTGCCCATCAATAGCCGCCACTGTGCCCATCAAACTGCAGCCACTGTGCCATCAAAATGCAGCAACTGTGCCCCATAAAATGCAGCCACTGTGCCCATCAATTGCCAGCACTGTGTCCATCAATAGCCGCCACTGTGCCATCAAACGCAGCCACTGTGCCCATCAATTGCCGCAACTGTGCCATTAAATGCAGCCACTGTACCCATCAATTGCCGCCACTGTGCCCATCAATTGCCGCCACTGTGCCATCAAACGCAGCCACTGTGCCCATCAATTGCTGCCACTGTGCCATCAAACGCAGCCACTGTTCCCATCAATTGTCGCCACTGTGCCATCAAACGCAGCCACTGTGCCCCATAAAATGCAGCCACTGTGCCCATCAAACTGCAGCCACTGTGCCATCAAAATGCAGCAACTGTGCCCCATAAAATGCAGCCACTGTGCCCATCAATTTCAGCCACTGTGTCCATCAATAGCCGCCACTGTGCCATCAAACGCAGCCACTGTGCCATCAAACACAGCCACTGTGCCCATCAATTGCAGCCACTGTGCCCCATAAAATGCAGCCACTGTGCCCATCAATTGCCGCCACTGTGCCATCAATTGCAGCCACTGTGCCCATCAATTGCCGCCACTGTACCATCAATTGCAGCCACTGTGCCCCATAAAATGCAGCCACTGTGCCCATCAGCTGCCGCCACTGTGCCCCATAAAATGCAGCCACTGTGCCATCAAAATGCAGCAACTGTGCCCCATAAAATGCAGCCACTGTGCCCATCAATTGCCGCCACTGTGCCATATCAAATGCTGCCAGTGTGCCCCCCCCCCGCCGGCCCGCCATCTGCACTTACCTGTCTTGGTGGGACAGCTCCTTCTTGTCTTCTCCCGTTCCTCTCTTCCCGTCCTCTGCTATGATTGGATGGCTGGCGTCCAATCACAGCGCCTGTCGTTTCAGCCAATCAGGTGACAGGTAACAGATCCGAGCACCTGATTGGCGGAGAGGCGGTTTAATGTAAGGAAAGCAAATATTCATTCGCTTTTCTAACACAGCTGAGTGACCTTTTATGACGCCAATTAGAGCCTATGGCCCTAATCAGGTGCTTTAAAACCAACCCTGTAATTCAGGCGTCCGGTGCCGAAAAGGGGCCATGCGCCTGAACAGGGGGAACGGGAGCCCCGTTCAGAGCGGCGGGAGGTGGGGGCATCCCCTCCCGCTCCTCCAGTATTACAGCCGAGCAGCTTTTAGCCGCATCGGTTGTTATCCCTGGAAAGCCGATCGCCCACTCTACGAAATGCAGCTGCGGGCATCATCCCGGTATAACCCCCGAAAGCCGAGGCCGGGCATCTACGTGCGCTCGGCGGGAAGGGGTTAAATATATCTGGTATCGCCAATCAGCCATATTGTTTGGGGAGGGTCAACAGAAGTCTATTAATCCTCAGGGTTTTTTTTTTATATGCCCAAATAAATTTGGTAAATAATGTATGTATCTGTATAAAATACTGTGCAGATATATTGATAGGTAAAGCCTGGAGCAGGTACAGGAACTTTGGTAAGATGTTCATTTTCATAACGCTGCCCCTCCCGAACCAAGAATGGAACCCCCTTTGCCATTTCTCCGAAAGTGTCCGAACTTTACATAAAAGTGGTGGAAAGAACTCAAATGTTCCTGCAAGGCCCACTGGGAAGATAGTCCCCGGGTATTCCAGTGCTTGATCTGTCTATTTACATTTATAGCTCCATTTTAATGTTTCTATCAAAGTATTAGGAACGGCTCTATTCCCATTGCCTCTGACTTGGTCAAGTTAATCTTAACTGCTTCAGCCCCGGAAGGATTTTCCCCCTTCCTGACCAGAGCACTTTTTGCGATTCGGCACTGACAATTGCGCGGTCGTGCGACGTTGCACCCAAACAAAATTGACGTCCTTTTTTCCCCACAAATAGAGATTTCTTTTGGTGGTATTTGATCACCTCTGTGTATTTTTTTTTTTTTTTTTGCGCTATAAACTAAAAAAAGAGCTACAATTTTGAAAAAAAAAAGCAATAATTTTTACATTTTGCTATAATAAATATCCCCAAAAAATATATAAAAAAAAAAAAATGTCCTCAGTTTAGGCCGATACGTATTCTTCTACATATTTTTGGTAAAAAAAAAAATCGCAATAAGTGTATATTAATTGGTTTGCGCAAAAGTTATAGCGTCTAAAAAATAAGAGATAGTTTTATGGCATTTTCATTATTATTTTTTTTTATTAGTAATGGCGACGATCTGTGATTTTTATCGTGACTGCGACATTATGGCGGACACATCGGACACTTTTGACACTATTTTGGAACCATTGTCATTTATACAGCCATCAGTGTGATTAAAAATGCACTCATTATTGTGTAAAGGACACTGGCAGTGAAGGGGTTAACCACTAGGGGGCGATGAAGGGGTTGTGTGTGTCCTAGGGAGTGATTCTAACTGTGGGGGGGATGGGCTACACCTCACATGACAGCGATCACTGCTCCCGATGACGGGGAGCAGTAGATCTCTGTCTTGTCACTAGGCAGAACGGGGAAATGCCTCGTTTACATAGACCTCTCCCTGTTCTTCCGCTCCGTGACACGATCGCGGACCCCCCGGCGGCTATAGAGTCCGCGGGACCCGCGGTCACGGAGCACGCACCCACAATGCCGCATCTTAAAGGGGACGTACCTGTACGCCCTTTTGCCCACCCGTGCCATTCCGCCGACTTATATCGGCGTGCGGCGGTCGGGAAGGGGTTAAAATATGATAAACAGCCATATTTCTCTATTTCCCGAAAAAGGTTAGGGGGGATATCATTGGGTTTACTATGCTGGACACTCCCTACTTTCACTCCCTGTATACCTGGGATTGCCCGAATCTTACATAAACAAGGTTCTAAGGAAAGAGCAAAAAGTATAGGTGACGAGGGGCGAGGGGGGGGAGCGATGGGGGGTGGGGGGGGGTGGGGAGTAACATTTAGGTGGGAGGTTCCCAAACACAGTTTGTATGAGGGAGCCCAAATAGGAGATCAGAGTACGGGAAATATAAGACCAGAGGGAAAGAGTCAAGATGACTAAGAAAAGAATGGGTGGGAAATAATTTGATAAGAATCCTCCTGGTCAGTACATTATGGTTTTGTGATTATCTCCTTTTTTTTCTGAAAATGATAATATGGAATGTTGTTTTCAGACTTATTGACCACCAAAAAGAAAAAAACAAAAAAGCATCTTTGCCATTCTGAAGCTTCCCTCCAACCACTTTTCATATTATTTTATATATACTGTGGTTCTGTACTTGCCAAATATGCTGCAGAATTCTCCCTCCACTGAGTCTGGCTGCAGCCATTTTAACTGTGGGCAGCTGAAGCTGCTGCCTGTTCACTTCCTGGATTTACACAGAGGCACACCTCCAGCTCCTCAGCTCTCATTGGCCCTCTTATGACGCATCCCCCCTCCCTTCCTGGCAAACTGAGAGAGGGAGCTGTGCATGATGTCATAAGCCTAGGCTAATGACCTGACAGGAAACAGGAAGTGGGCTGTATACGGTATTTACTGGCAGAAAAATAATGTTTTACTATCCAAAGTTAAAATAACAACAAGAAGGGGAGAAGATTTAATAGATGGACTCTCTTCATCTGCAGATCGAAGTTCATCCATTTGATCTGTAGATGAAAAACACAGAAAGTTACAAAATGATACAATGTTTAGATGTAACTTTCTGTATTCCTATCTGAGCAATGTTGTTGATAAACATTGTCAGACGGCTTTTTTTTTTTTTCTTTTTTTTTTCTTTTTTTTTTGCCGACCTTCTCTGTGTACTCTTGTGATGAATCACAACTGAATTGGATTGTACTGGGCCAGGGGAAATCCCAACTGCAGAGCAGATGAACTGGACGTGCTAGACACGCCCTGTGTACAATGACTACATGTGTTTGGGGCGTGTCTAGTACGCCCAGAGTCTGCAACTAGATCAGTCCATGCTCATGTTTTTTTTGTTGAGAAATCACTTTGTTAAAAAACACCTCCCTAGCATAGCTGTGGCCATCTTGAGTAAGGGCAGATGATTCATGTAGCATTTACTTCCTGGAATCCATCTGCCTTTGGCTCAGGCATGCAAGGAAGAGGTCCATAGAAAGTACAGACCGGCAACTTGACAGCTTCTCCATAGAAAATATTTATTTAAGCATTACAGCAATAACATCATCCAAAAAACTGACGCGTTTCGGCCTTAGGCCTTCATCAAAAGCAAGGGCAAGAGGGTGTCCTTAGTTGAGAAAGCCCCTCCTCCCATGAAGACTCCTGCACTGTATGACATCATTTTTAGACATGTGCACTGACAAAAAATGTGTTCATTTTCGTTTCATTCGGGGTTTTTTTCGTTTTTCGGGGTCATTCGTTATGATCGCAAATAGTAAATTTGTACATTCGTAAATTAGAAAATTCGAAGATTTGGAAATTCGAAAAACCGAAAACCCGAAAATTAGAAAATCCTAAATAGTAACTAACTATTAGGTATTGTAATTTCCTTTCAAATTTGGCTGTTAGTGAACATAACAAATGCAAATTTATTTAAAGTTACGTATTATCCGAAATAACGAATGCCGTATCTAAACAAATGGAACGGAACTAATTAATAATAAATAATAATAATAAAAAGTTTTTATTATTATTATTGTTATTTATTATTATTAATTCATTACGCTCCATTCGTTTAGATGCGGCATTCCTTATTTCGGATAATTCGTAACTTCGAAAAAATTTGTATTTGTTACGTTCACTAACAGCCAAATTTGAAAGGAAATTACAATACCTATAATTTAATAGTTAGTAATAGTTAAGTTATTATTAGTTAATTATTATTTCAGATTTCCGAGTTTACATATTTAGGAATTTACTAATTTACTAATTTACGAATTTACATATTTACGGATTTACTAATTTACGAATTTACATATTTACGGATTTACTAATTTACGAATGTACAAATTTACAAATTTACATATTTATGGATTTACTAATTTACGAATTTATGAATGTGCGAATGTACGAATAGACGAATGTGCGAATATTCGAATTTACGAATGTACGAATTTACAAATATTCGAATATATTCGAATTTACAAATATTCGGAAAAATTTGTTGAAATTCGTTAAAAAACGAATTTGGAACGAAACTAATTGCACATGTCTAATAATTTTGGCTTAGGCCAGAAACCAGGAAGAGTGTAATGTGGACAATCCGCGCTACCCCCGGTGAATACTAATGAAAAAACAATATATAGAAATATATATAAAAAATGCAGTGGGTGTTGGTAATATGTGACGGTGCTGCAATCTACAAAAAACCTGGAATATTCACCTTAGAAATAGGTGTAATGTAAGAAATAGATGAGCAACCCAAACAAAAGAAAGAAAACCAAATATGTGCAAAAAAAGGACACAAATTAGCGCAATAAATGTCCCGTTAAAACAAATCAACCAAATGAGAACAAATAGCAGAAAAATAAATATAAAAAAAAATTAAGATAAATTCAACCTGTGCTGAAATAAAAAACATATACTAGCAAAGACACGGAAAAAGGTCCATAAAGTGTTATATAGAGTCCAATAGAAGTAGATTTTAGGTGGAAAACCCCCAATAAATCCTTTTCTGAAAGTGGTCCTATACGATAGCCAAAGGATAATAAGGAATGCCGGATGGCCTCTTACCAGAACCGTAGGATCTCTGTTACGGAGGTCTAATGGGCATAGACAGGAGGAAACACTTAGGCGAGGGCGGTAGATTCAAACGCCCGTCCGAATCCTCTCCTCCACCGGTAAGACCAGGCTCCGCTATGCTCCGTGGGACCCGCGTTAGCGAGTAGGAATGGGGGGCTAGCTCAAGGTTTGATGTAGGTCAGTGCCAAGGGTTAGTGTTTGAGGAAGAATTAGCGGGGCTGAGCAGAGAACTTTCCTTCTGTGTTCACCTTCACCTGGAGGACAGGATTCGGACAGACGTTTGAATCTGCCGCCCTCGCCTGAGTGTTTCCTCCTGTCTGTGCCCATTAGACCTCCGTAACAGAGGTCCTACGGTTCTGGTAAGCGGCCATCCGGCATTCCTTATTATCCTTTTGGCTATCGTGTGGGACCACTTTCAGAAAAGGATTTATTGGGGGTTTTCCACCTAAAATCCACTTCTATTGGACTCTATAGAACACTTTATGGACCTTTTTCCGTGTCTTTGCTAGTACATGTTTTTTATTTCAGCACAGGTTGAATTTATGTTAATTTCTTTTGATATTTAATTTTCTGGTATTTGTTTTGGTTGATTTGTTTTAACGGGACATTTATTGCACTAATTTGTGTCCTTTTTTTTGCACATATTTGGTTTTCTTTCTTTTGTTTGGGTTGCGCATCTATTTCTTACATTACAGAAACCCGGAAGACACTGGAGAAAATGTATAATCTCCTTTCTATTCTCTGCCATCTAATCGCCCTTTCTATGTACTAATGATGGCAGCGTAGGGATTGCACAGAGTTCATGGTGATTGAGAGGGTTTAGTTCCACTTAATAATAATGAAGATGACGTGACAGTGAGTTTTTAAGTATCAAGTTCCTTCGTTTGATAAGTTCCTGGGATCGCAGCGTCTCGGTAATTATTATGCAAATCAGGCAGAAGATCTGTAAGGTGTTTATTGACTGATTGGCTCGGCACAAACAAACGACATAAATACACAATAAAAACATTCCTCTTACAATCATTTACAGAATCTTTTTCAATAATTGGATGTTTCATTAGAAAATATTTTCCCCCATTAAGGAATCTCATTAAAGCTTAATCTGCGCAGTACTTTAAAGAATCGATGATTAAAATAACTTACTGTTTGTATTTGCCGAAGAAATCCCCGGTATGTTATCCGCGGCTCGCCCGCTTCTCGAAAAAAAAAAAAAAAGAAGTGGAACGAGTGCGATGAGATGTTTGCATTGTCAAATGGATTTGTAATTTATTGTATGCTTTCCCAATCAGTCCATTTAAGGCTATTTAGAAAAAGGGGGGGGGGGAGCCGCAGGGCACTTTATATGGAAATGGCGATATGACGTCGCCAGCCGCGCGCTCGGAGGGTCTCTGTAACCAGTATGGGGCTAATTTAAATACCAGAACCAATAGAACTCCGCCGAACATTACCGGGAGCGGCCAGATCGAAAAATGACACAAAATATTTAAGGCAATAAACGCGGCTACTTCGCTTCAGCCCCAGAAGATTCTACCCCCCTTCCCTGACCAGAGCGCTTTTTGCGATTCGCCGCTGCGTCGATTTAACCGACAATTGCGTGGTCGTGCGACGTTGCACCCAAACAAAATTGACGTTATTTTTGTTCCACAAATAGAGCTTTCTTTTGGTGGTATTTGATCGCCTCTGCGGTTTTAATTTTTTTGCGCTATAAACAAAAAAAGAACGACAATTTTGAAATAAAACGCATTATTTTTTACTTTTTGCTATAATAAATATCCCCCAAAAAATATATAAAAAAAATATTTTTTTCCTCAGTTTAGGCCGATACGTATTCTTCTACATATTTTTGGTAAAACAAATTGCAATAAGCGTATATTGATTGGTTTGCGCAAAAGTTATAGCGTCTACAAAATAGGGAATAGATTTATAGTATTTTTATTATTTTATTTTTTTTTTACTAGTAATGGCGGCAATCTGCGATTTTTATTGGGACTGCGATATTATGGTGGACACATCCGACACTTTTGACCCATTTTTGGGACCATTGGCATTTTTACATCGATCAGAGCTATAAAAATGCATTGATTACTGTAAAAATGTCACTGGCAGGGAAGGGGTTAACACTAGGGTGCGATCAAGGGGTTAACTGTGTTCCCTAGTGTGTGTTCTAACTGAAGGGGGGAGGGGACTGTGTAGGGGAGGAGATAGATTACTGTTCATACTCTGTATGAACAGACGATCTGTCTCTTTTCCCCTCAGAGAACCGGAAACTGTGTTTACACACACAGATCCCGGTTCTCTGTGTGCCCCGAGCAATCGCGGGAGCCCGGCGGTGATCGCGACCACCGGGCACTCGCATCGGCTCCGTGGGCAAGCAGGGGGCGCGCGCGCCCCTAGTGGTCACAGGGCGAAGCTGGGCAAGTCGTTTTGCCCAGCTGTGCCCATTCTGACGCAGTACAACTGCGGCGGCTGGTCGGCAAGTGGTTAAAAGCGCTCAGCCGATGAATTAATAATCATAATTAGCATCTCAATTTAAAAAGGTCAAGAAGAAAATGAAAAGAGCAGCAAAGGATGTTTTATTTCAAGAAAAATTTAAATGACTGCAATCATGTTTATTAACTAAAAATTAATTATAGAGATCCATATACTTTCTACTTTACCTACAGTATCTGACAAAAGTAAGTACACCCCTCAGTCACATTTGTGTAAATCTTTTCTTCTATCTTTTCATGTGACAACACTGAAGAAATGACACTTGTCTACAATGTAAAGTAGTGAGTGTACAGCTTGTATAACAGTGTAAATTTGCTGTCCCCTCAAAATAACTCAACACACAGCCATTAATGTCTAAACCGCTGGCAACAAAAGTCAGTACACCCCTAAGTGAAAATGTCCAAATTTGGCCCAAAGCGTCAATATTTTCTGTGGCCACCATTATTTTCCAGCACTGCCTTAACCCTCTTGGGCATGGAGGTCACCAGAGCTTCACAGGTTGTCACTGAGTCCTCTTCCCCTCCTCCATGATGACATCACGGAGCTGGTGGATGTTAGAGACCTTGCGCTCCTCCACCTTCCATTTGAGGATGTCCCACAGATGATCAATAGGGTTTAGGTCTGGAGACATGCTTGGCCAGACCATCACCTTTACCCTCAGCTTCTTTAGCAAGGCAGTGGTGGTCTTGGAGGTGTGTTTGGGGTGGTTATCATGTTGGAATACTGCCCTGCGGCCCAGTCTCTGAAGGGAGAGGATCATGCTCTGCTTCAGTATGTCACAGTACATGTTGGCATTCATGGTTCCCTCAATGATCTGTAGCTCCCCAGTGCCGGCAGCACTCATGCAGCCCCAGACCATGACACCCCCACCACCATGCTTGACTGTAGACAAGACACACTTGTCTTTGTCCTCCTCACCTGGTTGCCCCCACACACGCTTGTCACCATCTGAACCAAATACGTTTATCTTGGTCTCATCAGACCACAGGACATGGTTCCAGTAATCCATGTCCTTAGTCTGCTTGTCTTCAGCAAACTGTTTGCGGACTTTCTTGTGCATCATCTTTAGAAGAGGCTTCCTTCTGGGATGACAGCCATGCAGACCAATTTGATGCAGTGTGCGGCGTATGGTCTGAGCACTGACAGGCTGACCCCCCACCCCTACAACCTCTGCAGCAATGCTGGCAGCACTCATACCATAGCTCCCAACTGTCCCTGATTTGGAGCAATGTCCCTCTGTCCCTCTTCCCCCCTCATTTGTCCCTCATTTTGGTCTGATCCATATAGTTGTATATAAAATGCACTTTTTATCTTTTAAATTTTAAAAGCAAATATAAAGGAATAGTAGTGGTAAAAAAAAGCCCTTGTGGATTTCATTAACCTTTTTTTTGGTTAATTCTCCTTTAAGAGGGTGTGGTAGGGGGTGTGTGCTATGCCTACATGCGTTTGCTAGTAGGTGTCCCTCATTCCCATCTCAAAATGTTGGGAAGTATGCTCATACGTCTATTTCCCAAAGACAACCTCTGGATATGATGCTGAGCACTTGCACTCAACTTCTTTGGTGGACCATGGCGAGGCCTGTTCTGAGTGGAACCTGTCCTGTTATACCGCTGTATGGTCTTGGCCCCCATGCTGCAGCTCAGTTTCAGGGTCTTGGCAATCTTCTTATAGCCTAGGCCATCTTTATGTAGAGCAACTATTCTTTTTTTTCAGATCCTCAGAGAGTTCTTTGCCATGAGGTGCCATGTTGAACTTCCAGTGACCAGTATGAAAGAGTGAGAGCGATAACACCAAATCTAACACACCTCCTCCCCATTCACACCTGAGACCTTGTAACACTAACGAGTCACATGACACCGAGGAGGGAAAATGGCTAATTGGGTCCCAATTTGGACATTTTCACTTAGGGGTGTACTGACTTTTGTTGCTAGCGGTTTAGACATTAATGGCTGTGTGTTGAGTTATTTTGAGGGGACAGCAAATTTACACTGTTATACAAGCTGTACACTCACTACTTTACATTGTAGCAAAGTGTCATTTCTTCAGTGTTGTCACATGAAAAGATTTACACAAATGTGAGGGGTGTACTTACTTTTGTGAGATACTGTATATATACACTACTGTGCAAAAGTCCTAGGCAGGTGTGAAAACATGCTGTAAATGAAGATTACTTCTTTCAGAATGAAAGAGAAACTTTTTTTCTTTACTTTTTTCTCTTTTCTTTTATTTTCTTTTCTTTTTCAGAATGAAAGAGAACTTCTTTCATAAATCAAAGTGTTAATAGTTCATTTTTTATAAGTTAACAAAATGGAAAGTTTAGCACCCTCGAGTGTGTGCTAGAAGTTATTATAGGTAAACTATAGGTTGGCTCAGAGCTAAATCTGAGCCATGGAATCTGGGTCAGGGTTCAGTGAAGTTCAGGGCTGGGTGACTCATCCTGGCAGGTCTCTGGAGCCTCCCTCTGGTCTAGAAGGTTGGAGAATTTTCTAGAATTACAGGTTGGAGGTCAGGAGGAGCTGCCATGCATATTTATGTGGCCTCAGCCAATCCCCAGTGGTGGGCTGGTAGGGGGTTGAGACCACCTCATAAACAGTCATGGACCATGCCAGCAGGAAAGTTGGGTGGAAAATAGAGATATAATGGTGAGGAGGCTGTTGGCAGCCATCAGGAGTGCCTCCTAGTCTTGGGGGGGGGGGGGGGTCCTGCCTTGGGCTGGGGCTTGGGTGCTGGAAGGATCCTTCTACAACACACAGGAGGAGTCTTTCCTGTAGGCATAGGAGCAAGAGAGGTCAGACTGAGTGGAGCAACACTGTGGGGACAAACAAAGGGGGTGACCAGTCTCCCCGAAGACAGTGGTGTTCTTAAGTCTTCATCCTTCCCTAGAGATCTCCTGGGAGTCAGCCGAATGGGCTGGGGAAGAGTCAGTCTGGAGTTAGCCTGGAGTTAGCCTGGAGGACTAGTTAAAGGGACAGCTGCAGCCAGGTGGTTGGAAGTGCCTGAAGAGGTTGTGCTGGGATTGGTGGCCACAGAGAAGATACAAGCTGTTTCACTGCAACTGTGCTACATGAAAAGGGGCTGTGAGTTCCTGCTTGTAAGGGGCTATTGCTAATGTGATTGGGATTCTGTCAGATCATTCAAATGATTCAGCTGGAGCAAGCAAGTGTGTGAAGGAGGAAAGAGGAAGAGAGGCTGTATATATTGTATGTGTATATAGGAAGATGTTCCTGAAGTTTTGCTGAAGTCAAGTAGGCATCCCATAATCTCCCATCCCTATCCACATTATTAACCCTCAAAAAACAAAACAAAACAAAACAAAAGACTGTTCTCCGACTCTGGGTGCTTGTGAAAATTCGGTGTGCCTGGCTGTGCAGGAGAGGGGGAATCCAGTTCATCTGCAGTCTCTACGGGGGTTTGCTGCAAAAGTAAGTGAAGAGAAGAGAAATCAATATTTGGGGTGACCCCCCTTTCCCTTCTTGTAGGTAGACTTGCACACAGTTGTTGAAGGAACTCGGCAGGTTGGTTGTTCTATGTACACCTTGGAGAACTAATCGCAGATGTTATGTGGATGTCGGCTGCCTCCAATCCTTCTGTTTCTTCATGTCATCCTAGACAGGATGACATGATGGTGAGATCAGGGCTATGTGGGGGCCAAACCATCTCTTCCAGGACTCCTTGTTCTTTTTTAAGCTGAAGATAGTTCCTAATGGCATTGGCTGTATGTTTGGTGGGGGTTGTCCTGCTGCAGAATAAATTTTGGGCCAATCACACCCAGTGGTGGCCCGTCCAAAGAGGGCACACGGGCGCCACCACCCCTGTCCATGCGTCCGGTCCCCTGATCAACATATCAGTGGTGCCAAACCATGGATTCCAATGTGGAGGGTGTTTTTTTGAAGCACTCGATTAGAACCAGAGGCTCTAATAGGCTTCAAAATAGGGTGGGATCAAAGCGCAGAGCATTGCGCTCCGAGCCCACCCAGTTTTGTGACAATAGCAAATTCATTTTCGCTCTTTCACACATTTTCACACTAAAGCTCCTCCCCACCAATCAAGAGGCAGGTCTGTGAGACCTGTTTCCCAATTGGCCAAAGCGTCAGGATGCCTAGCTCTTTGGCGGAAGAGGAGACACACGGCGGAGGAAGTTGAAGGAGCGGACACTGGAGCCGCCACAGCTGCTGCCCGCACTCCAGGAGAAGACACCACAGCCCCACCACACCGCATCACAAGTGGGTAAGGGCCGGACCGCCCGCGTGGAGGGTGCTATTTCAGTGCCGTACCACGCTGCCGGAGGGGGGGTGTTGTTTGTTTGCCGCCCCCCCAAAAGAAGAACCCACCAGCTGTCACTGATCACACGCCTCCCTGATGGTACGGCATGATGGAGAAGTATCTGCCTGTATTTCTCAGCATTGAGGACACCATTGATCCTGACCAAATCTCCAACTCCATTTGCAGAAATGCAGCCCCAAACTTACAAGGAACCTCCACCATGCTTCACAGATGGCTGCAGACACTCATTATTGTACTGCTCTCCAGCTCTTCCCCCAACAAACTGCCTCCTGATACAGCAAAATATTTCACATTGTGAGTCATCAGTCCAGAGCACCTGCTTACATTTTTCTGCACCCCAGTTCCTATGTTTTCCTGCATAGTTGAGACCCTGGGCCTTGTTTGCATGTCAAAGGCTTTTTGGCGGCAATTTTTCCATGGAGACCACTTCTGGCTAGACTTCTCTGGACAGTATATGGGGGTGCCTGGGTCTCGCTGGTTTCTGCCAGACTTATGCGGACAGTAGTTGGGGTACCTGGGTCCCTCTGGTTTCCTCCAGACTTCTCTGGACAGTAGATGGGGGTACCTGGGTCCCACTGATTTCCACCAGTTCTGTGCCGATGGCAGTGCTGGACATCTTCCGATGTGGAAGGGAAGTAAGCATGATGTGTCTTTCATCTGGTGCTTCCTTGGCTGACCACTACGTCTAAGCACTGCGTCTATGTCCTTAGCGTTACTAGACCACTGCGTCTACGGTCCTCAACGTTACCCGACCACTGGGTCTACACTCTTCAATGTTACCCAAGCACTGCCTTTACATTCTTCAATGTTACCCAACCACTGCTTCTACAATCCTCAACATTACCCGACCACTGCGTCTACATTCCTCAACATTATCCGACCACTGCATCCACGGGCCTCAACGTTACCCAACCACTGCGTCTACATTCCTCAATGTTACGTGACCACTGCGTCTACATTCCTCAACGTTACATGACCACTGCGTCTACATTTCTCAACGTTACCCAACCACTTAGTCTACACTCCTCAACGTTACCCGACCACTGCGTCTACATTCCTCAACGTTACCCGACCACTGCGTCTACATTCCTCAACGTTACCTGACCACTGCCTCTACGCTCCTCAACGTTACCCAACCACTGCGTCTATGCTCCTCAACGTTACCCAACCACTGCGTCTACATTCTTCAACGTTACCCGACCACTGCCTCTACGCTCCTCAATGTTACCCGACCACTGCCTCTACGCTCCTCAACGTTACCCGACCACTGCCTCTACGCTCCTCAACGTTACCCAACCACTGCGTCTACATTTTTCAACGTTACCCGACCACTGCCTCTACGCTCCTCAACGTTACCCGACCACTGCCTCTACGCTCCTCAACGTTACCCGACCACTGCCTCTACGCTCCTCAACGTTACCCGACCACTGCCTCTACGCTCCTCAACGTTACCCGACCACTGCCTCTATGCTCCTCAACGTTACCCGACCACTGCCTCTACGCTCCTCAACGTTACCCAACCACTGCGTCTACATTCTTCAACGTTACCCGACCACTGCCTCTACGCTCCTCAACGTTACCCGACCACTGCCTCTACGCTCCTCAATGTTACCCGACCACTGCGTCCATGCTCCTCAACGTTACCCGACCACTGCCTCTACGCTCCTCAACGTTACCCAACCACTGCGTCTACATTCTTCAACGTTACCCGACCACTGCCTCTACGCTCCTCAACGTTACCCGACCACTGCCTCTACGCTCCTCAATGTTACCCGACCACTGCGTCCATGCTCCTCAACGTTACCCGACCACTGCCTCTACGCTCCTCAATGTTACCCGACCACTGCGTCTATGCTCCTCAACGTTACCCAACCACTGCGTCTACATTCTTCAACGTTACCCGACCACTACCTCTACGATCCTCAACGTTACCCGACCACTGCCTCTACGCTCCTTAACGTTACCCGACCACTGCCTCTACGCTCCTCAACGTTACCCGACCACTGCCTCTACGCTCCTCAACGTTACCCAACCACTGCGTCTACATTCTTCAACGTTACCCGACCACTGCCTCTACGCTCCTCAACGTTACCCGACCACTGCCAATACGCTCCTCAAGATTACCCGACCACTGCGTCTACGCTCGTCAACATTACCCAACCACTGCATCTATGCCCCTCAACATTACCCGACCATGCCGTCTACATCCCTCAATGTTACCCGACCACTGCGTCTACGCTCCTCAATGTTGCCTGTTTCTTTGAGCTTCTTAAAAAGAGCTTGAACAGCACATCTTGAACCCCCAGTCTGCTTTGGAATCTTTGCCTTGCTGATGCAGTATATCTACCTTGTGTCTTGTTACTGTGCTCAGTCTTGACATGGTGTATGACCTCTGACATAAACCTTAGCAGAGTTTGGCTGTTCCTTACCCAGTTTTAAGCCTCCTGCACAGCTGTTTCTGTTTCAGTTAATGACTGCGTTTCAACCCATACAGTATATGAAATTGATGATCGTTAGCCCCTGTTTGGTATAATTGGTTAATCATACACCTGACTCCAATCCTACAAAATGCCTGATTTTGTGCGAGTGTACAAAGTGTGCGAGTGTAGGAACTGATGCTGGTTTGAAGCCACACCATATATGGATGTGACATAGATCTTTCTTCTGTTCGCTCATTTTTGCATTTTGTAAAATGATTAAAATAAACAATTAAAATATAAATTTTGAAAGCATTCGTGCTGTACAGCATTTCTTCACACCGTCCTAAAACTTTAGCACAGTTCTGTATATTAAAACATGATACATAAAAACCCCAATTTTTGGCTATAAGCCTCCCTATAACTGCACTAGATAATTCTAATAAGTTTTCACAGTTCCTGCTGCCCAATTTCATTTGTTTAACACACATTGCTACATAAGTTGATATATTGCTTCCATATATAAATGTTAATCGCGGTGTTAATTGCACAATTCCTGTGATATTGCAGTTTTTTTTTTATTTTGACCTCTTGACCCTCCAAGCAATAAATAATTGCATGTGTTTTGCAATAATGACCATTATTTTCATCCATGTGATGGTTATTATCAGCTCTGCTGAAAATAATGATTGTTATGGTTATGGATCATGATTGGCATAGTGACCCCCCTGTCTGTGTGGGAGAGAAGAAGCCCCACGTGAGTTGCAGGTCATCAACAGCCCCTATGTGATGGTACTGAAGAACAAGGAGGAAGGAGAGAGTATCATATGCTTCCCAATACTCACAACTTCCAGGTATTTTCTGCATTCCCAGAGGCTGAACAGAAGGCCGAGGAAGGTGAATATGTGCCACTGTATGGCGACCACCAATATGTTGCTTTGCCTTGTATGTATTGTATAATGACTTATCCCATAAATAGCACCAATTATGTTGTATTCCACATTTTGTCATGTTACAACCAAAAAATGTAAATGTATTTTATTGGGATTTTATGTGATAGACCAACACAAAGTGGCTCATAATTGTGAAGTGGAAGGAAAATGATAAATGATACAAATAAATATGTGAAACGTAGGGGGGGGGGGGGGGATGGGGGCATTTGTATTCAACCCTAACTAAAATCTAGTTGGACCGATTGCCTTCAGAAGTCACCTAATTAGTAAATAGAGTCACCGTGTGTCATTTAATCTCCGTATAAATACAGCTGTTCTGTGAAGCCCTCAGAAGTTTGTTAGAGAACCTTAGTGAACAAACAGCATCATGAAGGCCAAGGAACACACCAGACAGGTCAGGGATAAAGTTGTGGAGAAGTATAAAGCAGGGTTAGGTTATAAAAAAATCTCCCAAGCTTTGACCATCTCACGGAGCTCTGTTCAATCCATCATCGGAAAATGGAAAGAGTATGGCACCTCTGCAAACCTACCAAGACATGACCGTCCACCTAAACTGACCGTGCCGGGCAAGGAGAGCATTCATCAGAGAAGAGCCAAGAGGTCCATGGTAACTCTGGAGGAGCTGCAGAGATCCACAGCTCAGGTGGGAGAATCTGTCCACAGGACAACTATTAGTCGTGTTCTCCACAAATCTGCCCTTTATGGAAGAGTGACAAGAAGAAAGACATTGGAGAAAGAAAGTCATAAGAAATCCTGTTTGTAGTTTGTGAGAAGCCATGTGGAGGACACAGCAAACATGTGGAAGAAGGTGATCTGGTCAGATGAGACCAAAATTCAACTTTATGGCCTAAAAGCAAAACGCTATGTGTGGGGGAAACTAACACTGCAAATCACTCTGAACACACCATCCCCACCGTGAAACATGGTGGTGGCAGCATCATGTGGTGGGGATGCTTTTCTTCAGCAGGGACAGGGAAGCTGGTCAGAGTTGATGGGAAGATGGATGGAGACAAATACAGGACAATCTTAGAAGAAAACCTGTTAGAGTCTGCAAAAGACTTGAGACTGGGGGGAGGTTCACCTTCCAGCAGGACAACGACCCGAAACATCCAGCCAGAGCTACAATGAAATGGTTTAGATCAAAGCATATTCATGTGTTAGAATGGCCCAGTCACAGTCCAGACCTAAATCACATTGAGAATCTGTGGTAAGACATGAAAATTGCTGTTCACAGACGCTCTCCATCCAATCTGACAGAGCTTGAGATATTTTACAAAGAAGAATGGGCAGAAATGTCCCTCTCTAGATGTGCAAAGCTGGTAGAGACATCCCCAAAAAGACTTGCAGCTGTAATTGCAGAGTTCTACAAAGTATTGACTCCGGGGGGCGCCATACAAATGCCCCTCCCCCACACTTTTCACATATTTGTATCATTTTCCTTCCACTTCACAATTATGTGACACTTTGTGTTGGTCTATCACATAAAATGCCAATAAAATACATTTACGTTTTTGGTTGTAACATGACAACATGTGGGAAATCTCAAGGGGTATGAATACTTTTTCAAGGCACTGTATACAAAAAGGATACCAAAGACAATAAATAAGCGATGGCGCTAAATGGAACACAACCATCATTTAACGGGGCACATAAGAGGGTCACTAGGGTGGTAGGGAACAGCAGGTGAAGTGGATGCAGCTCCTCGCAGGTCTTGAGATCCTAATCCACATACAGTCATGGCCAAAAATATTGGCACCCTGCATTTCTATCAGATAACTTTGAACAGAAAATTGTTGCAGTTACAAATGTTTTGGCATTCTCATGTTTATTTCTTTTGTTTGTATCAGTATGACACAAAAAAAAAGTGGAGAAACAAAAAGCCAAATCTGACACTTTCCATTTAAAAAATGGACTGGACAAAATTATGGGCACCTTCTCAACATTGTAAGAAATAATTGCATTCCAAGTTTGTGATGCTCCTGTAATTTGTAATTAAACTCACCTGTACCAATTAACAGGTGCTGAAAATATAGAAATCACACCGGCAACCAGTTAAAATAGTGAAAAATTGACTCAACCTGTCTGTTGTGTGTCTCTGAGTGCCACACGGAGCATGAAGAAGAGAAAGAGCAGCAAAGAATTGTCTGAGGATTTGAGAACAAATATTGTGGAAAAGCATGGACAACCTCAAGGTCACAAGTCCATCTCCAGAGATCTTCATGTTCCCGTGTCCACTGTGCCCAACATTATCAAGAAGTTTGCAGCCCATGGCATTGTAACTAATCTCCCTGAAAGTGGACGAGAGAGAAAAATTCATCAAAGAGTTTGTCAAAACTTACCTAAGGAAGCCAAAACCCTTTTGGGAGAATGTTCTGTGGACAGATGAAACAAAATGACAGCTTTTTGGTAAAGCCCATCATTCTACTGTTTTCAGAAAAAGAAATGAGGTCTTTAACCACTTCCCGCCCGCCCTATAGCGGATTGACGTCCGGGAAGTGGTTCAGTTATCCTGACTGGGCGACATATGACGTCCAGCAGGATAACATGCCGCCGCGCGCCCGCGGGGGCGCGCATCGCGGCGATCGGTGGATCGGTGTGTCAGTCTGACACACCTCTACACCGATCTTGGTGAAGAGCCTCCGGCGGAGGCTGTTTACCACGTGATCAGCCGTGTCCAATCACGGCTGATCACGCTGTCAATAGGAAGAGCCGTTGATCGGCTCTTCCTCACTCGCGTCTGACAGACGCGAGTAGAGGAGAGCCGATCGGCGGCTCTCCTGGCAGGGGGGGTCTGCGCGGATTGTTTATCAGCGCATCCCCGCCGCAGATCACCACACTGGACCACCAGGGATCACCACTAGGACCACCAGGAAAGGGGCAACATGTGGATGGCCAGGTATGTTCCCAATGGCCATCCACATGTGCCCAGTGTGCCCAATCTGTGCCAATCAGTGCCCACAAATGGGCACTGATTGGCACCATTATGTTGCAGTGATGCCCAGCAATGCCACCCTTAGGGGCATCACTGCAAACAACCAGTGTCATCAGTGCCACCCATCAGTGTCCATTTGTGCCACCTGTCAGTGCCCATCCATGCCCATCTATCAGTGCCCACCCGTGCCCATCTGTGCCAACTATCAGTGCCACCCATAAGTAACCATCAATGCCACCTATGAGTGCCCATCAATGCCACCTATGAGTGCCCATCAGTGCCGCCTATAAGTGCCCACCGGTGCCACCTATGAGTGCCCATCAGTGCCGCATACCAGTGCCACCTATCAGTGCCCATCAGTGCCACCTATCAGTGCCCATCAGTGCCGCCTATCAGTGCCCATCATCAGTGCCTGTCAGTGCCACCTCATCAGTGCCACCTCATTGGTGCCACCTCATCGGTGCCCATCAGTGCCGCCGTATCAGTGCCCGTCAGTGCAGCCATATCAGTGCCTGTCATTGAAGAAGAAAACGTACTTATTTACAAAAAGTTTTAACAGAAACAAAGAAAAACTTGTTTTTTTTTCAAAATTTTCGGTCTTTTTTTATTTGTTGCGCAAAAAAAAAAAAAAAATGCAGAGGTGATCAAATACCACCAAAAGAAAGCTCTATTTGTGGGAACAAAATGATAAAAAAATTGTTTGGGTACAGTGTTGTATGACCGCGCAATTGTCATTCAAATGGCGACAGCGCTGAAAGCTGAAAATTGGCCTGGGCGGGAAGGTGTCTAAGTGCCGGTATTGAAGTGGTTAACCACTTGCTTACTGAGAACTTAAACTCCCCTCCTGCCCAGACCAATGTTCAGCTTTCAGCGCTGTCACTCTTTGAATGGCAATCACACGGTCATGCTACACTTTACCCAAATTAAATTTGTATCATTTTTTTTTCACACAAATAGAGCTTTCTTTTGGTTGTATTTAATCACAGCTGAGAGTTTTTATTTTTTGCTAAACAAACAAAAAAAATACGGAAAATTTTGAAAAAAAAAATGATGTTTCATAGTTTGTAATAAAATTTTGCAAACGGGTAATTTTTCTCCTTCATTGATATGCGCTGATGTGGCTGCACTGATGGGCACTGATGGGCACAGATAAGGCGGCACTGATGGGGACAGATAAGGCGATACTGATGGGCACAGATAAGGCGGCACTGATGGGGACAGATAAGGCGATACTGATGGCCATTGATAAGATGGCACTGATGGGCCCTGATGGGTGGCACTGATAGGAACTGAAGCGCACTGATAGGTGTTACTGATAGGTACCACTGATAGATGGCACTGATGGGCAATGGTAGGTGACATTGATGGGCACTGCTAGGTGACACCGATGGGCAGCAGTGTTGATGAGGCACTGATTGGTGACATTGATAGGTGGCACTGTGGGCACTGATGGGTGGCACTGGCAGGTGGGCACAGATGAGCTGGTGGCTGCTATCCTTGATCAGGGCCGATGTCCCTCTGACAGCCGCCGGTGATCGGCTTTTTTTCCCTCCTCATGCTATCAGCGTGGGGAGAAAAAAAAAAAATTACCGGTGTTCTGCCGAGAAAGTTCCCCTCGGCAGATAAGGACCCCCCTGTACTGCGCAGGCGCAGCGCTTGCACAGTACGAGCCGGCGGAAATAGCCGAAGCCGAATAGTTGTAAATCAGCTGTACACAGCGCCTGTAAGAGGGCCCCTCGCTGGCTCCCTCCGCTCGCCACGCTTCGGGCACGACCTCGCTGCGCTCGGCACTTTTTTATTTTACCTCTAGGTCCACTTGGATGGTGGGGCTTGAACCTGGACTCAGGGCGCAGGCGCCGTGTACAGCTGACCGAAGGTTTTCAGCTTCGGCTATTTTCGGCAGCTCCTTAGTCGTTCGTACTGCGCAAGCGCTGCGCCTGTGCAGTACAGGGGGGTCCTTATCCGCTGGGGGAACTCTCTCGGCAAGACACCGGCTCTGTTTACATCATATGATCAGCTGTCATTGGCTGACAGCTGATCACGTGGTAAGGGGTCAGGATTGACCCCTTACTCCGATCTGTGATCCAGTGAGTCTCATAAACTTTTTGATCACAGAGCACGCCCCGATCACCCTTCAGGGGGCGCGCAGGCCACTCGAACACGGGAGGACGTCTATTGACACCCTCCCGGAAAAGTAGGTCCACGCTTTAGCCGTCATTCAGCTATAGCGCGGATCTGAAGCGGTTAAAGAAAAGAATACAGTTCCTACAGTCACACATGGTGGAGGGTCACTGATGTTTTGGGGTTGCTTTGCTGCTTCAGGCACTGGATGTCTTGACTGTGTACATGGCATTATGAAATCTAAAGACTACCAAAGAAATCTGGGGTGCAATGTAGGGCCAGAAAGTTGGGTCTCCTCAGAGGTCATGGGTCTTACAGCAGGACAATGACCCAAAGCACACATCAAAATGCACCCAGAAATGGTTTAAGACAAAGCGCGGGAAAGTCCTGAACTGGCCAGCGATGAGTCCAGATCTAAATCCCATAGAGCTCCTGTGGAAATATCTCAAAACAGCAGTTGGGAAAAGGAAACCTTCCAATCTGAGAGACCTGGAGCAGTCGGCGAAAGAAGAGTGGTCCAAAATTTCCGGTAGAGATGCATAAGAAACTCATTGATGGTTACAGGAAGCAATTGAATTCAGTTATTTTTTTCCAAGGGGTGTGCTACCACATATTAAATGGAGGGTGCCAATAATTTTGTCCCATCCATTTTTGGAGTTTTGCGTGGAATGTGTCAGATTAGGCTTTTCGTTATACCAATTCAAACAAAAGAAATCAACATGAGAATGCCGAAACATTTGTAATTGCAACAATTTTCTGGGCGAAGTGGGGCATTATCTGACCGAAATGCAAGCGGTGCCAATATTTTTTGCCCACATCTGTATAAAAAACAAACACAAGAGGGCGCTTCCATCTAGGTGTAGCAATTTATTTTTTTTAAAAAAGTATAAAATACAATATAAATGCACTCACTAGATAAAAGTGTATCAAGGTTGGTCATAAACCCATGTAGACCTCCATAGGATCACCATGAGGCTGCAGAGCTCAGAAGGCATGTGGGTGAAGCAGAGTTCTTGGTGGAAGTGCAGCTGTCATGCTTCATAAGCAACAGCAGCTTCCTGAAGTAGCAAGATGGCTGCGGTTTCAAACTGCACCTCTCTCGGCTGGCGATGACAGGAAGTGGAGGGGATGTGGCTACATGTTTCAGGGCAGTCAGCGGCGCCCCTTTGTCAAAATTTAGGGAAGGTCTCCTATTTAAGGGGAGGTTCTGTCTACCCTGAAACATGAAACAGCTATTTTTTTTCTGCACTTGTCAAACAGATATAATAAAACACCTTCAATAGGATATTTAATAGACTGAAAAGGAGAAAATAAGATGCAATTATAATGAAGAAGCAGAATAGAACAACTGTCAGGACCAGGGTCTGAACCGTCAACCTCTGCTGCATCCGGCAGTAGCACTCTCCTGTTGAGCCACCTGAGATGCTGGACAGCTCCTTGTCAGATCCTTTGGACTTTCTCGCTTTGACTCTTGTTTCTGGTGAACCTTGAACCCTTTGTTCCTCCCATGAACTACCTATTTAGGCCATGGCTCTTTACTACCGGTTTGCCAGATTATTGTGCTCTCGCCAACCAATATCCTGCTCCTTGTGCAGCTGTCCTTATCTCCACTACCACTCATTACTGACCTTTAGCTTGTTCCTTGACTACGCTTCTTCTTGATCCCAACCTGCTATATCTGATACTGGACCCCGGCTTGCTAACCTTCTGGTGGGGCGATCCTGAGGACTGTGACCTGGTACATGCAGCAAAACCCACCCCCACCATGCTTAGACTCCGCACCTCGGGTGAGGCCGTGTCATCCACCAGGGTGACCTGCTTGTGTACTTATCCTGTTGGTTAGTGGGAGCCTCTCAACTGCTATGGCTACTGATCTCCGAGCCTGACTCCTTACGGTGACAACAGCTACTGGTCTCCAGGCCTTCCCCTGATCTGGGTGCCAGCTTTTTAATGCTCATCATGCACTGCAAATGTAGCAAAATCAAAAGAAAAGCCCCACTCCGTAAGGGTCACACCATGTTTGATAAAGGTAGTTGGCTTCCGATAGAATCCCTGCCCTAAGCCACACTGACACATTTTACCCCGATTGGGCTTATTCATAGAGAAAGAATAAGAGGCACTAATTAGCCCAATGGGGGTGAAATGCTTCAGAGGGGCGTGGCTTAGGGCAAAGACTGTGTTGGAAGCCAACTACATCAAATAAACTTTTTGGTGTGACCTTTATGGACTTGTCAGGGCTGGGCTCAGCCCTTCCTTCTCTGAGCTGGCCGCTCAGCTGTCGGCTAATTGCCAGCTCCCATCTCTCTCCACAGTTACTCAGCTGTTGATGATATCCTGCTCGTCAGTCCTGCCTACTTAAGCCGTCCAGTCCAGAGGAGCTCTGCCTTCGCCTTGGTCAACATCACAGAGACACTCTCCTGCATTCCTGTTAAAAGACTTGCTTGGCTGACATCCCTTCTGGCTCCAGATCCTGCTTGCTGTTTTACTACATTCATCTCTGGCTCCCTGACGTTTGGCTTGTCTGACTATCCGTTCCGATTCCTGAACTCTGGTTATGTTTTGAGTACATTTGTTCTTTTTTCTTTTATTATTAAACAAGTGTGATTTAACTGTACTTCTATCTCGGGCTGATTTCATGGTTTCTGACAGGACCGTGGATTTGTCGCTTGCTTTTACAACATAAAATTATTGTTGGAGTTTACATGCACTTTAAAGGAGAAGTACAGGCAAAGCTTATTTGGCTGTACTTCTCCTATAGATCACAGGAGTGTAGTTCGTTGTGCTCTCCTGTGACCCGTTTTCAGCAGACAGCGGCGCTGAAGCCCACTGTCGGCTGATGTCACAGAGCCAGTCCAGGCTTGGGCAAGATTGCGAAAATGAAGTCGGGATCTGCCTGCATGCCTGGACCAGCACCAGGCTCAGTGAGCTGCTGAGAGCCTGAGCCGGCTGCTCCTGCCCCCTCCACAGCCCAGCACTCTAGTGGGGGGGGGGGGGCAGAGCCGGTGACTGACAGTCAGCAGCTCTCTCCTCAGGATGCTGTGAGAACTGAACGATCTGCGGTGTTCATCCCCTGGGTTTTCAGTGTTAGAGATGCCGGGGGGACAGATGCAGCATCCAGCTATGCAAGTTTGATTCTTAAAAAAAAAAAAAAAAAACTTTCCTTCTCTTTTAAACTCTTCTGATTTCTGTTCCGAACTTGAAAATAAACAAATATCTGGCTGGAGTTGGTCTTTAACTGGGTCTTCTTCAGATAACTCTCATCTAGAGAAGCCGGTAAGTATCAGGTATGAGGTTTTCCAAGGAGCACCGAGCCCATTCATCGAGTGAAAATGGAATTCTTTCATGTGACAAAAAAAAAAATGATAACTCCTTTTGAGATTTCGATGAAAAATACTTCGACAACAATGTCTTCAGGAATGGATGAATCAATACGGAATCATCCTCTGCCGAGGCAGCACCGCGGGTGGTCCCGTCTCTTCATGTCAGACCACCGTTTAAGGGAAAGCGTTGTATTTTTTTTGTAAATTATTTTATTTATGTATAAAATTCAGGACTACAAATACATTTTTTTTAAAAACTCGTCATATGAAACATTGCAATAAACCATCCCGACACCATTATTATTATGTTGGAATGTGTACATGCAGTGTCATTGAGTAGCGGAGAGTGGTGTACGTCACGGTGAAGCTACGACTCCTCTGTATTTTATGGTCCTGTGCCAGTGAGCATATTTATGAGAAATCTTGGCTTCTGGAAGGCTGTCGGACCCCGTTGACTGGAGAGGCGATAAATTCTTCACTGGGTTCCTGCTGGATGACAGGCAGGCTGTAAACCTCAGAACATAATGCATCCCAGATGTAAGGGAGAGCTTTTCTGTGATACATTATGCCGGCGCTGGCACTTTGCAGTATAAACTGCATTACTGATCATAGCCGGGACTGAAATGGAAAAGTCAGGGCTTGATTCAACATTCTCTCCCCCCCCCCCCCCCCCATCATTTTGATGTCCTGTTCGTGGCTTTGTAACCCGGTGAAGAAGTAAAGTAAACTTTTGTTCCGGGGGCCTTCTTGTTGGATGCTCAGAGGATTTGGAGGCATGCAGAAGACTTCTGCTGGCCAGAGCCAGATGTGATCGGGGGAGAAGGGTCCTCAGGATGCTTGTAATCAATTGGGATCATCCAAGGTGGAGGCTGGTAGGGCACTCGAGCAGCACTTTTAGGAGAGTAGCAGGCTCTGGATGAACAAATATGTACAAAGAAAGGCGCTCCTAAGAGCAGTAGGGCCAGCGATTTTAATAGAACACAACGGATAAAAACGCTTACAGATTGTAGAAGTAAAACAGGCTCATCAATCCATTAGGTGCTCCTGAGATGGTATTCCCTGTCTCGGTGCCAAAAGTGACATCAGAAAGGGGGCGGTGATGTGTTTCGGAGCATGCTCAGAAGCCCCTTCTTCAAAATCACCGCCCCTTTTCTGACATCACTTCCGGCCCTTCCGTTCCACGGTGGTTCCCGAAGTGCGGTGGCCATCTTGCTCCCACGGACCCTTTGTTTCTGCAGATGCTGGTCGGCACAGAGACAGGGAAGACCATTTTAGGAGCACCTAATGGATTGATGAGCCCGTTTTTACTTCTACATTCTGTAAGTGTTTTTAACCATTGTGTTTGATTAGAATCACTGGCCCTACTGCACTTAGAAGTACCTTTCTTTGCACATATTACAGTGCCTTAAAAAAATATTCATACCCCTTAACATTTTCCACATTTTGTTACAACCAAAAACGTAAATGTATTTTATTGGGATTTTATGTGATAGACCAACACAAAGTGGCACATAATTGTGAAGTGGAAGGAAAATGATAAATGATACAAATAAATATGTGAAAAGTGTGTGTGTGGGGGGGGGGGGGGGCATTTGTATGGCACCCCCCGGAGTCAATACTTTGTATAACCCCCTTTCTCTACAAGTCTTTTTGGGGATGTCTCTACCAGCTTTGCACATCTAGAGAGGGACATTTCTGCCCATTCTTCTTTGCAAAATATCTCAAGCTCTGTCAGATTGGATGGAGAGCGTCTGTGAACAGCAATTTTCAAGTCTTGCCACAGATTCTCAATGTGATTTAGGTCTGGACTGTGACTGGGCCATTCTAACACATGAATATGCTTTGATCTAAACCATTCCATTGTAGCTCTGGCTGGATGTTTCGGGTCGTTGTCCTGCTGGAAGGTGAACCTCCGCCCCGGTCTCAAGTCTTTTGTAGACTCTAACAGGTTTTCTTCTAAGATTGTCCTGTATTTGTTTCCATCCATCTTCCCATCAACTCTGACCAGCTTCCCTGTCCCTGCTGAAGAAAAGCATCCCCACCACATGATGCTGCCACCACCATGTTTCACGGTGGGGATGGTGCGTTCAGGGTGATGTGCAGTTTTAGTTTTCCCCCACACTCAAGCCTCATACACACTATCTGCTGATTTTTGTCTTCAGATTTACCAAAACCATGTAGTGCAAGGGCCTGCCTGATTGCATAAAAATTGAAACTCCAAAGGTTTGACCTCATATTATATGGTTTTGGTAAATCTGAAGTAAAAAATCAGCAGAAAATCTGATAGTGTGTATGGGGCTATAGCGTTTTGCTATTAGGCTAAAAAGTTTATCTTTGGTCTCATGTGACCAGATCACCTTCTTCCACATGTTTGCTGTGTCCTCCACATGGCTTCTCACAAACTACAAACAGGACTTCTTATGACTTTCTCTCACCAATGTCTTTCTTCTTGTCACTCTTCCATAAAGGGCAGATTTGTGGAGAACACGACTAATAGTTGTCCTGTGGACAGATTCTCCCACCTGAGCTGTGCAGCTCCTCCAGAGTTACCATGGACCTCTTGGCTCTTCTCTGATGAATGCTCTCCTTGCCCGGCCGGTCAGTTTAGGTGGACGGCCATGTCTTGGTAGGTTTGCGGTTGTGCCATACTCTTTCCATTTTCTGATGATGGATTGAACAGAGCTCCGTGAGATGTTCAAAGCTTCGGAGATTTTTTTTAACCTAACCCTGCTTTATACTTCTCCACAACTTTATCCCTGACCTGTCTGGTGTGTTCCTTGGCCTTCATGATGCTGTTTGTTCACTAAGGTTCTCTAACAAACCTCTGAGGGCTTCACAGAACAGCTGTATTTATACTGAGATTAAATGACACACAGGTGGACTCTATTTACTAATTAGGTGACTTCTGAAGGCAATTGGTTCCACTAGAGTTTAGTTAGGGGTATCAGAGTAAAGGGGGCTGAATACAAATGTTCCCCGCACTTTTCACATATTTATTTGTATCATTTATCATTTTCCTTCCACTTCACAATTATGTGCCACTTTGTTTTGGTCTATCACATAAAATCCCAACAAAATACATTTAGGTTTTTGGTTGTAACATGACAAAATGTGGGAAATTTCAAGGGGTATGAATACTTTTTCAAGGCACTGTAGTTGTGTGGATCGGTGTGTTGGAGAGGACTTGGCATTTATTTTTTTCAACAGTGACAAGGCCCATTCCCCGCTGATCATCAGCAAGTGAGACTGTTGTGTATTGGTATCAGCCAAATGATCAGACCAGTGGTGATATGTAGTTTCTACTTTACTAAACAATGGAAATCAACATAACATTGCATGGGGGATATCATATGAACAGTGGAGTGCAGTATAGAACATTAAAGCGGTTGTATACCCGCTAAATTTTTTTTTTTTTTACCCCTGTAAAGCAAAAGGCATAATGAGCTAGTATGCACCGCATACTAGCTCATTATGAAATACTTACCTTAGAACGAGGCGCGGTATCGTACCTGGTCCACGCCGAGGGAGCTGTCATGTTGCCTCGGCGTGTCTTCCGGGTATCGCGGTTCCAGCGCTGTGAGTAAAGGTTTAGGAGATATTTTTTTTACCTACAGGTAAGCCTTATTATAGGCTTACCTGTAGGTAAAAGTTAAAAAAAACACTATACAACCACTTTAATATTAACAGTAGGGAAAACATGACATATGTAGGACTTAAGGCCAGTCTCCTGATACACCTTTGTCCCCAAAAACTTCCCCCCCTCCAAACCCTTCACAAATGACTTGACCAGGTTTTGGAGTAAATGGCCTTGACGGCATTTTATTAACCAATTATAACATTAATTAAATAACATCTTCATAAATAACCATTAAACTTTAATATATACTTTTTTAGTGTCATAGAGGGAAACAACATAGATTGGTCACTGCGAACAACTTCTTTTAAACTTTTAGGCCTCCAGTCGGAAACCCCTGACTCGGAGGCGGTACCCAACCTTCGCAGTGACCTACCCTTTTTAACCCTTCCAGGTTAACCCCTCGTAACCTGAAAGTACCAGAAACAAACCCCATCCCAGGGATGGGTACCAAAAAAAACCCCCATCCTTTCATGGATGGGTACCAGAAACCACCCCCATCCCATGGATGGGTACAACATATTCCATACATGTAACCTCTATCTTCTCTTTCTCCATCGACCCAAAACTGCCACAGCACGAAAGGGGTAACACCTTACCCTTGCGTGCACCCCCACACCCTCAGCCCTCACTGTATGCCTTCCTGAAGGGACAGTGCCTGAAAAACAGTCCCCCCATCATTAAGATGTACCCCAACCCTCCTCGGATACCTCCATGTATCCAGCACCAACTCTCAGTGGCGTATAGCCAACCCCCATTTTTCCAGAAAAAACCCCACTCACCTCCTGAAGCGGGCCCTGTACACCTTCTTACTGGACCAAGCCCACTGCCATGACAATCTGCCCCACCATTTTTATACCATACTGTAACCATACCTGGGTAATCCGCTAATAAACGGAAAAACATAAACATTATTACATCACGAATGAGGTCCCTAATAGATAGGGCTCCCATACCGTTTTCCCCACGTGTAACCGCAAAACATACAGAGACACTTACAAGCGGGGGAACCTGTGTACGTCCCCCAACCCTGTCCCACCGCATGCTAGGGACCACGATGCACCAGACCTAAGCCTACGGCCTGGATATGCTTGACTGCTTACCGTTCGGCCGAACCCCAGCTCTTCTGAACCCCCAATAAACAGAGGAGGGACCAAGTATACAAACTGGCCCGCCTCGCGACCTGTGAACAATAATAACTAACAGCACAAACACCTAAAACATCAATCACCATCGCAGTATACCAATAGCCCGAAGTATGTGAAACATATTACCGCATAAAATGTGTGCGAATGTACCACTTACATATATCCGAGTCCCACGTACCAATTCTCCAAACTGCTTCCTTTCGCAAACCCGCATGGACTCCTCTGTGACTGCCCCATCTGAAAGGAATGACGAGAAAACTTTTCAGGTCATACCAAGCCGCTGACCCCCTCTACTGACCGCTCCACGCTGGAACTTTTGATAAGGGCGCACCTGTCTTCATGTAGAAGAAAGGACTCCTAGACCCCAGGCCGCATTTCCCAACAAAGGAATGCTAGTGCCACTGCTGCCTCAATCTGGCCCCCGCATAAAGAGAGCTGTAGACCTTTTGCAAACCAACTACAAAACCTATAACCTCTCAAAGAAGAAAGGGCGCCTCCCATTTCTCTACTTATCCCCAACCTGTACCCTTACACCGTCTGTATGAACCTAAAAACTCCTTGGTGTGGAACGTTGCCCTTGACACTTAACAAGAAAGGCAAACCCGTCAACTTGCGGACAATAGCCGCTGCCGAGATCCCCATTCTACTACCAAATTAATAAAATAGAGAGCAGCACATGCTGTGTGATGACCTGCTGGGGACATACCCATACTGTTAAGACAGCGAAACCGACCTGCATGCCCTTAAAGTGGGCGTACCAAGTAGCCTTACTCATAAGTTGGTTATCCCCTTTACTGCAGTCCCAAAGTAGGCCCGCTTCTGACGACAACTCCCAGAACCTGTCCCACTGAAAAACGAGACCAAGCAACAGCCAAAGTGTTATCAATCCCTGATAAGTGTACACCGTAGATGAATGTATCCCTTGTAAGCAGTGCAGTACCAAATGGCACCACAAACCTGACCACCGGCACGGATGCCATTGTCAATAGATAAACCCCCGTACCACCCCCAGATAGTCCCAGTTACAACAGACCTTTTGGTTGAAAAAGGATTACCCCCCAAATTTTTTAGGTAACTACAATCTGAACAATTACCCACGAAACCAGGCTCTGTCAAAAACCCGGCCATGAAACAAGCTGAGGGCCACGGAGCAGCGCTCAATAGTCCCCTGAAACAAGGCTACAACCACGTGGAGCCTGCAGCATGCCGCGACTAGTTCCAAGTCACCATAGCTGCTGGTACATGACCTCCAAAAAACTCACCCGCTGAGCGATTCTAGGAAATCCTGCCACACCCGCCAGTCCTACCAACAATCCTTAGTAATGCACACAACGGGAATGGGAACCCCCACTCCTGCAGTTGCTGCCTCCAGTACCATAAAAAACTTTACCCATGGGGATTATGCTGTGCAAGACAACAAACAGTTTCCCCTGCACCTATTGTAGTTGATGAAATTGTACCTTGCGTACTACAAAGGTCCCTTGCACTTCATCTTATAACCTCTCTCCGCTTGTCCCTCGGCAGCCCGCATTACACACCAACAGAAACCATTGCAATTTCCAAGAATGTAATGTTACCGCGAGGCCCTCTGTTATCCCCGGAGCTAAAGGAACCCCGAAACGTACCTCCAGATGTTATAACGTCCCACACAGGACAACTCAGAGATTGGAACCCGCCGGGCAAAAGCATACAACTAATCCAGGTAAAGCATGCCCGCTGACATACCCGAAAAAACCCGGACTGCCCATTATAGGAGCTGAACGTTTCGAAAAAAGGCACACTAGATGGAGCCACCCCTCAGCAGTCCAAGTTCCATACTGTGCCCCCCTTTCCTGTACTGCCCATCAGCCGAAAGCTGGCCGTATGTGCCGAAAATAGCCTAAAACCCAATTCAATGCCTGACATTGGCCACACTAAGACCTTTACCCAGACCGTCGCACTCATGCAACCGCTGCATAGAAAGAAGTGTACTTTACCCCCTTCTTCAGGGGCAAATGAATCACATACGACCCACCTTCCGTAATGGCAGGGGTGATGAATAAATCCAAACATGTTGGGCTCTTTCTGGGGAACCACTTCCAGTGAAGAGACCACCCTTTCCGGAAACGGCCTACTAAAGGTGTCTGGCCCTAAGCCTTAATGCAACCTCCTTCCCAGTTTTACCAAAAACAATGCTGTGTGACGCGGGGCCGCCTGTAACTTCCCAGCCCAGGGTAGGACCTTCGTCAATGCCCGAAGTATTATACACCATTAATACAAAAACCCGTCCCCTAAAAAATGCCACTGCTTGGTCCGGGCATATACTGAGGAAAGAAAGCATCCTTTCCAACCGCACCGGCGTAGACCCTCTTACTCCCGGATCCCATGGCATTTTATTTTTAATGAATTAATTATTTTATTTATTTATTTATTTTTTTTTAAAAACCCTTGTATAGTGAATGGGATCCCGCACCGCCTGAACACCTGTGTTGTACTAGACAATTGCTTTCCCAAATTTACACTTGCCTGAAAAAACAATTAGGAGCTCGCGACGCTGCCATAGCTTCGTCCCCCAGCTGGCGTCTTCATGGGCCCAGCGTAGGGACAATCGTACGACCATCCGTCGCGGAAACTATGCCTCACGCCTTGGCCAAGCCACACCACCATAATTCTTGGTTGCTTCGCTAACGGCCTGCAAGTAAACCAACCTAGCCGAACATTGTTCGGGGGTCTTCTTCCTATTATGCCCTCCCATATGACAAACCCTGTAGCCACTTGGTAGAGGAACTATGACTCAACCGATATCCCCGTCGTTCCTCGTCCACCATCTTGCATTCTTCTGGCTGCAACCTCCCCTGTCTTGCCCTGGCTATACTGAGCCTATTCCAAGACTCACCTACCGCCGTGGCCGCACCCATTGCTGGCGCAGCTGTCTCTCCTGCACCCTAAGGGCGCCCCCTGCCGTAAGTGTCATGTGTCGGTGCCCATGTCTGCCCCGGACAACTTATTATGCCCACTTCAAAGCGCTGCACCAACTCCTCTGACACCAACTCACCTAGCCCCGATGGTCCCCGTCCGGAGTCCTGTCTCTTGTTCGTACGGGAGCAGACGTGTCGTCCCCCAGCTCCCGCAATTACCCCTAAACCGCCCCGTTAGACTATCCCAACCCCAACATCCTAGTCAGAAAAATATAAATAAGGTAAAGAAGCACACTCACCAGGCTGCCCGGGGCAAGGGCCCACCAGCCGTCACTCCTGGAACCACCGCTGCTTGATGTCCTCGGCCATTGTCACACTCCGACCCGGACATTACGCCCTCCGATCTGTCGCTGCCATTTCCGTGCTACTGACCATAGGCTGCATCCCCGCAGGACCCGCTCCGTTATTCGTGTGTCTGCGGTGCTGCTCTCGCCATGCTCTCCGACTCGTCCCGCCCGACCTGCTCGTTGTCCCCCCGTGACGGGCTCCTGCGCTTACTGCTTGGCTGGATCTCCGTCGCCCAACTTCTGCCGCCTCTCCCCCAAAACACTGTGCTCCTCTCGGACCTTCTGCTGTGTTGATTGGGACTGTGGGCCGTAATGGCTGTCTGGCTCCCCCATCCTAAAGTTTGGTGCTCCCACGCTGGGCCGGCTGGCTGCCCAGATCATCCCCCGCAGCCCCCGGTCACCTGTTCTGTGTTTCTGCGATAAGCCAGGGGGAGCAGAGCTGTGCGCCGCACTAGGCTCCCTCTGCCGCGCCTTTGCTCCTTTTTCAGGTCCCGCTCTGATACTCGTACCTGGTCCTCTGGCTCTGCTGTGTGCTGGGGTCGGGGGTTCACTCCCCTCTGCTTGTCGCTGCCACCTCCAGGAGACACCATAGCCTGATACTGCACTGGACATTTCCGGCGGCCGTGACCGCTGCGCACGAGGTGACGCTGTCCCCCCTCGTCAGTTGCCGCTCCCTTACCGCCTCCATGGCTCCCATCTGGGCTAGCAGCTGGTCCGCTCCTTCTGCAGCAACCGCCGTTCTGAGCTGGGCGATAAAGCCCTCCATCGCTGCCATGCTGTCCAAACGAGGAGAGGGGGAGAGGAGGATACAGAGCGGTGAGGGTGAGCGTGCAATCGCTTCCTCCTCCGCTCTACGATTGACATCACTTCCCCCTCTTCCTTCCTCTATCCAGCTCTGAGCGCCGCCCACACCAAGCCCCTCCCCTTTCTAAAAGGGGAAACCCTGCTCTTAAAATGGCAACTGTGCCGTCCAGCCATGTCATGTTGTCCCTGCGCCCATTTCTCTCCTTTCCTTGGCTCCGGGACTCTCTGGAATGGAAGAAATGAGAACAATTCTACAAATGGCCACTAAAAGGCAGAAGAGTTCCTGAGTTCAGTTCAGCTTCTGAAAGAGAGAGAAGACAATGTTTCTCACATGTCCTCCTTATGAAGGAAGGTTCTGGAAAGCTCATGGCTGGGTGTATCTGCGGCTGGCACAGGCTTCATACTGGATCTGCTGCTGTAGTCTTCGTTTAGGAGGTTCTGGTGGCTGAATCTGGGGCCACCCCACAGCATGGACAACCTCTCCACACGGACTGTAGCAAAGTCCTCTCCAGTGACTGGGGCTTAGATAGTTGCTGCATGCTCTTGTGCTCGCTGCTGGTGGCCCGCACACCAGACCTAATGGGGGAGAACCCAGCACCTGGTGACAGTTCACTTGCCCAGGTACTGCTGTCCCATCTGGCAGGGTCTCACTGAGCACAGGAAACATTGAGGAGCTGGAATTTATATCCCCTGGGTGTGTCAAAGAGCTCAGGGGATGCTGCAAGCCCAGAGGATTGTGGGTGTTTGCATTAAAGCAACCCGCAACTGACTGTGAATAAAGGGGCACTCCTCCACAAGACCCTCCTGAACTAAAATTTACGAGTGACCATTGCTACATGTATCACCCCTCTGATACCCCAAAGGCAGGATATCACCTCCAGAAGCCGGGAGCAGCCTAGCATTTTACCCCAGAGCTGAGACCTTGTCTAAAATGGAGGTTCGAGAAAGGATATTGGGCGCCAGTCACTTTTGTGCATTTATGGCTGAACGGTTAAGAAGGTGAGGGTTAGGGGTCCCAGATACCGTAGCAGCTCACTTACAGACTCTCCAGATCCAGATCAATGTCCAGCTTCACAGCGTCAGAACCTTTAAGCCGACCCAGCAACACTGAAAGCACGTTCCCAAATATCAGTGCGTCCTCCAAGTGAGTCACCGCCTTTCTCAGAGTCCGGCTTTCCTCCAACAAGAGGCCTCACCTGGGTCTTTTCCTTTGCACAGCTTCCTCCAGACCAGGCAGGACAGCTTCAGCACATGTTACGCCCCAAAACAAGCTTTTAGGCCTAAAAACAGAGCTTCATCCAGCAGCACCTCCCTAGGCCTCTAGGCCTCTAGACCTATTTATAGCCTCCCCCAGCATGCACCAGCGGCCTAAACATCCTACTGGATTGGCCGAAGGAAATAAAAATAATTATATCTTAGTTTTGTTTGTGAAATCTCATACTATGACCAGTTACCAGTGACATCTACTGGCGACATTGAGAGATCACAAGCCAAATTAAAGAGAAGTTCCACTCGTGAGTGTACCTGTGCTGACTTTTATTAAACACACACTCACTTGTCCCGCGGTCCAGCGATGCGGCTGCCTGAAGCCTCGGTTCTCTCTCTCGCTCTCCCCGGCGCCGGCATCACTAGTGTGGGCAGCCCGGCTGTGACAGTTTGCGGCTTCATAGACGGGTGCGCACTGCACATGTGCGAGTCGTGCTGTGCGTTCTGAATGGCTGAGAAATCTTCTGGGACCTGTGACGTGTCCCAGAAGATTGCAGAGAGGGAGAGGAGGAGTTACCTAGGCGGCGTGAGCGGAAGTGGGAGCTGGGTACCTGTAAAAAACGAGGTATCCACTACCAACATCCCAGAATATGACATGCCAAATGTGGCATGAAGAGGAAGTTCCACTTTTGGGTGGAACTCCGCTTTAAGCTAAAGGAAAAACCAAGTGAAAAACTATACAATCAGTCTTAGCCAACTACAACCCAGACAAAAACGACATTGACATATTAGTCCCTGTTAAGGACAAGAGGCTACATACCATTTATTTTTGTTATTGATATTCCAAATTGACATGCTGCCTGTTTTGGGGTTGGGAGCTTCATCTGTCTCCTGGTATTTAAAAAGAATTCTCAAAAAATGTGATTTGAGTAGAGCTGGAAAAAGATCCCAAATTATTATTGTTATTGCTGTTTATGTTGCTGTGTGTGAGATTACCCTTCACTTCCTGCACTGGTGACGACATTGTGAGTGGAAATCAACACAAACACTTTTTTCTTTGTAAAGAGGAAAGTTTAGAACCCCTGTCAACTTTTTTGCTTCTGTCCGCCCCTATTAGACATGTTCCCTCATTATCAGTGCCAGCATCATGTACCTGTATGAGGAGCTTGAGATGATGAGGGTGGCCTCTTCCACAGTTCTCTTCTGACCACCTCTGAAAGTTAAGACAGGGACTGCCAGGGCAATGGAAGGGCACAGGGGACTGCCAGGGCAATGGAAGGGCGCAGGGGACTGCCAGGGCAATGGAAGGGCGCAGGTGCCTGGAGGCTGGAACGATGGACTTTAACTTGGGAGTGCTGGTGTCGGTTAAGCAAAAGAACAGTGATGAGGACACACCAACTTCACCGAGAACACTAGAGAGCAGAGCCAGGTCACAAGCTGAGTTCATCATAAGGGCACCCCAAATTCACCCAGACAAGTAGACAGCAGAGCCGGGCCACAAGCCAGGTTAAGTAACAGCCTGGCAGAAAGGCCCCAAATCATGAGTAGGCTCAATGTCTGAGATGAGTAGAGGTTGGCAACATAGACAATGAGGTAAAGAAACGTTAGGCTAAATCTTGGTCAAGAGTCCAGGACAAGGTCGGTAGCTCAGGTAGGCAGAAGACATAAACAGGCAGGGGAAGTCCAGAGACAGGTCAGAAAAAAGCCGGGTCAGTAACAGGGTCCAGTAGGTTAAAGAACAAGGATAACAGAGATACAAGCTGAAAGACCCTCCAGCAATCATCCCATGCAGGTCCCTGCTTTAAATAGTCCACTAGGTGCCAGTATTTGTGTGCTGGATGTGCCCAAGAGCCCACAAGCACACTGTTGTGCGCATGTTCCTCTCTTATGGCTGGCATGGGGTTCCTGACACCCTAAGTTAGGCAGATTCAGGATCAAGGATAACAGAGATACAAGCCACTTATTTAGGCTTCCATGCCAGAAAATGTGCATATTAATAGGCAAAATCTTGTTCAAGAGTCCAGGCCAAGGTTGGTAACACAGGTAGGCAGAAGACATAAACAGGCAGGGGTAATCCAGAGGTGGGTCAGATAAAAGCCGAGAGGATAACAGGGGTACAAGCTAAAAAAACATCCAGCCAGTGGTGGTTGGTGGGTTCATCTTTTGGGGGTGGGGAAAACAAAGAGCATACCCCCGGGCGGCGTGGCATGGCACTGAAACACCCCCCCACTCCCGAGCGGGCCGACACTTATCTGTGGCAGCTCTGGTGTCTGCTCCTCCAGCAGCTTCCTCCGCCATGTGTCTCCTCTTTTGCCAAAGTGCTAGGTATCCAATAGGATGGCCAATCAGGAAACAGGTCCATCCATCTATCCATGTTTCCATCCATCTACCCATGTCTCCATCCATCCATGTCTCCATCCATCCATGTCTCCCTCCATCTCTCCATGTCTCCATCCATCCACCCATGTCTCCATCCATCCATCCATCCATGTCTCCATCCATCTACCCATCCATCAATGTCTCCTTCCATGTCTCCATGACAGGGTAAAAAGGAAAGGTGGCGGGGTCTGTCTCTATGTGAGAAGTGATCCCAAAGCGAGTGTAAATGAGGACTCAATTGATGAAGAGTGTGATGAGTCTGAAGCATTATGGGTGGAATATAGATTGGCGTAGTTCAAGGTTACTCATTGGAGTTTGTAATAGACCACCCAATGTTAACGAGGAGGTGGAGACTCAGCTCCTTGCACAGATGGAAAGGGCTGCAAGGGCTGGGACGGTGATAATAATGGGGGATTTTAACTACTCAGAAATTGACTGGAGTAATGGCACTGCTGGATTAGTTAAAGGGCAAAAATGTATAAATCTATTACAGGACAATTTTATGGTCCAGTTTATTGAGGCCCCGACTAGGAATGATGCTCTGTTGGACCTGGTAATCTCAAACCAAGCAGAGCTTATTACTAATGTTCAAATAAAGGAACATCTGGGTAGCAGTGACCATAACATGATTGCATTTAATGTTAGCTGTCAGCAAAAAACACAGACGGCAAAGATAAAAACACTTAACTTTAGAAGAGCAAATTTTCCAAGGATGAGGGCTGCTCTCCAGGACTTAGACTGGGAAGGAATATTGGCATCAATGGGCACAGAACAGAAATGGGAATTCTTCAAAGTGACTGTTTGTGAACTCACTGCAAAGTATATTCCCATCGACAATAAGTTTAAAGCGGGATTCCGTCCAAAAAAAAAAAAAATTAAAGTCAGCAGCTACTAACACTGTAGCTGCTGACTTTAAATAAGTACTTACCTGTCCTGGGTGCCCACGATGTCGGCCGCCCGAGGCCGACCCGTCCCTCGGGTCCCGGCACCGCCATCCTAAGTAAGGGAAACAGGCAGTGGAGTCTTGCGGCTTCACTGCCAGTTTCCTACTGCGCACACGCAAGCGGCGCGGCGCTCCATTCTGTGAATGGCCCCGTGGTGTTCTGGGAACACACACAGTTCCCAGAAGACAACGGGGCTGCTTACCGAGGAGCAGAACACACAGCGGAAGAGGAAGATTAGGAAGACTGCCTAGCAACAAAGGTTTAGGTAAGTTTAAATTTGTTTTTTTTTCAAATGTTTTTTTAAAAAAATTTTTTAGGCTTTTTGGTGATTTTTTTTTTTCAGGGTGGCCCAGCACTTTAAAGGGCTAAAAATAAAACCTATGTGGCTCACGGCCAAAGTTAAAGAAGCTATAAACAATAAGAAAATAGGTTTTAAAAAATATAAAAATGAAGGAACACTAGTGTAATTTAAATGTTACAAAGAATATGACAGAATATGTAAAAAGGAAATCTAGGACACAAAAATTCAAAATGAATAACAGATTGCAAAAGATAATAGGACAAACCCCCAAAAATTCTTAAAATATTTTAATAGTAAAAAGGTCAGGTCTGAGCATGTAGGCCCTTTACAAATCTAGAGTGGGTGACTGGGGACAAAGAGAAGGCAAATTTATTAAATACTTTCTTCAGCTCCGTGTATACAAAGGAGCATGGGGGAGCTCATGTCCATAATAGGGGAGGTAGTCACACAGCCCCCAATGATCCACAATGGCTCATAATTGATATGATCCAGAAATATTTATACAGAATAAAGGTGGATAAAGCACTTGGACCTGATGGCATCCACCCACGGATCCTAAAAGAATTAAGCTCTGTCATTTCAAAGCCATTGTATCTAATTTTTAGGGACTCATTAATGACGGGAATAGTACCACTGGATTGGCGTAGGGCCAATGATGTGCCTATATTTAAAAAGGGAACAAAGTCTTTACCAAATAACTATAGACCTGTTAGTTTAACTTCTATAATCGGGAAGATACTGGAGCATTTAATAAAAGACCACATAGATAAGTTCTTGCTGGAAAAAATATTTTAAGCAACAGACAGCATGGATTCATGAAAGACAGAAGTTGTCAAACAAACCTGATTTCTTTGTATGAAGAGGTAAGTAAAACTTTGGACAGAGGGGTGGCTGTGGACGTGGTATATTAGGATAGAGGGGTGGCTGTGGATGTGGTATACTTGGACAGAGGGTTGGCTGTGGACGTGGTATACTTGGACAAAGGGTTGGCTGTGGACGTGGTATACTTGGACAGAGGGTTGGCTGTGGACGTGGTATACTTGGACAGAGGGATGGCTGTGGACGTGGTATACTTGGATAGAGGGGTGGCTGTGGATGTGGTATACTTGGACAGAGGGACAGCTGTGGACGTGGTATACTTGGACAAATGGTTGGCTGTGGATGTGGTATACTTGGACAGAGGGATGGCTGTGGAAGTGGTATACTTGGACAGAGGGATGGCTGTGGACGTGGTATACTTGGATAGAGGGGTGGCTGTGGATGTGGTATACTTGGACAGAGGGATGGCTGTGGACGTGGTATACTTGGACAAATGGTTGGCTGTGGATGTGGTATACTTGGACAGAGGGATGGCTGTGGAAGTGGTATACTTGGACAGAGGGGTGGTTGTGGATGTGGTATACTTGGACAGAGGGACAGCTGTGGACGTGGTATACTTGGAAAGAGGGTTGGCTGTGGACGTGGTATACTTGGACAGAGGGATGGCTGTGGAAGTGGTATACTTGGATAGAGGGGTGGCTGTGGATGTGGTATACTTGGACAGAGGGACGGCTGTGGACGTGGTATACTTGGACAGAGGGGTGGCTGTGGACGTGGTATACTTGGACAGAGGGGTGGCTGTGGACATGGTATATTAGGATAGAGGGGTGGCTGTGGATGTGGTATACTTGGACAGAGGGATGGCTGTGGACGTGGTATACTTGGACAAAGGGGTGGCTGTGGACGTGGTATACTTGGACAGAGGGATGGCTGTGGACGTGGTATACTTGGATAGAGGGGTGGCTGTGGATGTGGTATACTTGGACAGAGGGGTGGCTGTGGACGTGGTATACTTGGACAGAGGAGTGGCTGTGGACATGGTATACTTGGATTTTGCAAAAGTGTTTGACACAGTTCCCCACACACGGCTCATGTGTAAGGTAAAGTCTACAGGCTTGGAAATATCAGTTTGTAAATGGATAGAAAACTGGCTAAAGGACAGAATTCAGAGTCGTGGTTAATGATTCTTCCTCTGAATGTTCTAAGGTTATCAGTGGTGTACCCCAAGGTTCAGTGCTGGGACCCTTACTTTTTAATATCTTTATAAATTATATAGGGTCTGGGATTAAAAATACAATTTCAGTCTCTGCAGATGACACTAAGCTATGCAGTGGAATAACGTCCTACAGGATGTCTCCAATTTACAGGCCGACCTCAATGCTCTGTCTAATTGGGCGACTATGTTGGAGATGAGGTTTAATGTTGATAAATGTAAAGTTCTGCACTTGGGGGCTAACAATATGCATCATACATACTAGGGGGGAGGGGTACAACTGGGGGAATCCATGGTGGAGAAGGATCTGGAGGGATCCATAGTGGAGAAGGATCTGGGGGGATCCATGGTGGAGAAGGATCTGGGGGGATCCATAGTGAAGAAGGATCTGGGGGGATCCATAGTGGAGAAGGATCTGGGGGGATCCATAGTGGAGAAGGATCTGGGGGTTTTGGTAGATCATAAGCTCAATAATAACATGTAATGCCAAGCTGCGGTTTCCAAAGCGAGCAAAGTCCTTTCTTGTATAAGAGAGGTATGGACTCCAGAGAGAGATATTGTCACGGAACGTCCCACACTCTGCTTGAGTGCTTCCGTCATATACCACTTCCTCCCAGTCTGTATACAGATATCAGATATTCCAAATGCTTCCAAGCACAAAACAAGGCGAGACTTGCTTAGATGCTAACATGAACTGTTTTTATTTAGAATCAAAATTACAAGACTTTATATGCCGTTGGAACCTCCTCTAACAATACAACTGTAACCTAATTAACATGAGCTAATTATCTAATCCTTTATACAGCCTAGGTGACTGAGACATGACCTTTTGCCCAGACTTGTGGTCACCAAGCTTCACACAGTAACAGAGTTAGTAAACACAAACAATGGGCGGAAGACTCTTAGAGCCACATTATACTTATTTACAATAAACACATTATAGCAGACAACAGACAGGTAGCTGGAATTGATGACATTAGCATTTAACAGTAGGATTCCCAACATTATGAATCAGTCACCATTCTAATATGGCATATAAAGGGTTCACAGAGTCTGTGTGTTTTGGGGGGACATGGAGCTGAATCCAAAGTAACACCAACCCCAGGGTCCCCAGGCATACAGCTCACAGAGAGCACCATTCCCCCAAATGCTAGGGCCCATAATCGGTGGGCAAGAGGCTTGCGTTTAGTCCCCTCCAATAGCCTCTGTCCCGGGTGAGTCTGTCACAGATATCATCTGTACAAATCATTAGTAAGACCTCATCTGGAATATGAAGTTCAGTTTTGGGCTCCAGTTCTCAAAAAGGATATCAGGGAACTGGAGAAAGTGCAGAGAAGAGCAACCAAACTGATAAGAGGCATGGAGGAGCTCAGCTATGAGGAAAGATTAGAGGAACTGAATTTATTCTCCTGAGAAGAGGAGATTAACCACTTCAATACCAGGCACTTAGACACCTTCCCGCCCAGCCCAATTTTCAGCTTTCAGCGCTGTCACAATTTGAATGACAATTGCGCGGTCATGCTACACTGTACCCAAACAAATTTTTTATAATTTTGTTCCCACAATTAGAGCTTTCTTTTGGTGGTATTTGATCACCTCTGCGGTTTTTATTTTTTGCGCAACAAATAAAAAAAGACAGAAAATTTTGAAAAAAAACACGGTTTTCTTTGTTTCTGTTAAATTTTTTAGTAAATGAGTATGTTTTCTTCTTCAATGACGGGCACTGATATGGCTGCACTGATGGGCACTGATACGGCGGCACTGATGGGCACCGATGAGGTGGCACCAATGAGGTGGCACTGATAAGGTGGCACTGACGGGCACTGATGATGGGCACTGATAGGCGGCACTGATGCGCACTGATAGGTGGCACTAATGGGCACTGATAGGTGGCACTGGTAGGTGGCACTGATGGGCACTGATAGGTGGCACCGATGGGCACTGATAGGCGGCACTGATGGGCACTCGTAGGTGGCATTGATGGGCACTCGTAGGTGGCGTTGATGGGTAGTTATGGGTGGCACTGATAGTTGGCACAGATGGGCACGGATGGGCACTGATAGGTGGGCACAGATGGGCACAGATGGGCACTGACAGGTGGCACCGATGGACACTGATGGGTGGCACTGATCATTCTGATTGATGGCAGTGATGCCCCTAAGTGTGGCATTGCTGGGCATCACTGCAACATAATTGTGCCAATCAGTGCCCATTTGTGGGCACTGATTGGCACAGATTTGGCACTGACTGGGCACATGTGGATGGCCATGGGGTACATACCTGGCCATCCACATGTTTCCCTTCCCTGGTGGTCCTAGTGGCGATCCCTGGTAGTCCAGTGTGGTGATCTGCGGGGGGGCTGCGCTGATAAACAATCAGCGCAGACCCCCCCTGCCACCTGCCAGGAGAGCCGCCGATCGGCTCTCCTCTACTTGCGTCTGTCAGACGCGAGTGAGGAAGAGCCGATCAACGGCTCTTCCTATTGACAGCGTGATCAGCCGTGATTGGACACGGCTGATCACGTGGTAAAGAGCCTCCGCCGGAGGCTCTTTACCAAGATCGGTGTAGCGGTGTGTCAGACTGACACACCGGTTCACCGATCGCCGCGATGCGCGCCCCTGCGGGCGCGCGGCGGCATGTTATCCTGAAGGACGTCATATGACGCCCAGTCAGGATAACAGAACCACCGCCCGGCCGTCAATCCGCTATAGGCCGGGCGGGAAGTGGTTAAGGGGGGATATGATCACCATGTATAAATACATAAGGGGGGATATGATCTCCATGTATAAATACATAAGGGGGGGATATGATCACCATGTATAAATACATAAGGGGGGATATGATCACCATATATAAATACATAAGGGGGATATGATCTCCATGTATAAATACATAAGGGGGATATGATCACCATGTATAAATACATAAGGGGGGATATGATCACCATGTATAAATACATAAGGGGGGGATATGATCACCATGTATAAATACATAAGGGGGGATATGATCACCATGTATAAATACATAAGGGGGGATATGATCTCCATGTATAAATACATAAGGGGGGATATGATCACCATGTATAAATACATAGGGGGGGGATATGATCTCCATGTATAAATACATAAGGGGGGATATGATCACCATGTATAAATACATAAGGGGGGATATGATCTCCATGTATAAATACATAAGGGGGGATATGATCTCCATGTATAAATACATAAGGGGGATATGATCTCCATGTATAAATACATAAGGGGGGATATGATCTCCGTGTATAAATACATAAGGGCTTCATATAGTGAACTTGGTGTTGAGTTATTCACTTTACGGTCATCACAGAGTACAAGGGGGCGCTCTTTATGTCTAGAGGAAAAGAGATTTCATCTCAAAATAAGGTAAGGTTTCTTCACAGTAAGAGCTGTGAACATGTGGAATAGAATCCCTCCAGAGGTGGTTCTGGACAGCTAGGTAGATTGCTTTAAAAAAAAGTCCTGGATTCTTTCCTAAATGTACAGAATATAACTGGGTACTAACATTAATAGGTAAAGTTGATCCAGGGAAAGACTGATCTCTTGGGGGTCAGGAAGGAATATTTCCCCTGCTGTAGTAAATTGGATCATACTTTGTTGGGGTTTTTCGCCTTCCTCTGGATCAACTGTGGGTATAGGATTGTGTATATGGGATTGTATGATATTAGTTTTTATTTATTTATTTATTTATTTTTAAACTTAAACTGGATGGACTTATGTCTTTTTTAAACCTAACTAACTATGTAACATAGATGTCGCAGATCCATCCATCCATCCATCCATCCATGTCTTCATCCATCTATCCATGTCTCCATCTATGTTTCCATTCATCCATCCATCCATCCATCCATGTCTCCATCCATCTATCCATGTCTCCATCTATGTTTCCATTCATCCATCCATGTCTCCATCCATCCATGTCTCCATCCACCCATCCATCCATGTCTCCATCCATCCATCCATGTCTCCATCCATCCATCCATCCATCCATCCATGTCTCCATCCATCCATCCATCCATCCATCCATGTCTCCATCCATGTCTCCATCCTTCCATCCATGTCTCCATCCATCCATCCATGTCTCCATCCATCCATCCATCCATGTCTCCATCCATGTCTCCATCCATCCATCCATGTCTCCATCCATCCATGTCTCCATCCATCCATGTCTCCATCCATCCATCCATCCATCCATGTCTCCATCCATGTCTCCATCCATCCATGTCTCCATCCATCCATGTCTCCATCCATCCATCCATCCATCCATGTCTCCATCCATGTCTCCATTCATCCATGTCTCCATCCATCCATCCATGTCTCCATCCATCCATCCATCCATCCATCCATGTCTCCATCCATGTCTCCATCCATCCATCCATGTCTCCATCCATCCATCCATGTCTCCATCCATCCTTCCACTCCCCCATCCATCCATGTCTCCATCCATGTCTCCATCCATCCATCCATGTCTCCATCCATCCATCCATATCTCCATCCATCCATCCATATCTCCATCCATCCTTCTACTCCCTCATCCATCCATCCATCCATGTCTCCATCCATCTATGTCTCCATCCATCCATGTCTTCATCCATGTCTCCATCCATCCATGTCTCCATCCATCCATCCATCCATGTCTCCATCCATCCATCTATGTGTCCATCCATCCATCCATCCATCCATGTCTCCATCCATCCATGTCTCCATCCATCCATCCATCCATCCATGTCTCCATCCATCCATCTATGTGTCCATCCATCCATCCATCCATCCATGTCTCCATCCATCTATGTCTCCATCCATCCATGTCTTCATCCATGTCTCCATCCATCCATGTCTCCATCCATCCATCCATCCATCCATCCATGTCTCCATCCATCCATCTATGTGTCCATCCATCCATCCATCCATCCATCCATCCATGTCTCCATCCATCCATCCATGTCTCCATCCATCCATGTCTCCATCCATCCATCCATGTCTCCATCCATCCATGTCTCCATCCATCCATGTCTCCATCCATCCATCTATGACTCCATCCATCCATGTCTCCATCCATCCATCTATGACTCCATCCATCCATGTCTCCATCCATCCATCCATGTCTCCATCCATCCATGTCTTCATCCATGTCTCCATCCATCCATCCATCTATGTGTCCATCCATCCATCCATCCATCCATCCATCCATCCATCCATGTCTCCATCCATCCATCCATGTCTCCATCCATCCATCCATCCATCCATCCATCCATGTCTCTATCCATCCATGTCTCCATGCTTTATTTTGCTGAAAATTCACTTTGAAAAACACCCCAATAGCAATTCTGGGCGTGGCTATCTTGAGTAAGGGCAGATAATTCATGTAGCGTTTACCTCCTGGAATCCATCTGCCCTTAGCTCATGTAAGCATGCATGCAGGAGAGTGTGGCTTAGCTGAGAAAAGCCCTCCTCTTCCCCTCTCCTCCTGAAGACTCCTGGGAAGTGTGACACAATTTGCCTAGGCATAAAAAACGCGCATGCAGAAAAGCATCTGGAACGCATCCGGGGCTGCATTTCTATGGTGTGAACTGGCCCTTAATAAACAAAAAAATGTCTGGAACTTCGCTTTAATGTTGCTTTGAATAGGCTCTACCCGACCCAAGATGACAGCATCCAATGGGATAGCTTCCCCAATGACACAGGAAACCATAGAGAAACCATAGAGAAACCATAGAGAAACCATGTTCCTGTAACTTCCTCTCCCCCCTGCAAGGCTCTGGACCGCCACCTGCAGGGGAGAATTTAGACTGCACCCGCTGACAAGTGTAATTTTTAAGGAAGATTTTGCACTTGAATTCCCGTAATCCTCTCGGGTATTGCTGCTGTGAGCCGGTGACAGGTCCACTTTAATAGCAGGTCCAGGTGAGGCCCGGATAAAACATAAAATACACGGTGCAATGTAAACACTGGAAATGTGCGGCGGTTGTAGATTGGCGAGGTCAGGCGGTGACACGCACACACGCTCGCTTTGTGTAAACACATTTCTGGACAGATAGCGATCGATCAAATTACAGACATTTCCAGGCAGACTAAACACACGTTTTCATCTTGCTCTTAAACAGCGAGGAGCGAGCTCCCGCCACCTATTTTGTACCCTTCCATCGAATGACAAACTTTAGCCGTATAATTTATGCACAATCTCTTTTATTTTATTTTTATTTATTTTTTTATGAGATATCAAAGTAGCAAAAAAAAATAAAAATTACATACTGACATTGTACGGTTACAAAAATACAACCCGGCAACAGCATGAATAACAGATATTATCCTCCAATCAGCATGCAATTAACGTAGGCTGTAATTACATCAAATTGCAGATTTTCTGCTCATAGCTCGGATCTGTTTGAATTGGGAGAATTGCAATGCTCGGGGCGCTCACCATCTCGCACATAAACCTTTTTCCCCGGTAAATCGGGTGTATCAATGTACACAATCCGGCTTCTCTATGCACTGATACACTTCATACTAGAAACCTTTTATACAAAGCTCTGCTCCCAGGACTTCGTTAGTCCTGATTAATGTTTGTTTACGTCTTTTCATGGCTATAATAAAGTACTTGTCTTAATTATATGTATCTCATGTACAGCTCAGAATAAATGATTGTGATTTCTATGGGCAGCGTGTGGGCAGGTGCAGTTAGCCGTCCCACCTGTAGGTGGCCTAGATTCATTTGTTGTGCAGGAAAAGGGGGATCGGTCCCTCAACCGCTTCAGCTCCGGGGCCTTCTCTGATACATTTTGTTTGTAACAATCAGTCATTTTTTGCTACAAATAATACTTAGAACCCCCCCAAAACACTGTATATATACAGTGGGGACGGAAAGTATTCAGACCCCCTTACATTTTTCACTCTTTGTTATATTGCAGCCATTTGCTAAAATCATTTAAGTTCATTTTTTTCCTCCTTATTGTACACACAGCACCCCATATTGTACACACAGCACCCCATATTGTACACACAGCCCCCCATATTGTACACACAGCCCCCCATATTGTACACACAGCAGCCCATATTGTACACACAGCAGCCCATATTGTACACACAGCACCCCATATTGTACACACAGCTCCCCATATTGTACACACAGCACCCCATATTGTACACACAGCTCCCCATATTGTACACACAGCACCCCATATTGTACACACAGCACCCCATATTGTACACACAGCCCCCCATATTGTACACACAGCAGCCCATATTGTACACACAGCCCCCCATATTGTACACACAGCCCCCCATATTGTACACACAGCACCCCATATTGTACACACAGCTCCCCATATTGTACACACAGCACCCCATATTGTACACACAGCCCCCCATATTGTACACACAGCACCCCATATTGTACACACAGCTCCCCATATTGTACACACAGCACCCCATATTGTACACACAGCCCCCCATATTGTACACACAGCAGCCCATATTGTACACACAGCACCCCATATTGTACACACAGCACCCCGTATTGTACACACAGCTCCCCATATTGTACACACAGCACCCCATATTGTACACACAGCACCCCATATTGTACACACAGCCCCCCATATTGTACACACAGCAGCCCATATTGTACACACAGCACCCCATATTGTACACACAGCACCCCATATTGTACACACAGCTCCCCATATTGTACACACAGCACCCCATATTGTACACACAGCACCCCATATTGTACACACAGCCCCCCATATTGTACACACAGCAGCCCATATTGTACACACAGCACCCCATATTGTACACACAGCGCCCCATATTGTACACACAGCACCCCATATTGTACACACAGCCCCCCATATTGTACACACAGCAGCCCATATTGTACACACAGCACCCCATATTGTACACACAGCACCCCATATTGTACACACAGTACCCCATATTGACAGAAAAACACAGAATTGTTGACATTTTTGTAGATTTATTAAAAAAGAAAAACTGAAATATCACATGGCCCTAAGTATTCAGACCCTTTGCTGTGACTCTCATATATATAATTCAGATTCTGTCCATTTCTTCTGATCATCCTTGAGATGGTTCTACACCTTCATTTGAGTCCAGCTGTGTTTGATTATACTGATTGGACTTGATTAGGAAAGCCACACACCTGTCTATATAAGACCTTACAGCTCACAGTGCATATCAGAGCAAATGAGAATCATGAGGTCAAAGGAACTGCCTGAAGAGCTCAGAGACAGAATTGTGGCAAGGCACAGATCTGGCCAAGGTTACAAAAAAAATTCTGCTGCACTTAAGGTTCCTAAGAGCACAGTGGCCTCCATAATCCTTAAATGGAAGACGTTTGGGACGCCCAGAACCCTTCCTAGAGCTGGCCGTCCGGCCAAACTGAGCTATCGGGGGAGAAGAGCCTTGGTGAGAGAGGTAAAGAAGAACCCAAAGATCACTGTGGCTGAGCTCCAGAGATGCAGTCGGGAGATGGGAGAAAGTTGTAGAAAGTCAACCATCACTGCAGCCCTCCACCAGTCGGGGCTTTATGGCAGAGTGGCCCGACGGAAGCCTCTCCTCAGTGCAAGTCACATGAAAGCCCGCATGGAGTTTGCTAAAAAAACATCTGAAGGACTCCAAGATGGTGAGAAATATGATTCTCTGGTCTGATGAGACCAAGGTAGAACATTTTGGCCTTAATTCTAAGCGGTATGTGTGGAGAAAACCAGGCACTGCTCATCACCTGTCCAATACAGTCCCAACAGTGAAGCATGGTGGTGGCAGCATCATGCTGTGGGGGTGTTTTCCAGCTGCAGGGACAGGACGACTGGTTGCAATCGAGGGAAAGATGAATGCAGCCAAGTACAGGGATATCCTGGACGAAAACCTTCTCCAGAGTGCTCAGGACCTCAGACTGGGCCGAAGGTTTACCTTCCAACAAGACAATGACCCTAAGCACACAGCTAAAATAACGAAGGATTGGCTTCACAACAACTCTGTGACTGTTCTTGAATGGCCCAGCCAGAGCCCTGACTTAACCCCAATTGAGCATCTCTGGAGAGACCTTAAAATGGCCGTCCACCAACGTTTACCATCCAACCTGACCAGGGCTGGTGCAAGGCTTTTTGACACCCTAGACGAAACCTCATTTTGCCGCCCCCGTTGGCTCCACCCCTGACTCCACCCCCTTTGCCCCGCCCATGTGACAAAAGGCACCGCTATACAGGAAGCATCGGCTCTGCTTCTTTTAGCGCTGGCTCCAGTGCTGTGCTGCACCTCTAATTACACTACCAGTCGGACTGAGTTAGTTACATGCTGCAGCCTGCAGAGCATGCAAACCCGGAGGGAAACCAGCAGCGGCCTGGGCGCCCCTAGGCAGCAGTGCGCCCTAGGCGGCTGCCTAGTTTGCCTAGTGGTAGCACCGGCCCTGAACCTGACAGAACTGGAGAGGATCTGCAAGGAGGAATGGCAGAGGATCCCCAAATCCAGGTGTGAAAAACTTGTTGTATCTTTCCCAAAAAGACTCATGTCTGTATTAGATCAAAAGGGGCTTCAACTAAATACTGAGCAAAGGGTCTGAATACTTATAACCATGTGATATTTCAGTTTTTCTTTTTTAATAAATCTGCAAAAATGTCAACAATTCTGTGTTTTTCTGTCAATATGGGGTGCTGTGTGTACAATATGGGGTGCTGTGTGTACAATATGGGGTGCTGTGTGTACAATATGGGGTGCTGTGTGTACAATATGGGGTGCTGTGTGTACAATATGGGGTGCTGTGTGTACAATATGCGGTGCTGTGTGTACAATATGGGGTGCTGTGTGTACAATATGGGGTGCTGTGTGTACAATATGGGGTGCTGTGTGTACAATATGGGGCGCTGTGTGTACAATATGGGGTGCTGTGTGTACAATATAGGGTGCTGTGTGTACAATATGGGGTGCTGTCTACAATATGGGGTGCTGTGTGTACAATATGGGGTGCTGTGTGTACAATATGGGGTGCTGTGTGTACAATATGGGGTGCTGTGTGTACAAAATTGGGTGCTGTGTGTACAATATGGGGTGCTGTGTGTACAATATGGGGTGCTGTGTGTATAATATGGGGGGCTGTGTGTACAATATGGGGGGCTGTGTGTACAATATGGGGGGCTGTGTGTACAATATGGGGTGCTGTGTGTACAATATGGGGGGCTGTGTGTACAATATGGGGGGCTGTGTGTACAATATGGGGTGCTGTGTGTACAATATGGGGTGCTGTGTGTACAATATGGGGTGCTGTGTGTACAAAATTGGGTGCTGTGTGTACAATATGGGGTGCTGTGTGTACATTAATGAGGAAAAAAATGAACTGAAATGATTTTAGGAAATGGCTGCAATATAACAAAGAGAGAAAATTTAAGGGGGTATGAATACTTTCCGTCCACACTGTATATATAAAGCAGAAGCCCTAGAGAATAAATTGGTGGGGGTGTTGCAATTGTTTTTATTTATTTATCTTTAATGTCACGCTGTATTTGTGCTTCGTTCTTTTTCTAACACAATTTGGAAACAGCAACAAGCAACGTCAATTTTACTATCCTTAGGTGACACCCAAAAGTGGAACTTCCGCTTAACCACCTAAAGTGGAGGGCCACCCTAAAAAAAAAAAAAAAAAAAAAAAATTACATTAACTTTCTTAAAATAATATAAAAAAAAAAACATTTGAAAAAAAAATGTTTTTTTACTCGCCAGAAACCCCTGTTGCTAGGCAGTCTTCCTAATCTGCCTCTTCCTATTCCGCTGTGCTGTTTTCTCAATTCCTCCTGCTCGGCGAGCGGCCCCGTTGTCTTCTGGGATGTGTGTGTGTCCCAGGAAACAACGGGGCCATTCACAAAGCACCGCGCGGCTCCACTGCCTGTTTCCCTTAGTTAGGATGGGAGCGCTGGCAGCCGATCCGATGGACAGATCGGCCTTTGAGGGGGCCAACATCGCAGGCTCGCTGCACAGGTAGGTGTCCTTATTAAAAGTCAGCAGCTACAGTGTTTGTAGCTGCTGACAAAAAAAAAAAATGGCCGGAAAACCCCTTTAAGGACCGATCCTTAAAAACTGTTTTTTTTTTTTTTTTGCTAGAAAATTACTTAGAACCCCCAAACATTATACATTTTTTTTCTAACACCCTAGACCAGGGATCTTCAAACTACGGCCCTCCAGCTGTTGCAGAAGTACACGTCCCATGAGGCATTGTAAAACTCTGACATTCACAGACATGACTGGGCATGATGGGAATTGTAGTTCCCGAACAACTGGAGGGGCATAGTTTGAAGACCCCTGACCTAGAGAATAAAATGGCGGTTGTTGCAATACTTTCTGTCACACCGTATTTGCGCAGCGGTCTTACAAGCGCACTTTTCTGGGGAAAAAAATACTATTTTTTTAAATTAAAAAATAAGACAACAGTAAAGTTAGCCCAATTTTTTTTATATTGTGAAAGATATAATGTTACGCCGAGTAAATTGATACCCAACATGTCACGCTTCAAAATTGCGCCCGCTCGTGGAATGGCGACAAACTTTGACCCTTAAAAATCTCCATAGGCGATGTTTAAAAAATTCTACAGGTTGCATGTTTTGAGTTACAGAGGAGGTCTGGGGCTAGAATTATTGCTCTCGCTCTACCGATCGCGGCGATACCTCACATGTGTGGTTTGAACACCCTTTTCATATGCAGGCGCTGCTCACATATGCATTCGCTTCTGCCCGCCAGCTCAGTGGGACGGAGCGCGTTTAAAAAACATTTTTTTTCTTATTTATTTTACCTTCTATTTTTTACACTGTTCTTAAAAAAAAAAAAAAATTGTGTCACTTTTATTCCTATGTAAACATCTCTTGTAATAGAAAAAAAGCACGACAGGACCTCTTAAATATGAGATCTGGGGGGTCAAAAAGATCTCACATCTCATATTTACACTAAAATGTAATAAAAAATAAATATAAAAAAAATTGTCATTAAAAAAAAAAATGTCCCTTTAAGAGCTATGGGCGGAAGTGATGTTTTGATGTCACCCGCCCTACAATGGTATGGAGACGGGTGGCGGCCATCTTCCCCTCACTCATATCCATACCCAGCATGGAACAACATCCGATCGCCTCCACCGCTACCGACGGCTCCGGTAAGCAACGGAGGGCACCGGAGCACAGCGGGAGGGGAGGGGACCTTCTCCCGCCGCCGATAAAAGTGATCTTGCGGCGAATCCGCCGCAGAGACCACTATTATTGGAAACCGGACCGCCCGCCGAAAAAGAGGATACTGGGGTTATGGCAGGTAGCAACGATATTCCTCTTCAAACTTAGGGCGTATATCGGCGTGCGGCGGTCCGGAAGTGGTTAAAGCACCCCTCGCCCCCTTACAGTACCTGACCGCGAGATTGTGTTTCCAGCGCGATCAGATCGCGCTGGAAATCGGCACTGCGAGACTGTGCTTCTCACGCCTGACCACCCCCAGGAGATGCAGCGTATCGATAGGAATGTATTGGGGGGGGGGCGAGCGGGAGGAGCGACAGAGCTTGGCGCTGGCTCCCACGACAGGGGGTCACGGAGGGTCAATATCGCCGATGCCGAGTTGCAGTTACACACGATCTCGCAGTCGGGTACTGTACATGCCACATTTTGGCATGTCATTTTTGTTCGGGGGGGGTGCTTAGTTTTGAGTGGGACTTCCTAGCCCACTTCCTGCCTCCGACTACGGGCCGCCTAGGCAACTCCTCCTCTCCCCCTAGGCGACTCCTCCTCTCCCCCTAGGCGACTCCTCCTCTCCCCCTAGGCGACTCCTCCTCTCCCCATAGGTGGCCCCTCCCTCTTGGCAATCTTCTGGGACACGTCACAGGTCCCAGAAGATTGCCTGTCCACTGGGAGAACACAGCGCACACGCGCCCGGCCGTGGAGCCGCAAGCTGTCACGGTCGGTGCCCACAGTTTCAATAGCGGCGCCGCGGAGAGGAGGGGGAGAGGAGGGAGGCTCCGTGCGGCCGCACGGCTGGACCGCGGGACAGGTGAGCGTCTGTTTATTAAAAATCAGAAGCTAGTCTTTTTGTAGCTGACTTTTAATAAACAAAAAAAGAAAAAAAAGCCTGGAACTCCCCTTTATCCACTTAAGGACCGGGAGGATTTGCCCCCTTCATGACCAGGCCATTTTTTGCGATACGGCACTGCGTCGCTGTAACGGAAGGTCCCGCACTCCGCTTCAGTGCTTCCTCCAGTCTGGAACTTCAGATATCAGATATTACAGCCCATATATTGTAAGAACCAGGCAGGACTAGCTCAGTTACAAAACTGCAACATGGAACTGTTTATTGAAACACAGAGACATTCAAACTTCTCCTCAGTAGACTGTCCAATCAGCAGGGAGGGCTGTTGGAGGAATTTGCCCCCCTTGGCAACAATAGACCCCCCTCAGCAATTATAGACCCCATCCCAGCAACAATAGACCCCCCCAGCATTAATAGACCCCATCCCAGCAACAATAGACCCCCCCAGCAATTATAGACCCCATCCCAGCAACAATAGACCCCCCCAGCATTAATAGACCCCATCCCAGCAACAATAGACCCCCCCCAGCAATAATAGACCCCATCCCAGCAACAATAGACCCCCCCCCAGCAATAATAGACCCCATCCCAGCAACAATAGACCCCCCCAGCAATTATAGACCCCATCCCAGCAACAATAGACCCCCCCCAGCAATTATAGACCCCATCCCAGCAACAATAGACCCCCTGAGCAATAATATACCCCACCCCAGCAACAATAGACCCCTTCAGCAATAATAGACCCCATCCCAGCAACAATAGACCCCCTCAGCAATAAAAGACCCCATCCCAGCAACAATAGACCCTCCCCCAGCAATAATAGACCCCATGCCAGCAACAATAGACTCCCTCAGCATTAATAGACCCTCCCCCAGCAATAATAGACCCCATGCCAGCAACAATAGACCCCCTCAGCATTAATAGACTCCATCCCAGCAACAATAGACCCCCTCAGCAATTATAGACCCCATCCCAGCAACAATAGACCCCCTCAGCAATTATAGAGCCCATCCCAGCAACAATAGACCCCCTCAGCAATTATAGAGCCCATCCCAGCAACAATAGACCCCCTCAGCAATAATAGAGCCCATCCCAGCAACAATAGACCCCTTCAGCAATAATAGACCCCATCCCAGCAACAATAGACCCCTTCAGCAATAATAGACCCCATCCTAGTAACAATAGACCCCCCCAGCAATAATAGACCCCATCCAAGCACAACATTATACCCCCCCAGCAACAATGGGCTTGTTACAAAATACCATTCCAGTAACAATAGGTCTGCTCTTGCAACAATAGACCCCCAACAACAATCGCCTGTAGACCCTCACATAAAAAAGATTCCTGCCAGCATCAATAGACCTTCCAGCACCCCCCCTCCCCCGCACCTCTTGCCATTACAACTGCGTTCCAGCTGAAAAGAACGGCCTGTATACGTCATTACTTCATCACCGTTCTTACGGCAGCAGCTAGAGGTGCTCCCCCTTCCGCCGCTTCCCGAGCGCCTTCAGCCTTACCGGACCTGTCGGTTCCCCCGGAGCCGATCCAATGCTTTCCATGGCTGGGCAGGAAGCCAAGAGAGGGCAATATACCCCCCCCCCCTCCGTTCTACGCCCCTGGAGGAACGGAGCGACATCCAACATCACCTCCGCCTTCCGACCTTAAAATGAGGATTTTTTTCATCTCTTAAATGCAAAATTCCTTTTTTTTTCTGCTTTTAAGTGTAAATTTGAGATGTGACGTCTTTTTGACCCCCAAATCTCGCATTAAAGAGGTCCTGTCATGATTATTTCTATTTCAAAGGATGTTTACATTCCTTCTCATAGGGATAAAAGTGATCCAAAAAAAATGTAAAAAAATTTAGAGCCCCCTGTCCCTCTGCGTTTGAGCGCAAAAGTATACATAAGTCCCGCCCACATATGAAAACGGTGTTCAAGCCACACATGTGAGATATAGACTCGATCGTCAGAGCGAGAGCAATAATTCTACTGCTAGACCTCCTCTGTACTCAAAACTGGTAACCTGTAAAAAAAAAAATTTTAATCGTCGCCAATGGAGATTTTTAAGTACCGAAGTTTGTCGCCATTTCACGAGCTTGAGCAATTTTAAAGCGTGACATGTTGGGTATCTATTTACTCGGCGTAACATTTAATTTATTATACCAAAAAATTGGGCTAACTTCACTGCCTCTTTTTTTTTTTTTTTTCAATTAAAAAAGTGTAATTTATTTCCCCCAAAAATGTAGCTTTTAAGACCGCTGAGCAAATACGGTGTGACATAAAATACTGCAACAATCATCATTTTATTCTCTAGGGTCTCTGCTAAAATATATATACAGTGGAAGCTCAGATTACGAGCATAATCCATTCCAGGAGAATGCTTGTAATCCAAAGTACTCGCATATCAAAGCAGTTTCCCCATTGAAGCCAATTGAAACAAAAAATAATTTGTTCCGCATTGACTTCAATGGCATGCAATACCGCATGTAGCCAGAGGTGGGGGGGGCGCCGGAGAGCCTCGGAAACGGCCGGAAAGGCCCGAGGACACCTCGGCTGACCTCGGAAAGACTTCGTTCCCGAGGTTAGCAGAGGTCAGCCAAGCTGTCCTCGGGCCTTTCCGAGCATTTCCGATCGGCTGCGATCGGCGCCGCTCGGCTCCGGCCACCCCCCCCCCACCTCAGGCCAAACGCGGTACTGCAACGCTTTGGCCTGAATCGTGCTCGTTTTGCGAGACAACCCTCGCAAACCGAGTTACGATTTTTAAAAATACAGTGCTCATATTGCGAAACGCTCGTTAACCGCGTTACTCACAATCCGGGGTTCCACTATATATATATTTATAATGATTGGGGGTTCTAAGTCATTTTCTAGAAAAAAAATACTAATTTAAACTTGTAAACAAAAAGTCCCAGAAAAGGCTGGGTCTTGCAGGGGTTAAGCCAACCAGAACATAAAATGGATAGAAGTCCATGTATGGACACTGAGATTGCACAGAAGTCGATCCAACAATGTGGATGGGGGAATCGGGGGCCGTTCTCTTCTTTTCGTTCAACTTACTGGTTGAATGGAAATGATTTTCTCCTTTATGGGTGGCCTTAGAGATTCCATTCTGTGCCTTCAGAGTGGAAAGTAGTCTGATGGGACACTGAACTCTCCAGAGGTTTTGGAGGCCATCTTGGGGCGAAGGAACCTCTTAAATACATAATTGCCCCGATACAAACTGAACCCGGAAATAGAGAAATAAAGTCGAATAAATCCACTTTATAAAACGGCCCTATAAATAAAATGGCCTGTAAAATGTCTTACATGGAGTGACGTGATTTCTCAGGACATTATATGGGAATGAATTGAGTGTTTACGGAGTTCAGTAATGTTCTGAGTCCTAACAAACCGCCCCCCCCCCCCCCCCCCCCGGGGGACCCCCCGAGACAATGTGATATGGAACGACTCGTATTCTATAGAAATGTTTACTTAAAGCGCCGCCGACCCCTAATGACAATCCAACGGTCTTCTCTCTGATAGGACGCTGTTCCCGGGAGCAAAGAGAAGGGGGGAGGGGTACGGCTTTAGAGTCGGCTTATTGTCAGAAGGTGACAAATCTACGCTCATTAATTCAGCTCCCGCATGCGCGTTCCTAATGTCATTATGACATTGTTACCAATAAAATCCGTTTTCTTCATAGTATACACAGCTGGAGTCATTTATTTTATGTTCTTTGTCATGTTTGGCTGGACTCATCAATAGACAACGGAAGGCCGGCACTCCGAGTCCGGCAATTCAGATGATGAAGAGAAGAAGAAGATTGTCACTGAATTGCTTAGTCCCCAAAACTCCCACCAATAAATAACCTAAAGGGGGCTACATACAAAAAAAAAAATTAGTACGAATGTCTCATCATTCCCACAAAAGTCATAAATAATATCCATCGAGTTTGTAATATGTATGAAATGTCAGTTTCTTGCCTTTCACAGGACGAATGTAACATTCCCTAACATTCGATCCTAAGAGAACATACCAATGCAAACTCTTCCTCTATAGTAACTCTTCCTCTATAGTGACTCTTCCTCTATACCCTGTTTCCCCCCAAATAAGCCCTACCTTGTTTCCCCGAAAATAAGCCCTATCCTGAAAATAAGATCTACAAGGACTTTAACTAGGGCATATTTGGGGGGTAGGGCTTAAATTGCAGCCATCACCGACAATCACGCTAGGTCTTATTTTCAGGGAAACAGGGTAGTAACTCTTCCTCTATAGTAACTCTTCTTCTATAGTAACTCTTCTTCTATAGTAACTCTTCCTTTATAGTAACTCTTCTTCTATAGTAACTCTTCCTTTATAGTAACTCTTCTTCTATAGTAACTCTTCCTCTATAGTAACTCTTCCTCTACAGTAACTCTTCTTCTATAGTAACTCTTCTTCTATAGTAACTCTTCTTCTATAGCAACTCTTCCTCTATGGTAACTCTTCTTCTATAGTAACTATTCTTCTATAGTGACTCTTCCTCTATAGTAACTCTTCCTATATAGTAACTCTTCCTCTACAGTAGCTCTTCTTCTATAGTAACTCTTCTTCTATAGTAACTCTTCTTCTATAGTAACTCTTCCTCTATAGTAACTCTTCCTCTATAGTAACTCTTCTTCTACAGTAACTCTTCTTCTATAGTAACTCTTCTTCTATGGTAACTCTTCCTCTATGGTAACTCTTCTTCTATAGTGACTCTTCCTCTATAGTAACTCTTCCTCTATAGTAACTCTTCTTCTATAGTAACTCTTCTTCTATAGTAACTCTTCCTCTATAGTAACTCTTCTTCTATAGTAACTCTTCTTCTTTAGTAACTCTTCCTCTATACTAACTTTTCTTTTATAGTAACTCTTCCTGTATAGTAACTCTTCCTCTATAGCAACTCTTCTTCTATAGTGACTCTTCTTCTATAGTAACTCTTCTTCTATAGTAACTCTTCTTCTATAGGAACTCTTCTTCTATAGTGACTCTTCTTCTATAGTAACTCTTCCTCTATAGTGACTCTTCTTCTATAGTGACTCTTCCTATATAGTAACTCTTCCTCTATGGTAACTCTTCCTCTATGGTAACTCTTCTTCTATAGTGACTCTTCCTCTATAGTAACTCTTCCTCTATAGTAACTCTTCTTCTATAGTAACTCTTCTTCTATAGTAACTCTTCCTCTATAGTAACTCTTCTTCTATAGTAACTCTTCTTCTTTAGTAACTCTTCCTCTATACTAACTTTTCTTTTATAGTAACTCTTCCTGTATAGTAACTCTTCCTCTATAGCAACTCTTCTTCTATAGTGACTCTTCTTCTATAGTAACTCTTCTTCTATAGTAACTCTTCTTCTATAGGAACTCTTCTTCTATAGTGACTCTTCTTCTATAGTAACTCTTCCTCTATAGTGACTCTTCCTATATAGTAACTCTTCCTCTATAGTAACTCTTCCTCTATAGTGACTCTTCCTCTATAGTGACTCTTCTTCTATAGTGACTCTTACTCTACAGTTATTCTTCCTCTATTAACTCTTCCTCTATAGTAACTCTTCCTCTATGGTAACTCTTCTTCTATAGTAACTCTTCCTCTATAGTAACTCTTCCTCTATAGTAACTTTTCTTTTATAGTAACTCTTCCTGTATAGTAACTCTTTCTCTATAGTGTAAAAAAGATGTAAAAATTGCGCCAGCTCTCAGGTGGGGATGAAGCAGCCAACACAGCAATATGACCGTTGCAAGTGAAACTTAAAATGGAAAAGTGTGGCGCTAATAGGTAATGAGACTCCTGTTGTTTGACAGGTAGATTGGATTGAGAGAAAATCAAAATACCTTTAGTGTGATAAAATAAAGATATATAAAAATATATGTACTAAATGGTATACATAATGCAGGTGGGAACACAGTGTGTGTTTAACCAACAAGGACACAGTGAAAAAAGATAAAATGAAGAAAAAATAGGGAGACAATCAAACATGCAGAATAAAATCAATAACGGTGCAAAATATCTAAAGAAGCTGAATATGTTAATCCACAGAACCAGACTTCAATGGAGGTGGCCGACAAATACGAGGACGTCAATATCTCTAGGGGAAAAAAAGGGGGCAAACATGGGGGTACGAAAAGTCTCTAGATGACAAAATCGGACAGTCCCATTTAGTCCTACAGGTAGCTGGATGTAAGCTGTCTTCTCAGGAAATGATCTGAGGATTATTAGGAAAGGTCACGACCAATGGGCTAAATCTCGGCTCAAATGGACAATTCCCACCAGGAGAGAGAGGAAAGCAAAAGAATGCCCTTACCAGATCCGGTGGACTCACAGGCCGTGGCGGTGAGTCAAACGAGCCTATACCGTTAAACGGTGTGGGATGGAGGTTTGTGGGAGAACTTGTAAACCATCTTGTCAGCAGTCCTCATGGGAAGCACCGATTTAGAGTCTGGGGTCCCCAGGATATGATTCCGGTCACAGGATCACCATTTCCTCAGAGCGACATCATGTGTGTAAATAAAAAGAAGGGGAAACAAAACTCCACATAGTGTAAATCCTTTGATTTGCAAGGAGCATAAAAGCACTTTATTTGAGGAGTATACTCCGAAAAAAGTATTTTTACAGGCGGGGGCGGTAAAAACTCGGCCCAAAATAAATAAAAACCGGCATAAAAATTATAAAAACAGGCGCAGTAGATAGTGGTGGGGTGTAGTCATGGAACCCGACGCGTTTCGCCTCCTAAGGCTTCTGCTTAGGAGGCTGGGGTTTATTTTATCACACTAAAGGTATTTTGATTTTCTCTCTTTCTCTATAGTGACTATTCCTCTATAGAAACTCTTCCTCTATAGTAACTCTTCTTCTATAGTAACTCTTCTTCTATAGTAACTCTTCCTCTACAGTAGCTCTTCTTCTATAGTAACTCTTCTTCTATAGTAACTCTTCCTCTATAGTAACTCTTCCTCTATAGTAACTCTTCTTCTACAGTAACTCTTCTTCTACAGTAACTCTTCTTCTATGGTAACTCTTCCTCTATGGTAACTCTTATTCTATAGTGACTCTTCCTCTATAGTAACTCTTCTTCTATAGTGACTCTTCCTCTATAGTAACTCTTCTTCTATAGTAACTCTTCCTCTATAGTAACTCTTCTTCTATAGTGACTCTTCCTCTATAGTAACTCTTCCTCTATGGTAACTCTTCTTCTATAGTAACTATTCTTCTATAGTGACTCTTCCTCTATAGTAACTCTTCCTCTACAGTAGCTCTTCTTCTATAGTAACTCTTCTTCTATAGTAACTCTTCTTCTATAGTAATTCTTCCTCTATAGTAACTCTTCTTCTATAGTAACTCTTCTTCTTTAGTAACTCTTCCTCTATACTAACTTTTCTTTTATAGTAACTCTTCCTGTATAGTAACTCTTCCTCTATAATAACTCTTCCTCTATAGCAACTCTTCTTCTATAGTGACTCTTCTTCTATAGTAACTCTTCTTCTATAGTAACTCTTCTTCTATAGGAACTCTTCTTCTATAGTGACTCTTCTTCTATAGTAACTCTTCTTCTATAGGAACTCTTCCTCTATAGTAACTCTTCCTCTATAGTAACTTTTCTTTTATAGTAACTCTTCCTCTATAGTAACTCTTCCTCTATTAACTCTTCTTCTATAGTGACTCTTCCTCTATAGTGACTCTTCTTCTATAGTGACTCTTACTCTACAGTTACTCTTCCTCTATTAACTCTTCCTCTATAGTGACTCTTCCTCTATAGTAACTCTTCCTCTATGGTAACTCTTCTTCTATAGTAACTCTTCCTCTATAGTAACTTTTCTTTTATAGTAACTCTTCCTGTATAGTAACTCTTTCTCTATAGTGACTATTCCTCTATAGTAACTCTTCCTCTATAGTAACTTATTCTCTATAGTAACTCTTCCTCTATAGCAACTCTTCTTCTATTGTAACTCTTCCTCTATAGTAACTCTTCTTCTATAGTAACTCTTTCTCTATAGGACTCTTCCTCTATAGAAACTCTTCCTCTATAGAAACTCTTCCTCTATAGTAACTCATCTCGTATAGTAACTCTTCCTCTATAGTAACTTTTATAGTAACTCTTCTTCTATAGTAACTCTTCCTCTATAGTAACTCTTCTTCTATAGTGACTCTTCCTCTATAGAAACTCTTCTTTTACATTGCAGGTAAATAATAAAATCCAAGCAGAAGCAATGTGACATCATTGAGTTCTTGATGAAGGAGGGGTGCAGGTTGTCCGACATCCACAGAAGGTTACAGAATGTTTATGGAGATGGCACCATTGAAAAGAGTCACCAATGACAAGACATTGCTCATCAATGGTGTCATCTCCAGAAACATTCTGTAGCCTTCTGTGGATATCGGACAGCCTGAACCCCTCCTTCATCAAGAACTCAATGAGGGCGCATTGCTTCTGCTTGGAATCCATTATTTACCTGGAATGAAAAAGAAGAAGAACATAACTAAATAGTAGTAGAAGAAGAAGAGGTACTATAGAGGAAGAGTCACTATAGACGAAGAGTTACTATAGAGGAAGAGTTACTATAGAGGAAGAGTTACTATAGAGGAAGAGTTACTATAGAAGAAGAGTTACAATAGAGGAAGAGTCACTATAGAGGAAGAGTTACTATAGAGGAAGAGTTACTATAGAGGAAGAGTTACTATAGAAGAAGAGTTACTATAGAAGAAGAGTTACTATAGAAGAAGAGTTACTATAGAGGAAGAGTCACTATAGAGGAAGAGTTACTATAGAAGAAGAGTTACTATAGAGGAAGAGTTACTATAGAGGAAGAGTTACTATAGAAGAAGAGTTACTATAGAAGAAGAGTTACTATAGAGGAAGAGTTACTATAGAAGAAGAGTTACTATAGAAGAAGAGTTACTATAGAGGAAGAGTCACTATAGAGGAAGAGTCACTATAGAGGAAGAGTCACTATAGAGGAAGAGTTACTATAGAAGAAGAGTTACTATAGAAGAAGAGTTACTATAGAGGAAGAGTCACTATAGAGGAAGAGTTACTATAGAAGAAGAGTTACTATAGAGGAAGAGTTACTATAGAGGAAGAGTCACTATAGAGGAAGAGTCACTATAGAAGAAGAGTTACTATAGAGGAAGAGTTACTATAGAGGAAGAGTTACTATAGAAGAAGAGTTACTATAGAAGAAGAGTTACTATAGAGGAAGAGTTACTATAGAGGAAGAGTCACTATAGAGGAAGAGTCACTATAGAGGAAGAGTTACTATAGAGGAAGAGTCACTATAGAAGAAGAGTTACTATAGAGGAAGAGTCACTATAGAGGAAGAGTTACTATAGAATAAGAGTTACTATAGAGGAAGAGTCACTATAGAGGAAGAGTTACTATAGAATAAGAGTTACTATAGAGGAAGAGTTACTATAGAGGAAGAGTTACTATAGAAGAAGAGTTACTATAGAAGAAGAGTAACTATAGAAGAAGAGTTACTATAGAGGAAGAGTTACTATAGAGGAAGAGTCACTATAGAAGAAGAGTTACTATAGAGGAAGAGTCACTATAGAGGAAGAGTTACTATAGAATAAGAGTTACTATAGAGGAAGAGTTACTATAGAGGAAGAGTTACTATAGAAGAAGAGTTACTATAGAAGAAGAGTAACTATAGAAGAAGAGTTACTATAGAAGAAGAGTTACTATGGAGGAAGAGTTACTATAGAGGAAGAGTCACTATAGAGTTAGACTGACTTAGTTAGGAGAGTTAGGCTCCTCCTGTCACTGCCCTTTACAGCAGGACTGACTGGTCCTACCTACCACCCCGACCATTCAGATGTGAATTGTGAAAAGGCAGAGTAAGCGGTAGACTTGGCTTTTAAAGCATGCACACAAACATGGTGGTAATGTTGCAGTGGGTAGATGATCCTGAAGATTGTTGCCACCACTAACAGTAAGAAGAGATCACTGGCAGGATCAACAGGCACACAATCATATAGAAATGTGCAGGTTTGCCAGGGCCTGCCCTCATGTCATGGAGAGGATCTGTGGCCCAGAGGTCTTTTCTCTTCATAGGGTGACCACGTGTCCCGGATTGCCTGGGACAGTCCCGCAATTATAACTGGGTACTGACATTTATGGGTAAAGTTGATCCAGGGAAAATCCGATTGCCTCTCGGGGAATCAGGAAGGAATATTTTCCCCTGCTGTAGGAAATTGGATCATACTCTGCTGGGGTTTTTTGCCTTCCTCTGGATCAACTGTGGGTATAGAACTGGGTATATGGGAGTGTATGTTTTTATTTTTTTTAATGGTTGAACTAGATGGACTTGTGTCTTTTTTCAACCTGACTAACTATGTAACTATGTAATTAGCAGGTCTGTCCTGGACACCTTCATTCTGGGACAATACAGAGTCCTGGAATGAAGCTGACAGAGGAGCAAACCTCGCCATAGTGCTGGTGCTGGATCCACCTCCCCAACCAGTGATGTCATGGCCGCGACTCCCTGCCCAGCATTCAATGCGGAGGAGAAGTTATCTTCCTCCTCCTCCGCGCCCAGTGCTCTTCACGGGCCGGCTCTGCCTCCATCACAGACGTCCACCCACCTCCTCTATCTTCTCCAGGCCGTTTCTATGGCGGTGCAGCTGCATCCAAGCCTTTTATCACCAAGTGCAATGCAAAGCGTTGAATGCTGTAGTGTAAAGCACGCCACCACTGGACTCTAGAGCATCAAAGGCGTGTTCCCTGGAGTGATGAATCTCCCTTCTCTATCTGGCAAACCGATGGATGTGTCTGGGCTTGGTGGTTGTCAGGAGAACGATACTTGCCTGACTGTTCTGTGCCAAATGTAAAGTTTGCCGGGGGGGGGGGGGGGGGGGATTATGGTGTGGGGTTGGTTTTCAGGAGTTGAGCATGGCCCCTTAGTTCCAGTGAAGGGAACTCTTAAGGTGTCAGCATACCAAGACATTTTGGACAATTTCATGCTCCCAACTTTGTGGGAACAGTTTGGGGACGGCCCCTTCCTGTTGCAACATGACTGCGCACCAGTGCACAAAGAAAGGTCCATAAAGACATGGGCGAGTTTGGGGTGGAGGAACTTGACTGGCCTGCACAGAGTCCCAACCTTAACCTGGTAGAACACCTTTGGGATGAATTAAAGTGGAGACTGCGAGCCAGGCCTTCTCGTCCAACATCAGTGCCTGACCTCACAATTGCTCTTCTGGAAGAATGGTCAAACATTCCATCATAGACACACTCCTAAACCTTGTGGACGGCCTTCCCAGAAGAGTTGAAGCTGTTATAGCTGCAAAGGGCGAGGCCAACTCAATATTGAACCCTACGGACTAAGACTGGGATGCCATTAAAGTTCATGTGCGTGTGAAGGCAGGTGTCCCAATACTTTTGATAATATAATGTATTTGCGAATGTGTGCAAACAAAACCTCTGTTTTTAACGCATACTGTTAGACCGGATAATTTGGTTGGCCGCAGGCTGGTTGGTAAGTTGAGCTGGGAATTTTTCTGTTTTACATGCTTCACCCATCCATGTGCTCCTTGCTGCAAAGACCAGTTATAGGTGGGGGCAGTGGCCATTTGTTTGTAACGTTGGGGCCTGCCCTGATGTTGAGGAGAGGATCTGTGGCCCTGGGGTAAATTCTTCTTCCCAACCAGGGGGTCTCTCTTTGGGAGAGCACTCACCAAGTGCTTGGAGGACCAGCTTCAGTAGGTCCCTAAGGAGTGAGGGTCTACCATGGTAGACAATAGAGTGCCCTGTCAAGAGTCTTGTGCTCCGGGGGGAGTTCAGGAACTGTGGCCCTTCCTTCTTCGTGGTTTGTTTGTTCCTGGGGGGAGACACTGAACTTCATGCTACCATGGCCTGTTTAAATGTACCTATGGAGCCTATATAGTTATACTGACTGTGGGCAGGTATAGGAGAGTTTCAATATATCCAGTTTGGAAGGAATATATATCTGTCCATATGGATTATTGTTGAAGCCCCGGTTTCTATGGACTGAAAACAGGTGGAAAGGTGTTGTTTGTTCTACCCTTCTCCTCTCTATTACCCTCCCCCTTTAATTATCTGACGCTCTATCTCCTTCCTCCCCCGATGAACCATATGAATTTATATTCATATCTGTATAATCTTTACACCATCAGCCTTATACACAGTCGCTGGTATTAGTAGGAAACTGCCTCTTGCTTTACACGGTGATTCCTGGGTGATCATCTGGGAGCTCTCCATGTGGAGATATTTCTAAGCTGACAAGTGAGACCTGTTCCTTCCAACTACCCCCAAGTGTGTCCTGGCGAAGCAAAACAGCGAAACGCGTTGACGCACAGGGGCTCACTGCCGTTTATTTGGTGTCAACGCTCTTGTTTACACTAGGTACTAATATGCCTATCGTATGTTTTTAACTCCTTTTTACTTGACCTGTTTGATATGACTTATGTAGCGCTGGTAGATTTGTGATCTACCATCTGATAGGTAAATTTAGTAACTTGTTCTTTAGATAGGTTAGGTTCGCCTCTGTTCCAGCTTGGCTGACGTTGTGTGTGTTTCCATACTGACCAGTGGGTGTCGCTGTTATCAATGGTCAGTGTTGGAAATGCAACGTGTCGAAGCGTATGGATGCTCTTCTATCCCGGAGACAACTCGGTGGAGGTGGTCCTCCGAGCTGCATTCTGGGCGAGGGTATTTATGGGACAGACGCCATATTGTGGGGTTCGTTTTACAGCCACCTGCTGGCCCTCCTGGCCGACAGGTACGCGTTAAAGAAGCAATCTCGCGGTCCTCCGTTCCGGAGGCCCACGTCGCTGCGGCACAGGGGTGGGCCCAGAATCTTGTCTGGGGCCTACCACAGCGGCAGAGGAATGGTCCTGAGCTGTCTATCCCGTGTGAAGAAGCTGGACAACCGAGGAGATCCCAGGAGAGGACCCGTCATGGAAGTATCATGCAGCGTGCTGGTCTGGAGAGGGGCCCGGTGACTCGGTTGGAGGACGATTCCTAAAGTGATTATACAGCATAGTGTTGCCGGGTTGGCTTAAAGGTTCAAGTACTGTGACTGACGTTCACCACAAAGGAACCAATACATCCTGTGGCAGAGGATCGTACGGGTTCATCCCAAACAAAGGGAGGAAGCTGGACAACCGAGGAGATCCGAGGGGAGGACCCGTCATGGAAGGATCACGCAGCGTGCTGGTCTGGAGAGGGGCCTGGTGACTCGGTTGGAGGACGTATCCTAAAAGTAACTATACAGCATAGCGTTGCCGGGTTGGCTTAAAGGTTCAAGCACTGTGACTGACGTTCATTGCAGAAAACCAATACATCCTGTGGCAGAGGATCGTACCGGTTTATCCCTAACAAGTCTGTGGCAGAGACTTTTGTTCGTGCTACGTACTGGCTGCTATAGGCAAGTGAGAGAGGTCTATCCAGGCGGGCAAAGATTGTGTCCCACGAGGGGAGCGCATTCTATTATAATATCCAAATTCTACCAGGACATTCGTCAAGAACCCTACAAGAAGATATTTGAGTTTCTTCTGCAGTTTCCCTTCTGCCTCTTTCCTGTTACTTCCTTAGTAAATTGTTTAATAAAGCATTGAAAACATAGGTGTGCGCAGCCTATTGCATTAGGGTGTGCACCCCAAAGCTCCAACACATATATGCGTTTGACATATTTACCGGCCTCTTTCCCACTCTCCACCCTGAAACATTGGGAGGAAGGGGGAGCCAGGGAGCACACAGGGGGACTCAGGCAACAGAAGGAAGAGGAACAGGGAAAGGAGGGATGGCGGGGGTGGCATATATTGGTACAGATCCCCCCTGTTTTTTCCTCCTGTGGCAGCTGAATGTCGATGAGAGGGAGAGGAGGAGAAGCCTACTTTCAGCTGCTGCAGGAGAAAAATACAGATCGGTTCCACTAAACTCCACCCCCACCGCCTCTCCTGTCCAGGTTCTGAGGGTCAGCAAGGAAGGATTGCGGTTTACCTGTCACCTGCCAGTCCTTAGCGGGTTGCCAACCACAGGATTAGGGTGTGCCAAGGCACACCTGGCACACCCCTTGCGCACGCCTATGATTGAAAACGTACTCCAGTGTTGGTGCGTGTGTCGTCCAGAGGTAAACTCAACGGAACCCCTAGACCCGGTGCCGGTAAAACAGAGGGAAGGAGAGTGAAGGTAACAGACCCGCTTAAACCAGCAGCTCCTCCGAGAGTTAGTGCTACACTTATTTTTAATAAAATATATTTTTGTAGTATATCATTGTCCATCTAAAGTCCGAATTAGGGCCCTGTGGCCCTTTACCCTTTCTTTCCTTCTTCTGAGGTGGGACCATTCCATACCCTCCTGCACTGTTTTGTGCGCCGTTATTTCATGGTTCACTTTTTTTATTCACAAGATCGTCGTAGAACCTTACTGCAGCCCTCTGTAAAAGATAAAGATATGAGATAAAAATGTTTTGCAGACGAATAATGTTTTTTTTTTGTTTTGTTTTTTTACTGACACATTAATATCTGACGAACATTAATCAGCAATTTTCAACCAACTAAAAGTTAAAACCGCCCAAACTTTCCTAACTACTCCGCCTTAGACTTTGGCGCAGTAACATTTCTTTGTTTGGCGGTTGGAGGATGATGCAATTCAGAATTCCCATTTGCATTCTTGCGAGGTGACACAATATCAGCCCCCGGTAGTCTTTAATACTTCTCAGCCTCTGTCTGTTGTTAAGCGCCTGTAATAAGAACATATCCTCTTCAGTCTTCTGCCCGTGTATCAAGCTGCCAGACTTGGCTGAATGCATGAACGTCTTCCAAAGCATAATTGGAAATTGCTTTGCAATTGAAAATAGCTCCATAAATTCAAGACATGATTGTATTATTCATATCGTTTTTTTTTTTCATTTCTGTTCTTTTTCCAAGACTCTTAAATACTTCGCTCATTTATTTCTATTCAGCGTAAGCTAATAATTACAGGCCATGTTAATATCGGGTTTTAATCTCCTGTTTGATACAGTTTAGACAACTGGAACTTTTTTTTTTTTTTTTTTTTAAGACTCTATTAAGGTCGCCGTCCCACCTCTCGCCCGCACAAGTAGGAGATTCGCTCTTCGCGCTCCCATTCCCCCCCCCCCCCACCCCCACCCCTCAGCGGTGGCTTGCATTGAAAATAGTCGGCGTATGAAATTTTATGATAATTTAGCCGGTTTCTGCTAACAAGCGCTAATTGACGACATAAATTAGTGCGCTGATCCGTTTCCGACCTCTGAGAGGGGTCTGGGCTGTCAGCAGAAGATCTCCACCAGTGCCGTTTACTGCCCCCGGCTGCTCAGAGAGGCCTTTTCATTGATGGAGAAATTGGCGGCCTACCGGGTCAGCGGGGCTCTGCAACGTGGGCGGACGCGTTTCTTTTTTTAGGATAGGCATGCCGCATTCTGTCATGTAAAAGGAGCAAAAAACACAAACAAGTATTTGTGTGTGCCCATAGATCTTAGAAAACTGTCTACTCTATACATACAGTATATACAGGGGATATAAAAAAAAGTCTACACACCCCTGTTAAAATGTCAGGTTTCTGTGATGTAAAAAAAATGAGACAAAATATAAATCATTTTAGAAAGTTTTCCACCGTTAATGTGACCTTAAGAAGATCTCAGTCACAGAGAGTGCGGCCAATCCCTAGCGCTCAATGGATAAAGGTTTGTATACTGCAGCAGCTATTATAAAAAATTCAGAATGTATAAAAAAAATGCAAAGGTAAACTCGGGATTTAACAGCGATAATACATATCTAGAAATACATATATGCAGTTATATAGTTTGCAGTGGGCTATAAAAACTATACACCCATCCAGTGAGCTGAATAAACAAGTCCATGCAAAAATGTTATAGGGAAGTGAGGTGCCGTATATCATCCAAAATGTAAAACATCAAAGAGTTCATGTACCGCATCCCGTCACCAATCCACCTCGTGAGCACCCCCCTTTGGTGATGGACTCACCGCAATGCTGAAAAAGATGAGCCTGATAAATCCAAATGGTAAATGGAACACTCTTCCCAGAATTACAGAAGAAGACTCCCATGCCAGCTCACATTAATCGTTTCACCATAAAAAAACACAAAGGAATGCTCTGCATAACGTAAGGCTGTATTTATTGGAGATTCAATCCCCGCATATAAATGTACTTACACAAAAAAAAAGATAAAAACAGAGTGTTTGAATAAAGCCTGTACATTCACAATCGTATCGTCAGCTCACCGCTTCCTGGATGGCCCTGATACGCTGATCGTGGTGAGTCCCGGGATGACACACGATGTTATTGACAAGAGAGCCGCGGGGTCACGCCTTAACGCGTTTCGTCATCACATCTTCGTCGGAGGCCGTGAAGGCCAAAACATTGCCTTCCACATACCGGTAGAGAGCCAGAATGGCCTTCCATTAAAAGAAGAGGCGTTTTGGAACCTGCCACTGAGGTACAGCACATTCCACAATCTCACGGAAGGGGGCAGAGTCTACCAGCTGAAAAGGCAGCAGTTGCAGTGCTAGCAATTTGGCCAAGCTAGCATTCAGACACTGAGCATGTGAATGGGTGGGACCAAATTTCTTTTTACGGTTTAGCAACTGGGGTAGGGAAATTTGCTTGATAAAATCAGATGGAGGTGTACTGATAGCAGATTGGCTGCAAGTACTTGGGACACCTATTGCTATACCTTCATTCCTCTCAGTACAGGTTTCTGAGAGGACTGGAGGTATAGTGGGGTTGGAGAACCCAGCTGATGAGGAGCAAGGAGAGGTCCGCCTTGTTCTTTGATGTAGGTCTTTCAAGTACTGTTGCCAATGGACTGCATGGCAGGTCGTCATATGTCTGGTCAAGCATGTGGTGCCCAAGCGGCTGCTGTTCTGGCCGCACTTGATCCGCTTCAGACATAGGTTGCAAACAGCAACGGTGCGATCTGCTGCACATGTGTCGAAAAAGGCCCACACCAAGGAACTTTTCAAAATCAGCAGGGAGTCAGCAACGCCCTGCACCTGCAGAGCTCTGTGGTGTGATGCAGTAGGGTGGCTGCCCTTAAGCTGCCCCCTAGAAGACATCCTGCCTCATTAGAGTTGTGCCACCTCCTCCTCCTCTCTTCTATCAGGCACCCAAGTAGAGTCAGTGACCTCATCATCCCCTCCCTCCTCGTCACTGGAGCAAACTTGGCAGTATGCTGCAGCTGGGGGAACAGGACTGCCAGTTTCTTGTCCTTCTTGGGCACCCCCTCTCTCTAGGCTCACGTTACTCCCTTCCTCAACCTGGGAACCAACATCAGAGCCTTCCAATCGCTGCGCATCCTCCAGCAGCATGTACCCAACACTGTGGTCAAATAGTTCAGGGGACTCCTCCGTGCATGATGGTGGGGCTAGGGAAGGAGTGACTGTTGACATGGAGCCGGTGGAATAGGCCACTTTGGCAGCTGCATTGGAAGGAAAACTACTCTATGCCTGGGTGACAGAGGATGAGGACGGCTTTGTTATCCACTCCACCAACTCTTCTGCATGTTGTGGCTCAATAACACGGCCAGCTGCAGAAAAAAAGGACAAGTGTGCCCCACAGCCACCTGCAGAGGATGCACCGTGTCTACGAACAGCACTGTTGACTGTAGACACAGAGCCTGCTTGCCCTCTTTTAGTGGCCTGTGAGCGTCTGCCTCTCCTTGGTGGCCTTCCGGACATGATGTATATTTTGTTTTGCAACACCACACTGCACTGTATTGTGTACTGTGTACACCACCAGAAAAGTAGTAGCAACTGCAGTGGTCATCTTGGAGGTGTGTTTGGGGTGGTTATCATGTTGGAATACTGCCCTGCGGCCCAGTCTCTGAAGGGAGGGGATCATGCTCTGCTTCAGTATGTCACAGTACATGTTGGCATTCATGGTCCCCTCAATGATCTGTAGCACCCCAGTGCCGGCAGCACTCATGTACCCCCAGACCATGACACTCCACCACCATGCTTGACTGTAGACAAGACACACTTGTCTTTGTCCTCCTCACCTGGTTGCCCCCACACACGCTTGTCACCATCTGAACCAAATAAGTTTATCTTGGTCTCATCAGACCACAGGACATGGTTCCAGTAATCCATGTCCTTAGTCTGCTTGTCTTCAGCAAACTGTTTGTGGACTTTCTTGTACATCATCTTTAGAAGAGGCTTCCTTCTGGGATGACAGCCATGCAGACCAATTTGATGCAGTGTGCGGCGTATGGTCTGAGCACTGACAGGCTGACCCCCCACCCCTACAGCCTCTGCAGCAATGCTGGCAGCACTCATATGTCTATTTCCCAAAGACAACCTCTGGATATGACGCTGATCACGTGACCTCAACTTCTTTGGTGGACCATGGCGAGGCCTGTTCTGAGCGGACCCTGTCCTGTTATACCGCTGTATGGTCTTGGCCACCGTGCTGCAGATCAGTTTCAGGGTCTTGGCAATCTTCTTATAGCCTCGGCCCTCTTTATGTAGAGCAACAATTCTTTTTTTCAGATCCTCAGAGAGTTCTTTGCCATGAGGTGCCATGTTGTACTTCCAGTGACCAGTATGAGAGAGTGAGAGCGATAACACCAAATTTAACACACCTGCTCCCCATTCACACCTGAGACCTTGTAACACTAACGAGTCACATGACACCGGGGAGGGAAAATGGCTAATTGGGCCCAATTTGGAGATTTTCACTTAGGGGTGTACTGACTTTTGTTGCCAGCAGTTTAGACATTAGTGGCTGTGTGTTGAGTTATTTTGAGGGGACAGCAAATTTACACTGTTATACAAGCTGTACACTCACTACTTTACATTGTAGCCAAGTGTCATTTCTTCAGTGTTGTCACATGAAAATATAGAAGAAAAGATTTATATGAAATGTGAGGGGTGTACTTACTTTTGTGAGATACTGTGTATATATATATATATATATATATCAAATACACTGCCACTAACTGAATAACCTGCCTGCTTAATCTAAATCAAGCTCTCTCTCCGCCCTCACCAACAACACTGCACAGGGCCGCTGTGTAGGCAGCCTTATATAGTGTGGGGCGTGGACTTAGTCCCCCTGAGCCATGATTGGCCAAAGGCACCCTGCCTTTGGCCAATTATGGCTCTCTTAGCGGGGGCACTGGGATTGGCCAAAGCATGCAGGTCACTGCGATCTTGCAGTGCATTATGGGGCATTCCGCAGGCGCTCGAATTTCCCGCGAAGGCCTCATAATGTTCGTTCTGCGGCGAACACCCGATGTTCGACCTGAACATCGAGCTCATCCCTACTCACCACTAGAGATGCATGAAATGTTAGAGCCTAACATCACTGAACACCCAAATTTTTGGGGGCGCTCGATGAGATGTTCACCCGCCGAGCACCCCACGATGCACTACGTGCTGCACGGTGCATTCTAGGGCCCTGGTTGGCTGAAGAAATGCCCCTGACCAGTGGTCAGGTGCAAGGCTTTGCCCAATCAGGGCACAGAGCACAATGAATGGCTGGTTGTTAAAAAGGTTGTAAACCTCAGAAAAAAAAAGACAAAAAAAAAAATACCTGCAAGACAAAGGCATAATGAGCTAGTTTGCATCACATACTAGCTCATTATGAAATACTTACCTTAGAACGATGCCCTGCAGTGCTGCCCGCACTCCGCTCCCACGGCCAACATCTTTCACCAGAGTTACTTCCAGGTTCACGGGCTCCAGCTAGTGTTGCCACCTGTCCAGGATTCACCCGGACAGTCCGGTTTTGAATCATGTGTCCGGGTTTCAGTCCTCCTGAAACCCGGACACATTATTCAGACTGGGCTGCGGCTCCCTAAGTAACCAAGATAGTCACACACAAATCTGTTGCTGTCTGGGAGCTGCGGGCGGCTGTCTGGGGGCGGGTTTGACACCACTGAAGGGTGGGGCGATGGTGCCAGCCAGAGCAATTTGGCCACACCCACTGTTCGCCTCATTACTACTCTCCTTGGGGCACCCAAATATGTCCCAGGTCTTTTATAATCCTGCAGTGTTTACTGAAAAACAAAAATTGCCCTGCGCCACTAAAAGTATCTGGGCTTGGCTTGAAGAAAAGGTGGCAACCCTAGCCCTGGCGCTGTGATTGGCTGGAGCCGCGATGACGCTACTCCCGCACATGAGCACAGGAGTCACCGGTAACGGCACGGGTCCTGAAGAAACGGCACCAGTGGGCCATTTCTTCAGTGCGCATGCGCCAATGACGTCGGCAGCAGCTTATATAGTGAACTGTGCAGGTTCAGGAGATATTTACAGTCCCTACAGGTAAGCCTTATTATAGGCCTTATTATAGGCTGACCTATAGGTACAATTGGTGTAACAGAGTTTACAACCACGTTGAGGAGCGGGCCAGGAAGCCGGCCGCCACATCCTTAACAACGGATAAGTCATCAGCTGTCAGAGGGCTTCCCCGCTGACAGCTGAATGAAAAAAAAAAGTAGGGGAAAAAAATGGCATGTGTCCCCTCTCCCAATCCATACCAGGCCCTTTGGATGACATGGATGAGCGAGTTTGGGGTGGAGGAACTTGACTGGCCTACACAGAGTCCTGACCTCAACCTGATAGAACACCTTTGGGATGAATTAGAGCAGAGACTGCGAGCCAGGCCTTCTCATCCAACATCAGTGCCTGACCTCACAAATGCTCTTCTGGAAGAATGATCAAACATTCCCATAGACACCCTCCTAAACCTTGTGGACATCCTTCCCAGAGGAGGTGAAGCTGTTAAAGCTGCAAAGGGTGGGCCAGCTCAATATTGAACCATCCGTCCCAATACTTTTGACAATATAGTGAAACCCGGAGACGAGAGAAATAGACGCTCCTGCACATCGCTTCCTCTCTAATGTTCCGGGCACATCTATGGGGTTAGGCCTGTCTCTGACTCAGCCAGGCCCTTAGCAACAGCCTTTAGCAGGCAGGGACCGCGGGCCCCTATAGGGTGGCAGATAGAAAGTTTGTGGTGCTTGCTGTCCTATCTCTGGTTACTAGGTTACTAAGCCCAGTAACCCATCTTCAGGCCCTGCCAGCCCTTCTGGCTGCAGCTGCCCTTCTCCACTGACACCAAAGTCCTCTCTACTGGCTCTGCACCCATCCCAGACTGCACCCTCCCAGTCCTCTCAGGTGTGCCCCCCCAGTCCTCTCCTGACTGTGCTTGTCACTCACCAACCCTCCTGGCTGCAACCTGTTGTTCCTCTCCTTGAAGACTTGCCCGGCAATGCTCTCTTTTGCTGTCCTCTTTGGTCCTCCTGAGCCTCCTGTCCATGACGCCTTCATGGTTTCTTGAAGGACTTCATCTGCACCTGAGCCCCGGGCCAAAGGTCATCCCCCCCACACAAAACTGGGGAGCTCCCTCAAAGGCCCCGACGGCCTAGCATTCCATCTTCAAGCTCTGAACAGCTCCAACCCCATCAACATTATTTCTTAAGGAAGCGTGTATATAATATTGTCCTTGTTAATATTTGCCTTGCGTCTTTCGGAGGAATTATTTTGCTGACGTGGCGCTGTTGCCTAGAACTCTATTACCTCCTTTTTGTGACAACATCTCCTTTAATTAGTTCAAGTAAATATTCCCAGAACATAAATGCACAGAGTTGTCTAATTTATTACTCTACAGTGATACAAGAATGTCTGAACCCAGAGTGTCAGGTGGGTTTGAAATGTTCACCAGGTCATGGCCGTGCAGATGAGCAGGTAATTTCAAG